>JACDOX010000028.1:1180019-1308962 GCA_014549065.1 Cardinalis cardinalis
AAAAAAAAAAGAAGGAAAAATCAACAAAATGCAAAGTGGAGGGAATGGGAGAGAGGAAAAGAGGGATTAACTAAGGTTTAGGGCTCCCATGCCCTGTTGTACTTGGCAGCCCCCTGGGGCAGCTCCTCTGCAAGCAGCCAGCACAGCTCTCCCAGGCTCCACTTCTCAATTCAACTGAGCCTTGCACAGACAGAAAGGCAGAAAGGCAAAGAAACAATAAATCCCAGGGAGAGCAGTGGACACAGAGCTGAAGCATCCATAGTGCTCTCTGGTCACATTCCAAACCACTTAATCTTTTGGCCTCTGGAGACAGATAAACAGCCCTATAAAAAGCACATGGGAGTGTGGGGAGGGGAAGACCTTGAATTTAAGATKAATTTCCTAGCAAGGCTGCAAATATTCATTGGTTCTGCTACCAAGCRTATAATAGCACAAAAATAACATTTCCCTCAAGATAAACAGCTTTTCTGATACCCAGGAGAGAGACTGGCTCCTCAGTCCATCTTCCTTTCAGACCAGCAGCATATCCTATATATGGCTCTGCTTTTTCCTCTCCTTTTTGCTGGGGCAGATTCACCATCTGGGGCACATCTGGCACTCGTGCCCTTGACACACACAGAGAATGAGCTCCTGCCTATGTCTCTGTGCAGAGCATCAGGAGCTGGAGTCCTCCTCACAGGCACACATTCAGCTAGATGACCTGGAAACATCAATATCTAATGATAAATTAAAACCACTGGGAAAACCAAGATGCAAGTGCCCTTAAAAGAATGTTTATGCRGTCTATGAGTTCTCACTAAATTATGGCTTTCCAGCATTGGCCCCTGGCTTTGCAGCAGCTGAGGTACAGTAATGCAGTGAGAGAATCTTCCTAGGCTGTAAATCAAGCCTGTGCTAAGACACTGTGTTTAATGTAAAGGAACTTGGAATCTCTACAGCTCCATCAAAAAACAAATGTGGAAAATGCATTTAGGCCACTTAATGGAGAGCTGAACCACTGAAATATTCCTGCAATGGAATTGTTGCACAGAAAAAATCTCTGGCTTAGATGAGGAGTTACAGCAATCTCTTGCCAGGTATTTTGCATTAAGAGCTAGCTTTAAACTGTAYATTGTTTCCAAGAATTACAAGATAAATAAATAGCCCTGGTTCTACATGATAACTAAACATTGTTCAGCTTCAATGAAAGTACAGCCAAGGGTTTTAGAGCCTGAATCAAAGCACACAGGACTTGAGTGTCTTGTCTTTGACTTCAACTCATAACTGAGTCAGTTACCAGCACAAAGAGAGATGTTAATCAGAGACCTCTAATGCTTTTTCACTGCTAACACATCAATTCTGGCTCTGGACACATTTCTGCCTAGGAATGTGGGCACAAATCTGGGCTYTCCAGAGATCTGGGAAACCTCAACAGCAGCAGTAACAGCTTTAAATTATGTGTGTTGCAAAGGGCCTGAATCCTTTTCTCGGGCTATTAATCTGCAAAAAATGTAATATTCTCCAACCCTTTTGAGCCTGCTTAAGGAAAAGCTTTCACTAACCAAACAAGACTCTTGCTGGAAAGCATTTTTAGCCTGGCCTATTAGCTTATCACGGAAGTGGGTTTTTTTTTAATTCATCAATCCTGAAACTGGATTTTTCAGAGACAAAAAAGCCCTCATATATTCCCATTTTTAATATAAATTTCAGTCTCACTCTAGCAGACCACTTAACTCTTGGGTGCTATGCTGAGCAGAAAGGATGGTTATTTTCCTGACTCACAATCAGGCAGCTGATAGTTTCATGACAACTGGCAGAAAGAGTTTTCCTGCCTAAAACMTAATAAATGTCAGGAGCTTTTATCCAATCAACAATGGCAGCAATGCATGAGCTACTGATGAATAGAGATCTGTAGCAGCTTGTGTCAATAACAGGATCTTCTTCATACTTTAAACTATTCTGTTGCCTTGTCAAACACCTTGGCATCCTGTGGATGACATAGGATCCACCATTTTTCCATCTAGTGTAGCAGGTTTTATGAGCATTGATAACTATTTCTMTTTGGCAACTCGATAAGTAAAGGATTAACAGGCTTGGCTGAGGAAAAGACATTTCCTGCCCTTCCCTGCTTCCCAAATTAAACACCAGTGAATCAGCTGTCACTCAGCAATTGTCCAGAATTCAAGCAAATGCACAAACTGAATGCAACCAAATGCAGTTGGTACTAAACCCTATTTCTGTTGGTACAGAGGCCATCAGCAACATTAGGAAACACTCTGAAGTATCTTTGCTGGCAGAACAGAGGACCAGGGGGACAACCCCTGTTGTAAGACACTCAGAGTACACCAGGAACGACGCCCTCGCTGTGTTGGACCATCAGGTCTTTAACGCAAGCAGTGTGCTGCAACAGCTCAGAACGATCAAGAGCCCTGCCATCCAAAACCTGAATGAAAAGGTAGGTGCTGTGGATTTTGAATTAAAGTTTAAAAATCCCTAAAAACCAAAAACCTCTTTTTGGATGTTGTAGTAGGTTTTATTTTAAAAGGGTGCTTACATGCATTTTTAAGTCTAGGAAATGCCACTTCCTTGCCATAGCCAATCACATCAGAACAGCTGCACTTCTCAGCTGTAGTTATTTCCAACCTTTTGGAAGCCATTGTTCCCAGGACAAGGAACTGTTTAGGCATTCTCTAGTCTCAAGAGGTCATCAGAGTAATTTCAGGAAGATTAAGGCAAGCCTCCTCCACGAGTAAGTTAAACTAACCAGAGTGACTTGTCCTGGAGTGGATGGGGAGTGCTCACATATCCTTTGTGTCACCTCTGGGAAAGAAGGGGATTTCTGTTCTTCTGCAGGGCAGCAGTAAATACCTGATAGTACCAATTCRTGACAAATCTGGAAGAGATCATCCACCTAAGCCTATAGGTTCCATATCTGTGTCAAAATACTTGGAAGACTAGACATRGCCTAGTTGTTCTGTCAGAGGTTACCTGTATCCTTTAGAAGAGGCCATTGACCCATGGGTTGGATATAGTTWGGGAATGGTTTCAGCCCTTTTGCTAAAGAAGAGTGAAGCAAGGGTCTCAGAGCAACACATGGAGCCTAACAAATGGCTCCTGCAAGGATGCTCAGAGCCATGGATGCTGCCATTGCATCCTTCAAATCAGGGGAGAGGGACCTCTAACTGGCAGTGATACCCATCTTTATAAAGACCAGATRCTGTGTCTTAGGGAATGTCCTATCCTATATTCGATGTTCATATGATGTCAAACATCTTCCTTCCCTCAGGAGTGTATCTCAGGCCCCTAGAGGAGCCCTAGAGACATAAGCATCTTCCCTCTTGCAGATCTGTGGTGTTCCAGGAGACCAGCCATGTGCCACAGCAGCCTGTGGGGGAGCTTTGTGCCAGGACAATCGTGGACTAAGGCATTGTGGTGGTCCAGACTGCAATGGAGCTCTTCCTCTCTCCTCTGAGGCCTTCAGGAAAGCTGAGGAGACTGCTGTGATGCTAAATAACTTGACTACTCAGCTTCAGGAACCTGAGAATCAGGTGCTGTATATCAAACCTACATTTGTTCAATGAAATGGATGGAGGATGAGATTTTGGAGGTCACAAATCCAGAAAAACTCACCTGCTCTTTGGACAAAGAGTGGTGACATAGTGATGGACTCTGTCCCAGCATCATAGACCTATCGTGATTCAGTACCAGGTGTCAGCCCCACCAAGAGATTGGCTTTATCTAGATCTTCTTTCTCATAGCTGCTGATTTCAAAAGTCRTGGTGCCATGTTTCTATGGGAGTAGGTGGTTTCAGGCTAGAATTGTCTAAATTTTAACTGGGAAAGATTCAAATGGCACCATTTGTCAGCAGCCTGACATGCTTATTGCAATGGGATTACTGCTGTGCATGGTGTTAAGCTCTATTTATACAACTTCATACTACTCTTATGTTTGCCAATAAATTCCTTTTGAAAATAATTTCAAGATGAAGCTTTTCTGCCCCCAGTAATGTTTAGGAGGGCATCATTTAGTCGACTATACTGCACAGTAGCAGTGAAAAGTAATTCAARCAAAGTGTGGCCAATGAAACATATGCCAAGGAAACAAAACAGACAAATCCCAAAGCAGCAGTAAGGAGTTTGCTCTTATTAACAGTCAGAGATGATGCCTGTTACAGTCATTGGCAAAGCACATTTTCCAGCAGAAATTACATTCTGCTGTGGCTTTGTCCTGTCCCTGCAGGATGCCTGGGCATCCATTTCCTCTTTTTAAAATGCCCTCGACCCTGCATCGCAGCCAGCCGGCCTGGAAATGAGCAGCCGGGGCGCCGCCCTGGGGCCCCGGGAGCGGAGCGGAGCGGAGCGGAGCGGAGAGGCGGCAGCCAAAGGCACCGCCGAGCCCGGGAGCGCCGGCCGGGCTGCCGGGACATCGGGGGGCACAAGCCTCAGGCACCTCCGTGGTAATCTGGGTGAACTATTCTGAGCCATTTCAGAAACAAAAACATCAGCATTTTTCTCGTTGCATGGGGAAAGGCCAAATCTCTTCCCTCTGCKGACCGCAGATGTACCTGGGTCATTCTTGAAGGCAAAGCCTCTACCAAAGTAAAATACTGTTGGAATTTGATAATTAGTCTAAAGTTCTCGTTAAAATTATCAAGAATACTAATTTAGTGGCGAAATGTAACTTTTAAAGRCAAGCGTTGAACTCTACCTTCCTTGTGTCCTCTTGTTAAAATTTAYAGCAATTCGGAGGGAGGGCAGGGTTCACATTCTCCATTTCAGGGAGGCTCCTGCCTTCCTTAGCAGACTCCTGTCTTTCCAAACCGAGAAACCTCTTTAGCTGTTTTTTTAACAGCAAGTCCAATGTGAAATGACAAATGAAATCACATTTTCTGTAATCAGATCTGAATCTGATAAGATCTGCTTAGATCTGAATCTGATCACTGACAAGCTACAGCGCTGCAATAACTATCAGTATTCTTTTTTAGAAACAGGAGGGGGCTATGGTTTAGCAGTGGCTGCAGAGAGGAAAAAATGCTTGATTTAGGCTTTTTTTGAGGCCAGATGAAGGTCAGGATGTAGCAGCTTCTGGAGTTCCCCAAAGTGGTCTCCTACTACTTTTGAAAGCCACATCAAGTGATTCCAGCTGAGGCTTGGATCAAAATTACCTTTGTGTCAGAGCCCAACTTGCAAAGCAGTGGCAGATAATCTCCAGAAAATGGCACTTCTGTTTCTAATAATATTTCCAGGTTAAAAGCATTAGAAAAATGGCAGAAGACAGCAAACTGAAAGGCTCACGATTTAATGGGCAACTGGAGACAGCTATCAATCAAATTGAAGTTGATGGAGAGATCACTAAGGAGTTCATCCAAAAAGTGAAAGCCTTCTTGTTAGGTAAATATGCAATGTTCTTTTTGACTCATTTTTCATAAATATATTCCAATATAATACAGCATAATGGGCAGCCAGAAGATGATCTAGCTGTGCATGCATGAAATTTCTTATCTACTTCCTGAGCTGTGCAAACTTTTTCAATCCCTCTTTTCTCGTGCTTCTTTCTCCCAGGTGACAGTACTTTGTATCAATTTTACAATACATCTGTTCCATTCTGATTATCATCTTTTATTACTGAGTTTAATTTGAAGTAACTCTCTCTGTTCCTGGTTTATCTGAGTAAAGGACTACTAAAATAATTTCATACAATATATAATGGCCCGGCATGTCCGATGCACCCTCAAATTGTTATTCCACCCCCTTCTTCCAGGCCCATAAATAGAGGCTCTCGGTAGGGAGCGTGGGAATTAGGACACATCCCACTCCATCCTCCCCATAAAGCTGTAACTCGAGGAATCAAAGGATTCTGGTAGAACTTCACAGCTCTCATAAAAAAATAACAAAACAACTGTATCTACCCTAAAAATTTTCCACTCTCAGGATTGCAGAAAACTGCTATAGGAAACAGATCCTATTTTTTTTTACCAGATGTACATCAAAGGGTTCAAATGTGGCAGGATTTTCTTTAATCTGTTCAATGTAGCTGATCTCATAATTTCTATGGATTGCAGTCTTTTGGCATTCATACCTCTATATCCAAATGGGAGCGAGGGCAGAGGACAAATGACTTCTTTTGTTCAGAAAAATTTACATTATTTTATTGACTTAGAAGATTTAGGTCAATTTGATTGCTTAAGAGTCTCAGGGGTTTTTTTGATAGCCCCTGAAAATTCCATCTTTCATTCTTCTTTTATGTTTCTTAGTGGATATCCAGCATTTATTAACAATTTTAAAAGAATTTTTTCAAATTTTTGTTTTGTTAATTTTAAGAACACGAACAGCTGAGAAGCATACAGTTACACATTAAAAATACATTAAATCTGCTGTACTTGACATTGATGTGAATGGTGATTGTGGATGAATATATTTCTACAGAAAATAGCTCTCAGGAATGCACTACTGTTTGCACACTAAATGTCTTCTATTTAATTCTTGCTGACTTACTCTGGAGATTAACACAACTATTTAACATATCTGAACTGCTTTATCATACAAGRTCTTGTCTATAAATGGATGTGAACAGAAGACAAAACTGATGATGTGACTTCTCAAGACATTGACTACTCTGCGTGTGCCTCTGCCTCTTAGCAAAGAGTTAGGACAAGCTCATTTGTAATGGGAATTTTCAAAATATGTTTTTTTCCTATGGTAAATTCCCATCTTATGCAAGTCTGACCCAAGTTCCCTCTGCAGCTTAGCCTTTCTCATTAACCAGCAAAGGAACCACTTTCTCAATATTGTGGCAACTCCAGGGAAGGGATTACACCCACTGGCCAGCTTGGAAATCTCCATTCACACCCCAGCCTCACCAGCACCTCTTTGATCTGTGGGCCAAGGGAGAAATGGGCTCTGACACATCTAGCTGTGCTGGGCACTGATTTAAAGCCCTCCATGGGCTCTGTCCTACATCAGAATTTTAATAACTCAGTTCAAAGTGGGTTCAAATCCTCATTTCAGCCAGTTCTGACAACACTAACAGCAGTATCTGGAAGCATAATATTAAATTACAAAATGTTGGAGATAATTCTCTTACCCCCTTGCTGTGCCTGTCAGCTTTATTCTCCCCCATAACTCAAAGGGTAGCAGCCATAAATGACCATTTGCTGGGAGGAAGGAGCTGCTTCAGGATACTCTCAGCTCCATTTCTGTTGCAGATGAGAGTGCACCTCCAGAAGACATTGAGAAGGTGGCAAATTATGTTCTGCAAATAAACCTTCCCCTGACTCCACAAGAGCTCRCAGGCATGCTTGGCAAACTCCAAAGCATTATGAACCACTGTGAGAAGCACAAACTGAACAACAAGAGAAACATAAAAAGGGAGGACGCTCAGACGCTGCTGGTGGAGGCACAAGAAGCCGAGTAAGTAGAGTATTCTCATGCTGGTGTGCCAGCCCCAGCTGGGGTGGCACTGTGCACAGCAGGACTGCTCCATACCCCTGGCAGTAACACTGGGAGGAGAATTCAGATGGAGATTCCACCTTGCCTTTTCCACAGGGCCTCTCCAGCAGGAAGGAGCCGCTGCCACTCAGGCTGCATAAAAGGAGCAGCTCCTGACAGCTCTTGGCTCCTCTGCCTGCTGAGCCAGAGAGGCCAAAGCAGCTCCTTAACTCCACCTTGGACCTGGTGGAGCATTACATCTGGCTCACTGGGTGCTTTGAATAAGGGTGAGAAAGACCCAACAAGAGAAAAAACCTGTTCACCCATGAGTGTTCCCTCCTAGCTGTGCCCCACCAGGCAGCCAGCAGCATCCAACCTCACCCTGAGTACAGCAACTCAGGTGCTCCCCCACAAAGCCCTTTTCTGAGGTTTTGCTTTACCAATTTACCACAATTTTAGTGGTTGTTGTTGGACTTGAGGAAACATTCCTGTATGTCAGCATGGGTGCATTTGAAAAATGTTCTTGCTTTGCTCACCACACCACTACACACATTTCCTTTTTTCCATTTTAGCAAAGCAGCTAAAGCTCTTCTGCCAGTGGATGAAATTAATAATAAACTAAAAAATGTTGTGAAGTCCCAAGGGCACTCCAAAAGCACCATCATAAAGTCAAATGAAGAGATACAAAGCATCAGAACACAAATCTCTCAGGTATCTTGCTGCAAATATTTTAATTATTTTTGTTAGATTTATTAGAAAGAGATATTTCATTCTGAAGTTTCCTTAACATAAACTTAAATAAACAAAAACAGGCTATGGCACAGATATGACACCAATTCCATACTGCTTAAGTGTCTCTTAATCCACTGACAGTCCCTCATTACCACGCTCCACAAGCTGGGTGGACGTTGCATAAGAAATCACAGCCTTCAATTGCTCTGTTTTAGGCTGAGAACCAAGTGAACAAGACAAACAATAAACTAAATGACTTGTCAGCCAAACAGACTGAGATGGAAGATGAAAGTGCCACATGGCAGGCAAAAATGCTGATGAACAAGAATCAAGCTACAAAGGCAAGAGCAGAGGCAGAAGCAGCTCACAAGCAAGCCCAGAAAATGGATAATGTAAGCCCTTCTGTCACATGTTAAAGGGAAAAAAAGCCTCCTCCATGTTTAATAGTATTTTTGCTTCAAAAGCATTGCCATGCTGTCATAAAAACGTAACATTTTCCTTATGCCATGCAGTGTAAAATGCCATGGTTAAGAAGAATTTGTGTTTTATTTGAAKGTTTCTGGCATACACTTCTGTTTGCTTGAATGACAGAAAACATACACATTTCTCTGGCTACTTCATGACATTTTTTCTTGCACTGTGTATAAGACTTGTAGTCACCATGGGCACCAATAAACACAACAGAACWAATTACAAAACCAGATATTAAAATACATGAGTGATGGAAGCACCCTGACAATTCATCCTGTGCTGTTCTCCTTCAGAGAAAATTGCTGTGGGAGTTACTTGGAGTTTTTGCTTGGCATGGTGCTTTCCAGTGGTTCAGTTTTTTGAAAATGCAGCTAAAAATTTGCTAAAATGGCAAGAACCAASTACCCACACCACAAGCTTGGAACATGGCCATACTTCCAAGTTACAAGAACTGTAGGCAAAATCTAAACTGCAGCCTCAACAGCAACCTAGATCAGCAGGAAACAGATTAGCCAGTAAATATTACTGCAATTGAAAATGTAAAAACCCAAATTCTGCAACAGATAATTCATTAAATTTGAATTAAGCCTTATGGCAAAATTAAATTTACAGAAAAGCCCTATCAACAGAAGCAAAACAAGCATAAACTTAAATATCTTAAATAATATTTTCTTTATATCCTTGCCCCTCCCTCTCCTTTAGATTACTCCACAATAGTTTGTTTTAATTGATTTCTATCACATTTTGCAAAGCATTTTTCAGTGTCTACAAATTAAGGATATATTTTTTTAATATTTAAGAGAATGGGAAATCTAAACTTTGGTTCAAAGAGGAYGTTAGAAAAATATTAAAACTTCCTTCTGTACACCAGATTAATTTTGAGATGCTCTTAAACTAAGTAATGACATTTTGTTACAGGAATTTACTGACGTTAAAAGAAAGTACACCATTCTTCAAGAAAAGCTAAAAACCCAAGGACCTCCAAAAGTTACACTAGAAAAAGTGAGGCAGTTGAAAGAAGAAGCAGAAAAACTGGCTGAAGAGACTGAAAAGAAGATAAAAAGAATAACAGGTGATATTCTCACTTCCACAGTGAGTGGTAAACACTGTATAGTCATGAATTCTAGGCTAGAGTCCTTGCCCACTAACACCCTARGTTCACCCAAAATTAAGTTTAAAACATTTTACCTGGTGAAAATCCCTGCCTGAAGCTTCTCATTTTAAAAGTAGTTGAATTKATTTGGCTTATGTACTTTTTCTGACTTAAATAGATTGCTATAAGCAAAGGTTAAGAACTGTCCACACAGGGACTTGCAGAGATTTTCTTTAGTTTAAAAACAGGGCTAGTGCAAAACCTGCATAAAACCTGGCTGCAGATTTAGCTGGAGGCCCTGATTTATGCATTTGCTTTGGGCACTTGGACCCTCTCTCCTTCCTCTATGCTCTTTCCCCACATCACCCAGGCGAGGGCTGGTGTGACAAAGCTGTAGGGCAGCTGTTTTCCATCAGCCCATACTCGCTCCCCTTCAGACACTATCTCTGAGCAATGGCAGAGCAAACCAGCTACAACTACAGCTTGTGGAGACTGAAGCTGAGGTGCCCTGAATCTGTGGGGCCATGACTGTCAGGCAGAGGGGTCACGGGCACTGCAGGCAGAGCTGCTGTGGCTGGCCTGGCACACACTGCTGCTCACGCAGGCTCAGAGAGTCACCAAAAAGGAGGAGCACATCTCATGTCCCTGCACACAGGGAACCTAATTCTCCTTGTAGTGGACATCTGGGCATTCCCACTGGGAACCCTTAGGCCTAGCATCCTGCCAGGCTCAATGTAAGAAAATATCATATAACATCAGCAAAACTGAAGCAGAAACTCTATCCCAGGAGAAAACTCTTCAGGACAGGATCCAAATAAATATTTTGAGCACAGACCTTGAGGAAAGGCATTAAGATCATCCAAGTCAATCCAAATGCTTGAATGAAAAGGACATTAGAAACAGGCAGTGAATCCTGTGGGTTTAACTCATTACCAATATGTTTATATTGGTGTAACTTCACAGTAACCAGCAGAAAACAATTATACAAGTGAGGGAGATCACATCACACCCAAATTGTCCAGGCTTTATACACATCAGTGGACACGCTGTTCCTCTGGGTGTTTCCATTCAAATCAAGTCCTTGAAGAGCTCCATGTCCTGTCCCATTCTAGCTGATGGACAAAAGCACATGCTGAGAAATTAATTTCTTCAAGGCTATCATGCTCCTCTTGCTATCCGGAAGCCAGACTTTTCCCTCCAGTTGCACATATAAACATTCCCCATTCAAAATGGGCTTATTGTCTCTAAAGCTTATGAGAAAAGAAATGCTGCTAATCACTGGATTTTACTCACACAACAAATGTGAGCATCATTGTTCACATCATTGCATTCTCTGCTTTTCCAGATTTGGAGAAGAAGCTTCAGGAACTGAATCAAACCAAACAAGATAAGGCAGAGCAACTGAGACAACTAGAGGAACAAGTGATAGCCATTAAAAACGAAATMATGGAGCAGGAAAGCAAGTATGCAACATGCAAGAGTTAGGGTCTGAATAGACCATSAGGTAAAATAAAGCTGAAATCACCATGATTACCATGTCCTGAGCATCCTGGCACAGGCCACTGTCCTCTGGAAATACATCTGAAGTGGCCTAGTGAAGAATGTAATTTTACCTTTTTCTCTTTTTCTTCTTTTGTCCAGTTGAGTTTATGTGGAAGTAGAAAATACCCTGTAATAAACCATCTGATTTAGTAATCAGGTGTAGTCTTTGAGGGAGCTCTACAATACACTCCTGTGCACAGTCTAGGGCTTCTTGTGGTGGGRGGGGGTTGGAAATGCAAAAGGAGCATTGCTCAGAGAGCTGCTGGTAGCTGTCTCAAAGACAGACTCCCAGCACCCCGTGTCTTCTGCCAACCCCTAAAACCGTGCTTGTGCCACCACCCTGCACGGGGCTGGCCAGGCTCGGATGGGGCCATGCAGGTGACACCCCGCGGGCTCCTGCAGCGGGATGCGGGTGAAACCCTGTGGGATCCTGCAGCGGGATGCCCATGAAACCCTGCGGGATCCTGCAGCGGGAGGCCCATGAAACCCTGTGGGATCCTGCAGCGGGATACAGGTGAAACCCTGCGGGCTCCTGCAGAGGGATGCAGGTGACACCCCGCGGAATCCTGCAGCGGGATGCCCATGAAACCCTGCGGGATCCTGCAGCGGGATGCCCATGAAACCCTGTGGGATCCTGCAGCGGGATGCGGGTGAAACCCCGCAGGATCCTGCAGCGGGATGCGGGTGAAACCCCGCGGGTTCCTGCAGCGGGATGCCCATGAAACCCTGCGGGATCCTGCAGCGGGATGCGGGTGAAACCCTGTGGGATCCTGCGGCAGCGGGATGCCCATGAAACCCTGCGGGATCCTGCAGCGGAATGCAGGTGAAACCCTGTGGGATCCTGCGGCAGCGGGATGCGGGTGAAACCCCGCGGGATCCTGCAGCGGGATGCCCATGAAACCCTGTGGGATCCTGCAGCGGGATGCRGGTGAAACCCCGCGGGCTCCCGCAGCCGGCCCTGCTGACATCCAGCAGCATCCCCAGGCACTGTCGCTGCTCCAGCCCCATCTCCTCACCGAGGCAGAGCAGGGTTCCCCCACCAGAGCCCTGAGGATGCGAGGGTCCCGCTGYGCTCCTGGAAAAGCGGCGGGCAGCAGCTCCGTGCAGCGCCGGGCCACGGGCGGCGGGCGSCAGAGCCGATTCCCCGCCGCCCACTGGATGGCAGTGCTCAGAAGCTTAACGCAGAAATCAACTTAAAAATCTTTTCTCTGGCATTGGCTCTCCTGCAATGCACGTTTTTCTTATGCTTATAGGGGATTTCACGCGTTTTTCGTTAATGTAACCAACAACTGGAGAATAACTCCAGCTCTTAGGTTTAAGCTGMGAGTCTAAAGGGCCAGAAATGTTGAAAACCAGTTTCTCCAGCTCTTCTCTCACAATGCAGCACTTCACAGAAGTCAGGGTTCACTCAGCATTTTCTTTTAGCCATCAAGAACACATGAACTGGCTTAAATTTTAGGCTGTAATTATTTTTTAATATATTATTAAGAAAGGAATCTGTGGTTAAGCAAGTGTTATAGAGTGCCAGAGTTTAAAAAAGACTGAAGTGAGCTATGCCTCAGTTTCAAACTCCCACCCCGGGTACACAGACTCCTGCAGGTCGCAGAGCAGACTAGCGATGGGTTTTCCTCAGTCAAAACCAGTCRTGTCATTCCGGGCTGGACTGTCCCACTGCGAGGGACTTCATTCAGCACGGTGCTGCTTCAGAGCTGGGACGCAGCCCAGAACACATCTGTAAAACTCAGGAATGCTCTGCGGGCTCTTAACATTTACCCATGCCAGCAGCACCCGTGAAACAATCCCTATCGATCCCACGGAGATAAACGCTGCATAGTTATCACCCCGTGTTTACAAGAGCTAAAGTAGCATTGGTATGCGCTGGGGGCTTGGGTGGGAGCTGCTGGCAGATGAGATTTCAGAGATACTCCTCTAACTCGAACCAGCTGTGCTCCAGGGCAATGTGCAACATGCATTACACTGTGACGCATTCTATTGTGAAAATAATGGAATCAAATTATAATTTTGATATAATCTAACAAAGCAACCTGAATGCAGGAACGCACGGAATTTGTGGGTTAGCATTTTCTGAATTTTGGCACTTAGGAAAAATCATCTATGAGGTGTGGGGCTTTTTTTAAAGTTACTAGGCTGTAATCAGATGACTGTATCTAGGCTGACTTTGACATAACGAAATCAAACATCTCTGTTTTACTCGGAGCACACACCAAGCTGCTCACGTGCAGGTCTCCAGGTAATGAAGGATTTTCCGCAGGTTTCAATGCATCTCTGCTGGACTGCACCTGGGAGAGGCAAACTAAAACTCTTCAACAAAAATTCCCAATTGCATATAAACCAAAATTATTTAATTCATGGCTTTAAAAATCCGAATTCACAAGCAAAAATTTGAAAGAGAGCTTCCTCCTAAAATCCACTGTTGACTGAGAATTTCTGAATGGCTTTCCACAAGCCGCACAGATGAGAACTCTGTAAACACGAGGCAGTTAAACAGGCCTGGAGAGGAGATGTATCCATGGGGGGAAACAGAAATCGCTGGAAGGAAAGCGGAAGCAGGAACAAGAAATTCAGCAGAGAGTCTAACCTCCTCTCCCTGCCCCCAGGCACGCTCAGACACACACAAAGGAAGCAGATCCCATGGAGCCAGTGGCCACAGAACTCCAAATCCATCCTGTGACAGTTTCAGAAGTTTACAACTGTGCAGCATTTCCCATTGGACGTGACGCAAAACCTTTCAAAGTGTTTTTTCAAAGTTAATTTGYGGGGAAAGTGCTGTCTCTAGATAAAAAGTACCTATTTGTAATTCCCCCTGGACCTCTTCCTTATGGGCAGAAATGGCTTCAGAAAACTGTTTGTTGAAAAATAATTGAGATAAGTTTCTTGCTGTAGAGCATTTTTACTTCAATGGCATTAATCAAAATGCAAACAACACAACCAAACTGACATAGAACCAAAGATATATTTAATCAAAATCATATCATCAGCTCTGTCTACCAGGCATTTGACCAGTGCAGTGTTTTAAGAAAATGGGTGATCAAGTGGGTCCCACTGGGGTCAAATTCTGAAATGTTGTTTTGTGAGACTTCCAACCATGMACAAACACAGACACTCCAGGCAGGTAAAGGTGGTTCACCAACCGCAAAGATAGGGCACTAAACTGAATTTTTATCATTTGAAGAATCAAATTAAAACACTCCCACTCACTATTTGTCACAAGCACTGCAGAGAGGGAGGGACCCAAGTCCCCTGTTCCTAATTACTCACACACTGAGTGTGGTGGTTTCTGTTATGTCTGAAAGAATACCCCAGTTATGGGTGATGGTGGCCACCCCAGGCTGCAGCTGAAGCTCCAGCTCAACCCTAGAGTCGCACGCCAGGGTCACCCCAGGCTGGAACAAAGCACGTTTTCRTGCTCTCTGTGCCAAGGCACAAAGGAGCCTATAGGGGACGATAGGACTTCTACAAGGCTATGAAACAGGAAAAAACCCAAAAGGACACAACTTCAATCAAAGTTGGAAAAATACGGGACAGAAAAAGTCCAGTGGCAATGAAAGAGTTGCACATGGGGAGATGCTGCTGCTGCCCATCTGCCATGGGACAGAGGAGGCTCTACCAGCAGCAARGTAAAACATTTTCTGTTAGAGGGGGGACAAAAATGTTTGCTGTACTGAAGCGTAAAAAATATAGCAGGGTTGTGAAACTGAATTTGTTTTCTGAATTTAGAAGACCACATTGCAGAAGAAGTTTAGGATATTACAATTCCTGCCCTGTCAGTTTAGAATGATTTAATTTTATGGATTTCTTTAATGAAACAGCTCCACAAGTTCTTTAATCCAGAGTCTTGGGTTATGTTTCAAACCTGGTGTTTAACCTTTAGGGCAAGTCACTTGGTATCTCTCTGTTTCTGCTTATCCATCTGTAAAATGAGAATGAACATATTTACCTACCTCGGCAGGGTTTGCTAGGCCAGACAGACCATGGTGTGTTTTCGTTCTGGCACTGCAAATAGTGAGGGCAAAGTGTTCTTGGGGGGCACTGGTACCTGGTAAAGATTTACACAAGTACACGTGTTACACGTGTGCAAGCAAAACCTGGGTGTATAAACCCAGGCATTTGTCCCAGCCACATCCATCCTTCATACAGACTCCTAGTTGTTTATTTAACCCTAAACGTTTTCCCTGGGTGCTGAAGGGACTCTGTCACCAGCCAAGGGAGCCCCCATGTTCCCCAGCAGAGGCCAGGGCWCTGATGTGGGAGGCTGGGGTGCAGGGGCAGCTCCAGCACAGCCATTCATTCCTTGCAGCTGCCCCAGTGTCCCTGGGAAGGCAACAGTGCCGTGTGCTGCCAGGGAATGTGACACAGCCTGGCAGTGGCTGCTCCAGGCTTGCTGGGCCTCTCTGCCTGTGCCAGAGCCAGACCTGGCCATGTATGGCAGCCACCATCCCCAGGAATGGCACTCCTGAGCCACGTGTGCTGGCACCACAGCACCAGGCAGAGCGGGGCTGTTTGCATGGGACAGTTGTCAAACCCCTGTTTCTTTGCTTTGGGCCTTACCACACAAGTATGCACCACTGTCCGTCCGTCCGTCCATCCATCCATCCATCCATCCATCCATCCATCCATCCATCCATCCATCCATCCATCCATCCATCCATCCATCACAGGAGCTCGGCTCCATCCACGCTAGCGGCAGAAGGCAGGATTAAGTCAATAATCCCATTCCTTCATTGTTTCTCCACCGACAAGGGCAGGGAGGAGGGGAACCGATTGGTACCACCACCTATCCACCACCCCCTTCCGATTGTCGCACTCTGCCCAGAGCCCGCTCCCGACGCTGGATCAAGAGCCCAGCCTGCGGGCCGGAGTTCCCGATGTCCCGCTGGGGGCTCCGTGGCTTCAGCGGGACAGGACCGGCCCTTGCCTCCCACCCCGACTGAGCCGCCCTTCCTCGACGGCGGCGCTCCCTGCCCCGGCTGGGGGCCGGGCTGCCCCAGGGCGGGGGGCGGGCGGGAGGGGCTGGGCCCGGCCCCGCGGATGCGGAGGGGCGGAGGAGGAGGAGGAGGAGGAGGAGGGCCGGGGGGCGCCCGGCGGCGCGGGGCCGCGGTCGGGAGCGGCGGCGCCTGCGTGGAGCGGCCGGAGCGGCGGCTTTCGGCGGCGCGTGGAGGGGCAGCCGCGTCCCGTCCCGTCCCATCGTGTCCTGTCCCGTTCCGTCCCGTCCTGCTGCCCGCCATGGGCCGCCTCCCGCTGTACCTCTGCTGCTGCTGCCTCGGTAACTCCCGCTCTGCTCCGCTCTGCTCCGCTCCGCTCCGGCCGCCGTCGGGGCACGGCGGGCTGGGCGCGCCTCTGCAGCGCCCGCGGGGCGGCTCGGGGCGCCCAGCCCGGCCGCGCTCCCTCTTCCCTCTCTCACCCTGTGTCCCCCTCTCTCCCTCCGCGGCCGCKCAGCGCTGTGGCCCGCGGCGGCACAGGAGCCCGAGTACAGCTATGGCTGCGCCGAGGGCAGCTGCTACCCCGCCACCGGCGACCTGCTCATCGGCCGCGCCGCCCGCCTCTCCGCCTCCTCCACCTGCGGCCTCCGCCAGCCCGAGCCCTACTGCATCGTCAGCCACCTCCAGGTGAGCGCCGGCCGCGGGCGGGCAGCGCTCCCGGGCACCGCGCTCGGTGCCGGCGCTGGGGCGGGCATCGCCTCCTGCGCGGGAGCTGCGCGGGGGCTGCGCGGGGTGCGGGAACTGAGCGGGATGCGGGGACTGAGCAGGATGCGGGAACTGAGCGGGATGCGGGGACTGAGCGGAGAGCGGGGACTGAGCGGGATGCGGGAACTGAGCGGGATGCGGGAACTGAGCGGGATGCGGGGACTGAGCAGGATGCGGGGACTGAGCGGGATGCGGGAACTGAGCGGGATGCACGCCCGCGGGCAGCGCCCGGGCCGGCGGGACGGGACGAGCACCGCCCGCGGGTGGGAGGCGCGGGCAGCGGTGCCCGGCGGGCAGCGCCATGCCCCGGGCGGGACCCCGCACCCTGCGCGCAGGGAATCCCCCGCGGCTTTCGGCTCCGAGCCCCCTTTCCTGGTCGAGGCCAATAAGGAAGAATGTGCCGCAGTAAGTTCAGTTAATGCTTTATTTCCCGGCTCGCTCGGAGCCGTCTAGACAGCTTCCTAAAGGAGAG
This sequence comes from Cardinalis cardinalis, assembly GCA_014549065.1. Classification (NCBI taxonomy): domain Eukaryota; kingdom Metazoa; phylum Chordata; class Aves; order Passeriformes; family Cardinalidae; genus Cardinalis; species Cardinalis cardinalis. The sequence goes on from JACDOX010000028.1 coordinate 1,197,442, forward strand.
TGGGCTGTAGGGCCCGACAGTGTTTTGTCCACAGTTCTCGTAATGTAATTACATGTGTATRGTCTCGGAGTGGAAGGATGCAAATAAGGTTGTCTCAGCACATCTGGTGAACTGTTGCTTTTTAAAGCCAGAAGCAGCTCACGAAACTTAAAATCTCTGAGAGAGAAGGGATGGTGGAGAAGAATAAACTATCAGTTATACGTGGAACTCTGTTGAACTGAAAGTAAAGGGATAATCTCCGGACGAATTACTGTGGAGACAATAGGGCCGGATTCTGGCACTTGGAAGGAAAACCACAGGAAGCAGGAGAGGCTGTAGCACTTGACTCATTTGTGCCCTGAAGTTACCAAGTCTCCCTTCATCCTTTCTCCACCTTTAGTTTTACCATAAAAGTTCTGTCTAATGGCGTTAAAACTTTATTTGACGTGGGATTTAGCTTCACAGAACATTTTCTGTGTATGTTGGGATTGACTTTAACAAAAGAAGCATCTCTAGTAGGACAAAATAACAAAGGTGCTTTGTTACATTTTCTTGTCTCAAAAAATGTTGGAAGTGCCGTTTTTAAAAAGCATCACTTCAGAAGTTCTCATGTGCCCATATTCCTGATCTCCCTGCCCTGGTTCAGCATTTGGGATGTCCCTGGTTATTGTGAACCATAGTGTGTGGTACTGGAGAAATCATGGAAGTTGTCAGTATCTTAGTAACATGGGGCTTGGCCCACTGAGTGCTTGACAGAATTAGGTCTTCTAGGATTTAGTTTTGGTCAGAGGAGTAGCAAGTTGTGGCATGAAGTGCGGGGGGAGAGAAGCGTGGAGCCGACAGTAGGGAACGTCTTCCTGGGACCCTGCTCTTGCCATTCTTTCCGCTGGAGGAGTGTTCGAGGCTCGTGGGAGGTGAGGCCCTGAGCTTGGGAGGAGCCACTGAAGCCAGAACTGGTGAAATGGAAAGCCTGTGTGGTGCAGACCTGCCGGCTGTCACATTCTTGGCTGATAAAGAATAGCATTTGTCTCCATAAACGTGCTGGAGGAATGATGCCTGTGTAGGTTTGGGCAGGGATGAGTTGTTGCTGTGTTGGGGCTCCTCCACTGCCATCCACTGAGCTCCTCTCCTCATCTGCCCCCTCCCGTTGGTCTGGGCAGGAACCCTCCCTTTTGGTTCAGTTTGCACCCTACCTTGCAGTCAGAAAATGATGGTTTTAGGCAGAAGGACAAAGCAAAAATAGCACTGTTTGTAGTAATAGCCAGGATGGGGTTTTGTCCCCTGGTGAAGAAGCTTCTGGCTTTCCCAAGCAGCACATCCCAGACTTGTTCTGAGCTGGTTTTGCTTGGACAGACCTTGTAATGTGTGCAAATGGACCTTATGTGCACAGTTTGGGGTTGCAATACCAGCTGAGGATGCAAGGTTTGGGTAGGAGGTGGACAAGCTGAATTCAGAGAAATGGGCTAAATCACTRAGGGCCCCTTGACGTGCACTGAGCCTCACGGGAGGTATCCCTAATGCAGGCAGCTTGCATCTCCAAGCCAGCTTCCAAAAGCCGGAGTTATTTCTCGTGAGTTGTTAAGATGCAGTTTTGCTCGTGTGCATTTTTGCAGAAGCAATTCAGCAATTTTCTGTAGATGTTGCCGTTGGTTTTGAATTCCACTAGAGAATACGTGCACTGGAAGAGATTTCCTGAAACTGCAATTTTCATTGAAAACATGCTTCCCATAAAAATGAAGTTTATGGAATTCCTGGCATATTTTCCATTTGGCAATTTACATTAATTCATAGAGGTAAAACCACTTAGTATTTCAACAAAAAAAATCTTTGATGACTCCTGCAGGCAAAATGAGTGGAATGTGATATGGATGGAAAATACCCTTATCTGCAGGAAGCAACTATTGCCCCATGGATAAAATCAGTAATGCTGATTATCGTGTTGTTTCAGGAGGACAAAAAATGTTTCATATGTGATTCGGAGGATCCCTTCCACGATACTCTCAATCCTGACAGCCATCTCATTGAAAATGTGGTCACCACGTTCGACCCAAATCGCCTGAAGCTCTGGTGGCAGTCGGAAAATGGTATGCGGTTTGTCCAGAGCAATTTCCGGGGCTGGGAGCTGTTTTCCCTCCTTTTGTTTAAGGGTACCTGTGGGTTTGCTCTTATCTCTGGCCTGGTGATTACTGCCCTGTGAAGGATCATGCTGTGTGAGGAGCCATGAGTAAAAGTGGCTGCCTTTGTGTGCCCTGGAGCGGTCCTTGATCTGTAACAGAACCCCTCGAGTCCTCCAGGAGTGTTGGAAACAGCYGTCCAAGCGCTCTGCGAGAGTCCTTTCCTAAAGAGAAGAGTTTCCCACACTGGCCTCAGATTCTCCCTCATATTTGGGCAGCAAGAGCAGAGCAGCCTTCCAGGAGTAAATGTCCCAGGGCTTCCCCACGCTGCGGGCTGGCGGCTGTGGAAGGAGGGGGTTTGGGTGCAGAGCTGGCTCTTGCCCTGCCTGCAGTCCTCCAATTTCCTTTTCCTACCCCAGGACAGTAAAGCCAGGGATATCTCTTACCCTACAAGCTGCCTTCTCCCTCCTGAGCTCCCTGAATTTCTGTACCATTTGCCAAGCAATAAAATGAACTGCAGAAACAAGCCAGCTCGTTAAAAACAAAAATTGCATATTAGTTTGATGGGGTTTTTGGTTTTTTTCTTTTAATCCTTCCTCCGCCTGTTTTACTTTTCTGGTTATGCTTTTGGCATGCTTTCATACACAAAACAAGGCAGCAAGGGTTTCTCAAACAGCAGTCCTGAAACCTTAAAGCCAGCTGGACAGGGTGGGATTTCTGCAAGTTCATTGGCAGCAGCTGCCTTATTGTATATGAAAAAAAAAGGTAATATTTGTAACAGTTTTGCTGCCTGTTAAAGAAAGATTTTCACTAAATTCTTTTTAACCATTTAGATCAACTGCTTGCCRCCAGCAGTTTTCTTCCAGCATTCCAGATAATTCATGTTTTTTGCAACAGGCTTGGCAGCATTCACACAAAAAAGTTTCTTAGCTCATAAGGTCATGCAAATGTCCTTCAACAATAAAAAACAAATGATTCTTTCTGTCCAATTCATGTTTTCAGGCATACAGCATAAGGGACCGTTGCTGCATGCTTCACAGAAGGTTACAGCTGGTCAAAAATTTAAGTGCCTTATTGTTTTATTATTTTCATTTCTTACCCTTTCTCCTCTCTGTAAATCTTGATTTTATTTTTTACTTCCAACTACAGTATAATTAGTATCCAGCTGCTTTGAGAGCTCTTTTCACAAGGCAAAATAATATTTCTGGCTGTTTTTCTTCCTTTCTGTGTAGAGTCCTTGACCACAGGTAGTCATACAGCAGTTTGGAAAACCTTTTTCCTCTCACCATTTTCTTAACCCTAGGGACTGCAAAGCAGGGCTGTGATAGTTGCTTTAGGAGTGTCTCAAAAYCAGGTTATAAAGGCACTGTTCTTGTGGACAGGAGAGTCCAGAGTGAGTGAAAAATGGTGGGGAATGGTCCCCACCAGGCATCAGTGAGACTGGGGCTGTTAGGGCTGCAGAATCTTGTCCTGCTGCTGCTGCCAGAGAGGCTGGCGTGTGGGGGAACAGCCTGTGACCACCACACAGGTCTGGGCTCAGCATCCCCAGCTGGACTGGGGGCTTTGGTGCCAGAACCCAGGTTGTGCTGGTCCCATCCATGCCTCTGTCTCAAGTCACACTGCGGGCTCACGCTCGGGGTGTAGTGCGTTCGGTGCTGATCACGCGCAGGAATCCCACGTGTGATACTCTTCAGCAGGTTCTTGGTGTCTCCCCCTCTACCTCAGACACACACTAAACCATCATATTCCTTTTCCACAACAGAACCAAGTGGTAAAGAAAATAGTCTCATGCCAACAGAGTGAAGAGCTTTGGCAAAATTTAAATGTAGAGACTGGCAGGTGTCCTTGTTTGCCGAACACCTTATTTTCTCTGCCCCTGCAGGTTTGGAAAATGTGACTATCCAGCTGGACCTGGAGGCTGAGTTTCATTTCACTCATCTCATTATGACCTTCAAGGTAAGGAAGCCACAGCCTTATCCTGAACCCTAAAACATGAGGAAATGAGAGGTCCCATAGTCCTTCACATCTATTTGATATTTGGGGTTTGGGCTTTGTCTGAACTGTTCGGCCTGAATTTTTCAGAGCTGCCAAACATTAACCAGTGCTGAAGTAGTGCAGAAAGGCTGGCTTCTGATTTGTGTTTGAACTCCAGTGAGGCTGCAGAAGGAGTCGTGCTGAAGCTGGGTTTTGTGTCGGTGTGTCTCTGGTGGTTGTATTCTAGAAGATTGTTMGCTAAGTCATATAGTAGCAAGGGTTTTTTTCCTGAAGAAAGTTGGCCATGGTATCAGTTTTCATTTGGCAAATGGAAAGGTCTTCAGGAAGAAGGAACATCTGTACACAAAGTGTCTTTGTTTTTTTTACAAACAGATGTCTTGGAATGGTAGATTATGTCCTGTACATCCTAAATGTTCTTCCCATGTRGACAAATTAATCTCTTCATTTTTACGCATTAGCTTTCTAGGACAGCTGGTTCCTCTTTCCTGTGGCATCAACAAGGATTTCTCCCTGTGACTTAAGGTGGTGGCTGAGGTGGAAGGTGATCATTTCTACTGAAGCCAGCAGTRAGGGACCCCCTAAAAACCCCTGGCACTGCAGCCATTGTGTCCCAGTGCTGGRGCTTGGTCTGCTGTCAGGAGGAAGACTGCAGATGCCTTGTGGACTTTGTGTGGTAGACAGTTGAGCTGCCTTATTTCTGGGTTGCTAAATTTTTTTGTTGGGTGAGATACTAGTTTCTAAGTTGGGTGATATTTTCAGCCAGGAAGCAGAGAGAAAATTTCTTTACAGCTATGACTGAAATGCTTTTGTGCTTGGCTCCGGGAGGTCCTCCACTGAATACATATAACTAAGGAAGAGATTGTTGGCATTGTTTGGTAGGTACAAGCTAGGGTTAAATAAATRTCTGGTTTTTGAAAGGCAGCACAAAAATGAAAGCATGATTTTATTTAGGTCAGAGRGATTAAAAATCTTTTCAGAACTTCATTAGTTTGTTGTTCTAGAGTGGATACATGTAGGTAAGAAGAACACTGATTTGGTGAAGCAAATGCAGCCTGCCAGAGTCTGGGCAAGGCCAGCTGGGGGAGGGTCACTGGGGATGGGGGGAGTCAAATGCAGCATGAGGGGATGAAGCTGAACCTCTTCATCTCCATGAGGAATGTTTTCTTAAGGCAGCACAGAGGACAGCTGAACATCAGAGATGCTGCAAAWGGTCATGTGGTCAGGCAAAGAGGAAATACTGGGGCTTCTCAGAGCTTCAGAGGTACCTGCTCAGCAGTAACTACTGAGTGTCAGAGCTGGATGGGAAGCACTGGCAGTGGCCTCCTGCTCCCTACAGTAGGAAAGGAGGCCCATTAGGTCCTTTGTAAAAGATCAGGAGAAGAGGTACAGCAAGGAAGAAGGCTTTGCTGCTTTCCACAAGCTGTGGGAAAAAAATCATTTTGTCTCTGTAAAGCCCTATTTGAACCCCCACTTTTCAGAAAGGCTTTGGAGTAAAAAAAACTTAGAAGTTTTCTTGTTTAAGTGTGTTTAAGCACTTGGCCACTGAGTGCCATCTTTTGAAGATCGGTCGTAGTCTGTGGTTTGATGAGTGTTATTTCATGTACCTGCCTCTGAGAAGAAAGTGGAATGTCATCAGAAAGGTATTTCTAATATTTCCACATACGGGAAATAGTGCAGGGAGAGAGATTAAAATCCAGACATGTGGATTGCTCACACTACTAAGATTTAATGTAAATGCAAATAATAATTAACCAAATGAAATCTCTTGTTTTTCTTACCGTTAGACTTTCCGTCCTGCTGCAATGTTGATTGAAAGATCATCTGACTTTGGACAGACTTGGCACGTTTACAGGTATTTTGCATACGACTGTGAGAGCTCCTTTCCTGGGATTTCAACTGGACCCATGAAGAAAGTGGATGATATAATCTGTGATTCCCGATACTCTGACATTGAACCTTCAACAGAGGGAGAGGTCAGAGACAATTTTTTTAATATGTTAATTGTGTAGACTTTTTTCCTTACAAACTGAAATTCTCTTATTTTTGAAGCTGAATCTTTCATTGTTTGATTTTTCCTCCAGGTAATATATCGTGTTCTAGATCCTGCTTTTCGAATTGAAGATCCGTACAGTCCAAGGATTCAGAGTATGTATGCAGTTGCCTTTCAGGCTGATTTGAGAGCATTTCAGTACTTACTTGCTTAGGAAAACCAGTAATCCASTAGCTAAGTCATGCATTAGCCCCAACAGCAGTTTTGAAGTCATATGAATATCTCTACATATGGCTCCTTTTCCTGACTCAGACAGTGATGTGCGGGAAAATAAAGATCAGTGTTGTGAACCCAAGAGATTGCTCTTGCACACTTCTTTGGATTTGGTCCTTTTCTTAATTGATCAGGGATTTATTTTCGTTAAAGACCCCCTTTCCCCAAAATACATGCAGTTGCCAAGAGAAAGCTTGGAATGTGGTCCTGTAGTTGTACAGTATTCAGAAAGCAAATGAAGAGAGCTGTAAAGGTACTTATTTCTTTGTGCATTTCTAGCTAAAATCAATGGGGTCATGTTTTAATTATCAAAACAAAGTCATGACTTTGGAACAGTTGGTCATGGTAGCGCTGCATGGCTGGACCACTCGGATGTGCTCATAAACCACAACTTGCTAACTTGCTGTAGTGTTTGTGCATGGTCATGGCAATGCATGAGAGATCTGTTGTTCAGTGTGGCTTTAAGAGAAGCCTTGTGGGGTGTTTGGCCTGAGGGAACTGCAGTGCTCGGCCTTAACCTGACCTCTGATTTAATATACATTCTCAGGTTGGGTTCATGTCCTTCAGTGTAAAGCTACCTGGAGCAAAAGGAAATATGTGAAGTGGAGGAGTGTCTGCTCATTGCTATGAGTTTAATGTTGGTTTTTTTCTTTACTCAGCATTTTAAAAGAGAAACTGCTTTCATGGGCTTGAAGTGCTTTGTCAAGCCTAGTTCAAGGCTATAAGAAATTACATAGGATTCACAGTATCAAAGTAGACATGTGGATGRTATTAATTACTGCAATATTGTATTCCCATGGATTGTCCCTCAAGAAATTCTTTGTATTTGGTCAGTGATGGGGTGTTGCTTCTTTCCACAAAGTGTAACTAATTACATTTCCTGGGAAAGTTGGGCATGTACAAAATAAGAATTATTTGCCTTTGTTTCCAGCTAAGACTTTTTCCAAAAGTCTCCTAACTCTATGGGCTCTTGGTCCTCTTGGCAGCAGTTTCTTGAAATCAAGTCCTTACCCATCTTGTATTTTAAAACCCCAAAGAACCATTGTCTTTTAGGTAGTGCTTTTCTCCTTGCCTTTAACATTTGTCTATGTGCCTGTGCATGTCTATAATAAAGTAGACCATTATTTTAAATTATGCTTGAACCTACTTATACAGTTATCAGCTTGTAGTAAAATAACGTAATTTTTTTTTTTTTTTTTTAATTTGGGGAGTATGAAGTGATGTGTAGGTGCTGAAATCAAATCTGATCTAATCTGCCATTAGGAAGCATGCTTAGGAAGTCACTCCTGGCTTCCTCCCATTCAAAATATTATCTGGTAAATAATTCCAAAACGGGCTTGCTGGTTAGCTGTTTTGTGTGTGTCCCCTGYAGACCTATTGAAGATCACAAATCTGAGAGTCAAATTTGTCAAGCTGCACACGCTGGGAGACAACCTCTTGGACTCCAGGATGGAGATCCGAGAGAAGTACTACTATGCCATCTACGACATGGTGGTCCGCGGGAACTGCTTCTGCTACGGGCACGCCAGCGAGTGCGCGCCGGTGGAGGGCTTGGATGAGGAGGTGGAAGGAATGGTAAAYAGTCACACTCTTCTTGTCTGTGCCTCTTTTAAGTGATTTGAATGCAAATGTAAAGATGACACTCTGTCCCTCACCTCCGCACGCTTGATTTTCAAACAGCAAAGCTGTTATAATTATTCCTCTGTGGCAAACACCGTCATTGTTGGTATTAATCAAACACATATCTCAGATTAGGTGGTAATTGTTTTAACATTCCTTTTCTGATTATGTTGCAGAGCTGATGAAACTGAAAGGTAGGAATGAAGAAAGGGAGTTTAACCTTAWTAGGTCAGAGACCGATGTATGAGTTGACTTGGTTACCTTAAAATTGAAGTGGAATAGAGGCATCAAAGGCTGAAACACTTGTGAATCAAACATAACCTGTGTTTGTATTAGTCGTTACCAGCTGAGAAGTCGAGGTTGTAGCCCTAATAAACACAAGCCCTGAAGGAAAACCCTGATTGCCTCCATGGTATGCTGCTGCACAAGTGCCACATCCCTTCTGGGGTCTGCTTTTCCCCATGCTTTTTGCATGACAAACCATAATAGCACCCTGTTAATGRGTGAATTATTAACTCGTTGGAGATGTGGGATGGGGTTGTGGGTTGTCTAGGGCTGCAGGATGCCATCGAGCCAGGTACACTCCACTGCCCTGTGTTTGGATCAGTGTCTCCACTYGAGCTTTGCCTTTAGCATCGTGGCTACAGTGCTGGTAGTGCCAGTGGTCTGTGGCAGCAGCTGTCACACAACCACTCTTGGTCTGCTTGGTGCTTGTTCTGTACACAAGGCAGAGGCAAAGCCTGGGGCTGATGGATAAACACCATCCAAACTGGCTGTTATCTTTGCTCTGAGAACCAAGGCAGGGCTGGAAAGAGGGCACTGGGCTAGTGACCTGCTGATGTAAATAGATGCATGTTAATAGCTAATTAACAGCTAATAAACAGCTAACTTTTCGTTCCAAGAGGCTTCTGTGATTATTGGGGCAGAACTGTGCTCTCCTTRTTTATTTCTGAAAGCATATATTCTGGCACTAGTTCCAGTAAGGAAAGGACAAATTTGTATGAGGACACCTGGGCAGGTGAAGGACATTCCTATGGCCCTTTATGCCTTTTCTAAATGCAGTTACATGGATTAAAGTCTCCAAAAGTATATGTCCATTATATGCTTGCTATATTTTGAATTCATTGTAGAATGGTTTGTGGTTTTTTTCCTTTTTCATTTATAACCAACTCTTTTTTCATTCTTTTTTTTTTCCCCTCCTTTTTTTTCAATTACAGGTTCATGGTCATTGCATGTGCAGACATAATACCAAAGGATTAAACTGTGAGCAGTGTATGGATTTCTACCATGACCTACCCTGGCGCCCTGCTGAAGGTCGCAATAGTAACGCATGCAAAAGTGAGTKGGAGTAAAATGCAGAGCTGGGTGCCATGGGCGTTACAGGCTGTTACTTGTGTGTAAAATCCTTCATGTTCTTTGGTTGACACTGCTATGTCTTTTCTGCAGAGTTGCACTTCCCACAAGACTCTCACTCTGCTTTCTGTCTTTGTCACAGAGTGCAACTGCAATGGCCACTCCAGCCAGTGCCACTTTGACATGGCAGTGTACATGACGACGGGGAACACCAGTGGGGGAGTGTGTGACGACTGCCAGCACAACACCGTGGGCCACAACTGCGAGCAGTGCAAGCCCTTCTACTTCCAGCACCCCGAGAGAGACCTGCGGGACCCCGACGTCTGCGAGCGTAAGTGCAGCCCCACTCTGCAGGGTAGGAATGGCCTTGGGATCCCTCAGGAAATCCCAAGTGGGCCTTGGGATCCACGAGGAAGGGTGCCTATCTTGGAGGTCTTGAGGGAGCCTGGCTGAGTTTTGTTTTCTCTTTGAGAGTCTGGAAATTTACCTGGTCCTTGTGTGTCCAGCCCACACCATGTCTAATACTTGCAGGAGTGACAGTCTTTCTACACAGCAGTCTAATTTCAGTAATTCAATGTGAGACTTGCTCTTTCATTTTGTAGCAGTTAATAACACACATGTGATGCTTCCTTCTTAGCTTGCAACTGTGACCCAGCTGGCTCCCAGAATGGTGGGATCTGTGACCGCTACACTGATTTCTCCACCGGCCTCATTGCCGGACAGTGCCGTTGTAAATTATTTGTCGAGGGGGAGCGTTGTGACCTCTGCAAAGAAGGTTTCTATGGCCTGAGTGCTGATGACCCAGCGGGCTGTCAGTGTGAGTAAAAACATATGTTCCTTTGTGTGTGATCAAAAGCTCTTTGAGGGGCTGTTAGTGCCAGGAGAAGTTGGTTTGTGGGATGGATTTTTTCTCCCTTTTTTYCATGTTTTGCCTAAAGGAAAAACATTACTGTAGATTTGATGTAGCTTGGAGTCCTCCAGCCCTTAAAATGGAGTTCACCATTCAATCCTTCTGGTTTATTCAGTGGAAATAGCATAATCCTCCTTATTTCTTTTCAATTAAGAGTCTCTAGGCCAGGGAGGTTTTGCTGGGATGGGTGGTGAGCAAAGAATGAAATTAATTTCTGTAATGGGGAATTCAGGAGAAAATTTAATGTATATATTTAAGTTGAACACTGTCTAAAATTCAACTCCAGCCCTGCTTCTGACCTGCCTATTTGTATTTCCATGTAGCTTGTGCCTGTAATCCTCTGGGTACCCACCCCGGGGGCAATCCTTGTGATCCGGAGACAGGAAACTGCTATTGTAAGCGTCTGGTGGCAGGAAAGCAGTGCAATCAATGTCTGGCAAGTAGTTCACCGTAAAATCAATTAGGAGACACTGGTGTGAGGGGGGCTGGAGTGTGGGAAGTGTGGAGCAAGGTGCTGGCCTCTGTCTCTGACTGCCTACTAGCCCATGCCTGGCATTCAGGCTGTAGAGGGCACCTTGAGATGTCAGGAGCCATGAAGTGTGCTGTGTTTTGGGGTGCTGGGATGCATGTCAAGGCAGACAGGAACATCCAGTCTAATTTGTGGGACCATAAGGAGTGAGAGATTAGGATACCTGTGGTTGCTCTCAAAATGAGGGATCTAGGGCAGTTCTGCTGAAGTCCTTGATGGGGTAAAAGACAAAATGGTCAGGGAAACAGTGTTACCAAAAAAATTGCTTTCTAAACAGGCCATTATTTTAGGCAGGGATTATTTCACACACATACATTTCCATGTAGTGTTTATGCTTGCTGGAGTGTTATAGAAACACACTGTCAGATAACTGGATGTGTTTGTACAAACACCGAGAAACTCTTGTCTAGCAGTGAACTGCATGGAAAAACCAAACAAGTCTGTCTGTCTATCCAGCAAGCAAGTTGCAGAGTAGCAGCAACCCTACACAAATACCCACTGCCCCATGTGTGGCTCTCTTGCCCTTGGAATGGTCAGCAAGGTGGGAGGAGAGCAGGTAGGGAAGTGCTGTTGGTGCTTGCGGGGGTAGACCCACAGCCAGGGGAGCAGGATCCACGGGTGGTGGGGCAGTCTGGGACAGCTTGGGCTGAGTATTTAAAAATGTTCCTTTGGGTGAGATGGAGCTAAGTGAGCTGCAGGTGACAGTGCTGGTGATGTTTGCTCCTGCAGCCCGAGCACTGGGGCCTGAGCAATGACATGGACGGATGCCGGCCGTGCGACTGCGACCAGGGCGGAGCGCTGAACAACAAGTGAGTCTCTGCCCAGTCACTCTCCTGGGATCACGTCACCCAGCCTCATGTTTTTGTGACCACAGCATCCAGGGCTCAATGTGCTCTGGGGGAGAATGTTTGATACCCATCTTTCTGCTTCAGARGGTGGTAGATCTTGATTGCAGCAAGGGTGGCAGGGGCATCCATGTCTTTTCTGYGCTGAGCAATCTCTGTTGGTGCCACTGGTGCAAGTGGACATGTAAAACTGTTTTTGGTGTAGCTCTCCCTTTGTCAGCCAGGGTAGAAACCAGATGTGGATTAAGCTCTGCCTTGGCTGTAACCTAGGGTATGGTCCATGTCAAAGCTTGCTCTTACAGGATGAAAGCAGGACTCAGGCATGACATGGACAGTGACATGGACATGCTGGTCTTGCTTTGCTCCCTTGCTCCCATACCACCCTTTGGCCAATCTGTCTGCCCACCAGTGCTAAGGGAAGCACACTAGCTGCACAGTACTGCTCTGTTGCCCCAGTGCTGCTGCATGGAGTAGGATGTGGACCTGGAARTGCCCACTGGGGAGATGGACATTTTTTAGAGAAAATTGTAAGTTTTGAGTATGCATCCATCAGTATCAGCATGGAAAGTCGTAGCTTAGATGCCCTGTCAGTGGGGTGTTGGGTAGGCAGCCTGCTCCTCTGACCAGAGCAGTTCTCTGTGTGCTAGGTGTCTAGGTGTGTGTCCAAATCCTGGCTTGTTAACAGCAGCATGTTCTTTTGCTTTTTTTTCCCCCCCTCTCCCCTTCCTTCCACAAACCCTTTGAAATGTCATGCTTTTGTCTAAAGCCACGGAAGTTTCCCAAGGGGTTCAGAGAGCTGTTTCCCACTGAAGCCCATGGGACGACACTGGGGGAGTGTGGGATCATCTTGGTGTGTCTCCCATAGGTCATCACAGCCTACAGACACCCATCTGCATCAGGGATTGCCGTGGGAATGTCCCAGGGGCCGTCTCTCCTGTCTGCTCCCGAGTGAATCATTAGCCCTTGGCAGACAGCAGTGTGGGTCTTAGGGATTATTTACTCCCCCGTGCTCGCTCCCTGCGCACAGATGGGTTACACCGCACAGCTCAGAGCAGCTCCCCCAGCACAGCTGCTTCCAGGGCTTTGGGGTAACAGCCCAGCCGTGGGCCAGCCTGTTTCCCATGCTCTGAGCCTGGAGATTGCAAAACCATGTGGGGAGGAGGTGCAGTATCCTGGCAGGAGCAGGCAGCAGCTGTGCTCCCCGCCAGCCGCAGGAGCACCGCAGAGCCCAGCTCTGGCTCCTGCCTTYGCTCTCTCACATCATCGGGAAGGGGGAGCTGTGCTCTCCTCGGGGCTCCTCTCCTCAGCTGCTGAATTGCTGCTTTCTGGCTCCCTCTCAGGGTGTGGGATGCTGTGCCTCGCCCAGAATTCCTCCCTGTGGTGTAACCCAGGTGGTGGAGTTATTGCCTCCCCAGAGGGGAAGCTTCCTAACTCCTCTTCTGGGACAGCTAAGGCACTTCTGGCATCTCAAAGTGAACATTTAAGAGAATCTCTGCAACTTCAAAAACAGTTTTAAGTTAAAAATTACTCTTTGTCTGGAGGCTTGAGGAGTCTGGAGATTATTCGTGGAAACCAGAGGCATTTACCTTTAGAAAATGTTTCTAAATCCACTCAAATTTAAAGAAAGAGGTGTATTTTGGTGGACCAAAAAACCTTCCTTTTAAGAAGTGTGATTGAGTGTGTGCAAAATTGCAATGTGATCAAGAGTTCTTTATGATGTAGGACAGACTCTCTAGGGACAATAAAACAGCCAAAGGCAGTTTGGGGATACAGCTGTATTGAGTAAAGAAAATGGCTCATTGTGTAAGAAGGGGAAATCTGTGTGTCACTCTGGACAGACCTTCAGTCAGGGTGATGGCCCTGACTGCCCCATGTCACTGGTTGTGTCTGTCCTACGCTAAAGCAGCCAGGGRTGGTTTCCCCCCTGTGTAGCTGCTGATGGTGACCTGTCTGGATGCTTTGCAGCAAGTGAGAGCAGCTCAGCTCCTGGGGCATGTAGGGCCATGCATGTTCTTGCTCTGCCTGAGACCATACAAACAGATGTGCTGCCTCTGTGGCTTGCAAGCTTGGAGCCCAAAGCCTGCCCTTGGCTTCAGGGCAGATGTGCCTGTTGGCTGTGTCTGGTGGCAAGTAAAGCTCCCAGAACTCCTGTGTCCCAGGGAATCACTGCATCCTTACAGAGGAAACTACTTGCAAACTACCTACTGGAAATGTTCCTGGTCCATGCTTGCTTCCAGCCTGAGCCTGGATGTTGTTTTGGAGAGTGATAGCTGGGTAGAGCCGGGTCTGTACCTGTGACTGTGCTGCCATGTTAGTAGTGCAGGTGGCCCAGCTGCAGAGCCCGAGAGCCTCTCCTGTGCACTGTGTCCATAAGCGCTTCTCCTCCTGTGTCATTTAAAATGTCATAGCTCCATCACTGTCTCAGCAGAGCCAAGATCTGTTGTAAATTCACTGCTTTTCCATTCTAGCTGCTCAAGTGAATCTGGCCAATGCGAGTGCCGGCCCCACATGTTTGGACGTCAGTGCAACCAGGTGGAGCCTGGCTATTACTTCATTTCACTGGATCATTACATCTACGAGGCAGAGGAAGCCAACTTGGGCCCTGTGAGTAGCAGTTTCAGTGGGCTGGAGTGTCTGGAGGGCTGTGGGAAAGTTGTTTCACCAGTTGGCTCTTGGAAGTGTCTTTTACACTCTGTTTTGCARTTAAAATGTGGAAAACGCAAAACTGAAATGTATCAGAAAACCACTAACCTGTAGCTTTTCAATCTTRGTATCAATAAATAGTGGAGTAATTGAGGGAGGACGAATTGTAATTTTTCTTTTTAAACCTGTTTTTTTGATCATGACTGTACAGTTAGTTTTCTGTCACCATCCCTCTCTGTACCCCACCACATCCTCTTCTCCTCTTATCTCAAGAGAGGTGGGACACAGACACTGGCTCTTCTCTTTGGTGCCACTTCACTGGCAGTGAACAAAGCACATATTTAAGCACATTGCCACATCTTTATAGTTTCTGTACATCAGTAACATATATTTTATTWATGACTAAAACCATATTGGTTGTGCAAAAAACTGTTTTTGTATGTGAGGTTGCCTCTAGCTTGTTCTGCCTGCTGGCATGGTACAATAGGGTCTCTGGCTCTTTCTGTTGCCCTTCACACAGCCTTACTTTCAATTCATTAACAGCAGCTAGGTGATTATACCAATCACYTTTGCCTCCAGCAAGGAGACAGGGAGATGGAAATGTTTTCTCTAAAGCARAAGATCCTTGCCTGCCTACAATCAGGGCACTTGGTGCCCTAATTTATTTATTTTGAGCAAAATGCAGTCACTTTGCAGTTTCAGCCAAGGCAGAGGAGTTTTTGCTCTCATATAACTGCAGAAAGGGAAGGCAGCACAGAGCAGAAGTTGCAGCAGAGGGCACATGAGCTGGCACAGGGTTTTTGGTGCAKTTGTGTCTGCCCAACTGGAGAGGTGGTACCTGAGGCCCTTCCAAGGCTCAGGGGTGGAGAAGCCCAGGACAAAAATCCACTCTGCCAAACAGAGCAAGGGGATGTGCTGCTGGTTTGCCTTTTGAAACCTTGAGAACAAACAATTTTTTAAAACACCAATATTGAAAATCTTTCTCACAAATCTGGTGATAGAATAAAACTCTGAATTCCCAGATAGGGGCCCAACACAAGACAAGATGCAGTGGCACAGGGTTGCAGGGATTGACAGGCAGTGCCCAGCCCCTGTGCTCCTACAGCTGCATGCCCTTGCTCACATCCTGCCTGCCATCCTTTCTGGGGAGCTCTGATCTTTGTGCAAAGCCAAAGGCTGATAACTTACAGCCAGGCTCTGTTCAAAGAGTGTGAGAATACATGAGGGGACATCCTGAAGTGACACGTATATATGTAGACATTTCCTTGCATTTTATCCCTTTCTACTGAAGCAGCTTCCTTAGGAATGCACCGGATGTTGTTCTATGGAGGGAACTATTTGTGGATACAGATACATTTGAAACAGGAAATTTGAGCACCRTGTTTCTATTTTCTGTTACTTTTTTCCTCTTCTTTGCTTTATATAAAAAACAGATAAAAACCCTGACACCTCAGACTGAAAAGGGTGACCATGTGTTGATTTGGCTAGGAAATATCTATCAATGATTAGGATCTCTGTTCTTTAGTGACACCCTGCTCATTRAAGCCATGATCTGCTTTTCCAGTGTTATTTTGAGCAGTGGTTTGGTTTGAAACAGCCTGGTGTAATCAKGGAGCAATTAGAACTCAGGCTTGGGTGGTTAATGGAACAGTGATGTGCCACTGCAGTAAATCCTACTGCTACAAGTGCAACRTGGAAATCTGTATGGTGAATGAGATGTCATAGCTGGTGAATTAGTTACTCATAGCAAGTTTTAAAATTTAATTCTGCACCATAGCAGAGAAATAAATGAAGAGTTGTGCAGGTKTGCTTTGCTTTATCTCTCTTGCATTTGTAATGTTAAGTGAAAGGGCAATGGTGGTGTGCACGTGTATGGATTTAAAAGAGAATTTGTGTTGTCTGGGATGCCAACAGTGGACGCTGCAATCCAGAAGTCATCCATCAGCAGAACCCCACACTTCATGTACTCCCATGGGACTTGCAGATTTAATGGATCAGCACTGAAATATCTGTTCCCTGTTTTGTAGGGAGTGAACATAATAGAGCGCCAGTACACGCCAGACCGCACGCCGTCATGGACAGGCATAGGGTTTGTGAGAGTCCCTGAGGGGGGACACCTGGAATTCCACATTGACAACATCCCCTACTCCATGGAGTATGATGTTGTGATCCGCTACGAGCCGCAGGTGGGTCTCTGAGTATGGGCACTGCTGCCTCCCAGCAGGTGCTGGCTGTCCTGGTGCCCAACTGACAGGAGCTGGCACTTTATGGAGTCATCAGGGCTCAAAGACAGGGCAGGTGCTCAGTTAAATGTCTGAGATGTGTGAAAATCCAAAATTATGTTGACTATTGCTAGTACTATTTGCTTTAGAGTCTGTTTCACTATTGCATTGTTTCAGCACCTGTTTAATGAGCAAATTAAAAAGTGACAAGTCCCATCAGGTCAGATTAGACTATAAAYTTATTATTGGCCAGATCAGATGGGCATTGTGCACCTTAGGAAGCAAATTGTCCACCTTGGATGTTGAATGCCTGCAGCCAAGAGTTTGAAAGCAGTTGGCTTTGATAATTTGCAGAGTGAAGGGAAAGAGAAAAATCCCTCCATCTCCTTGCCTGTTGGCAGCAACTAACTGCAGTGAATACTCAGATACAGGACCCAGAGGTGAGGGGAGAGGAGTCATCAAACCCSCTGGTGATGCAATGATGCAGATGGGGCTGCTGGCCACCTGCTCCTTGCTCTCAGCCCTCACCTGCAGCTGAAAGATGCCCCATTGATGCTGYAGCTGCAGCCCCATCCTCCCTGAAGCACCACGACCACCCTGTCTGTGCTCATGCCTTTCCTGGCCTGAGCTCTGGATGCTTTCAGAAGTTTATGATTACTACTTGATACTGATGAGCCTTTTTTTTTTCCCTAGTTGCCTGATCATTGGGAAAAAGCTGTGATCACTGTCTCACGCCCAGGCAAGATTCCCACAGGCAGTCGGTGTGGCAACACAGTTCCTGATGATGATAATCAAGTGGTCTCACTGTCACCTGGATCCAGGTTGGTATAACTGGATGGGCAAAAGGAGAGAAAAAATAAAGCATTTAAAAATTGAAGTACAATAATTCTCGGAATGGCTTCTCAGCCCCGAGATGCGTGGGGTGGTTCTGGGGCAGCCCGTGCTCCGAAGAATGAGACTGGACTCTTCACTTTTCAGTCTTCAGGTTGTTTATTATTTCTTATCTACAAAGTTTTCTTTCTGCCCAGCCGAGGTCTGGACAGCAAGGCAGCCAAAGGCACTCTGACCGCCCCCGAGGCGGTCTCGTCTTTATGTACTACAAATCACGTATAACATATTTACCTTTACTTCCCAAYACCAATCACCCATATTGAACTGTGCACTTCTATGGTAAACCAATCCCCAAGTGCCAACATCACCACAGAAAATGGATGACAAGAAGAAGGACAAGACACGCCCTGATCCCTCCATCTTTGTCTCCATAACCCCCTGTACCAAAACCTAAAGTCTATATATTCACCCTGTAAATACATCATTCTTGTACCATTCAAACCTGAGTGCCTCTCATGTCCTCAAACRCAGGTGGCAAATCCCTAGATGGATCAAAGTSAAACCACCAGGCGCTCCTGGCAAYATTCCAGGTCCTCTGAGCCCCCCAAGAGGGTTCTCGGCAACTCTGGACATCTGGATTGATGTGCTGAGTTCCCACAAATAATGTCACATTTTCAGTTTGCTGTAACCTCTGTGAAAATAGGTGAAAATTAATTTCCAGTGGGTTATAAAAACCACATTTAGTAGTGTGTCTGWAGACTCAAAGCTTTTAAGTTTATTCTTATATTCTGATACAGTTTGTYCACTGAGTGGAGGGAGGGGGAGGTGTTTGCACAGCCTGTGAGTGAACACTGGTTTGACTCTTTACCTTGCTGATAACCTTTTCTGGTTCTGACTTCCATGAGCCTGSAAACCGCCTCTCTCACGTCGCAGCTTTTGTTCTTCTGGGTCTTGGCTGCTTTCTGTTATCTTGATTGCTCTATAGGGGCACCTGAAATGCTTTATGGTGTCTTTGAAGTAAGGATTGTTTCCTGTTCCTCCTTCAGATACGTTGTTCTCCCGCGGCCCGTGTGCTTCGAGAAGGGGCTGAACTACACCATCCGCCTGGAGCTGCCCCAGTACTCCTCGGTGGACAYGGAGACTGAGAACCCCTACACACTCATTGACTCTGTGAGCAGAATTCATTTCAGGGATGCTTTTAAAAGCCTGGAAGTTTGCATCTCCCCTGGCATGTGTCTGTGTAAATTCAAAGTAGTATTTTGCAGTGTTGTTCCTTACACCTGAAGTCAGATTTCAACTGAACAATGTAATTCAGCATAGGTTTCTTCAAAAGCTCCTCCAAGCTCCTCCAAGTGAGCTGTTCTTCTGCTAAGAGGCTTTGAGGTATTTTGCATGACTGCAGCTAGTCCACAGACCTATAGTTTTTTTGGGGAGGTTAATGTGTGTCATGTAGGTAATGAAAATCAATGTCAGTGTCAATCTTCTTCTTTAGAATGGATAGAATTTGGTGGATTTGGTAAGAGTTTGTCAGATACCACAAGTATTCCACCAAAACTAGAGAAATACGTTGATTTACCTTCCAAATTCTGTCCGGCTGTTTGCTTTTCAGCAAAAAAAAAGGCTAGAAACTGGGATAATACTGAATTCTCAGTTTTGGTGGAGGCTAATTATAAGTAGTGACACTTTGTCATTCTAAAATTGTTTTGTAGCTTGTTCTCATGCCATACTGCAAATCACTGGACATATTCACAGTGGGAGGCTCAGGCGAAGACGTGGTCACAAACAGCGTTTGGGAAACTTTCCAAAGATACCGGTGTTTGGAAAACAGCAGGAGTGTTGTGAAAACTCCCATGACAGATGTCTGCAAGAACATAATATTCAGCATTTCTGCACTACTGCATCAGACTGCCTTATGTATGTAACCATCTACTTGTAGGGCAAACCATGCCTGGGGGCTGGATGGTGCTTGCAGGCAGAGCAGTTTGCATGGGGAAGGTGTGYACATGGGATGAGGCAGGGGATTCCTGTCCTGTGCCACAGTGCTCACTTTCTGCAATGTTTTTCTCTGCTCAGCATGCCAGTGTGACCCACAGGGCTCCCTGAGTTCGGTGTGTGACCCCAATGGAGGACAGTGCCAGTGTCGTCCCAACGTTGTTGGAAGACAGTGTGACAGATGTGCCCCTGGCACCTTCGGGTTYGGGCCGAGTGGATGCCGACGTACGTTAAACCCTTGGCTCTGGGCTGTGCTGTGCTTGGGGCCCTGAGCTCATGGCTTGTCATGGGRACTCAGCCCTCTCCCTCTCTCCTTGCAGCGTGCGAGTGCCACGCCCGAGGCTCTTACAACGCCTTCTGCGACGTGGAGACGGGCCAGTGCCACTGCTTCCCCGGGGTGTACGGGCGGCAGTGCGACCGCTGCCTGCCCAGCTTCTGGGGCTTCCCCAGCTGCCAG
Organism: Cardinalis cardinalis; assembly: GCA_014549065.1. Classification (NCBI taxonomy): domain Eukaryota; kingdom Metazoa; phylum Chordata; class Aves; order Passeriformes; family Cardinalidae; genus Cardinalis; species Cardinalis cardinalis. The sequence goes on from JACDOX010000028.1 coordinate 1,217,195, forward strand.
CCCTGCCACTGCAATGGCCACGCTGACGACTGCAACCCCTACACCGGGGAGTGCCTCAGCTGCCGGGACCACACAGCCGGACACAACTGCGAGAGGTACGGCACCTGTGCCCYTGCCCTGGTCCCTCTCCTTCCCCACAGCAGCTCAGCTGTTCCTCTCTGGTGCTGGCGCTCACGCAGGTGTTAAGCCACAGCAAAAGTCCCTGGGCCCAGGGAGTCAGAGAAGCACTTGTGGTCCTGGAGATTGATGGGAGTGGGGATCCCCTCTTCCCTGCCCACAGCCTTGTGTCTGCGTAAGTGGCTAAGAGCACGCTGCAAGACCCTAGGCCTTTAGCAAGCCATTGCAAGCCTTCTGAGAGGCATTACTGTGGCAGGGCTGATGTCCAACCTTCAGTGTCCTGCTCCTATGCTGGTGTAAACCAGGCAAGTTTGTGTCTGTGGACACAGCTGCTAGGAGTGTGAGTGGTAAGGGAGAGCCATAAGGATGTTTCTGCCCTTCGCTTCTTCACACTGGCATAAAGTCTGAGCTTATGTACAGCAAGGCTGCAGTGTGTTTGCCTGCAGTCCCTGCATGGTGTGTACTCTGTTGTGCAGGTGCCAGGCTGGCTACTATGGAGACCCCATCCTGGGATCAGGTGACCACTGCCGGCCCTGCCCTTGCCCTGACGGCCCCGAGAGCGGACGCCAGTTTGCCAGTGGCTGTTACCAGGATCCAGTCACACTGCAAGTCGTGTGTGTCTGTAGCGTGGGATACATAGGTACTTGGTGGGACTGTGGAGGGGTGGCTGCTTGGGTTGAGCTTCTCAGGGAGGGGATATGTTCATGTGGGTTAGATGTGACCACAGCACCAGTGGGTTGTTGCAGGGGGCTGCCTCACTTGGAAGGTGCTAGGGCAGAGTGGTTTCTGTGCCTGGTGCCAGCATGACCATGAACCTCATCTGCAGCAGTGAGGGATGACTAGTGCTGAGCAAAGGGTTAACAGGACAGCACTGAAATTGAGGGGATGACCAGCATGCCTTGGTGCCCTGGGTGGTACCATCCATGCTCTGCACCAAATTACTACAGTCTCACCAAGTGCTGTATCTGTTTCTTCAAACATGATCCAGTTAATGCCCCCCAGTAATGGTCTTWATTGCCTTGCTGATGACGGGGCTGCGCCAGGGAGCCGTGATGGCCGTTCCCAGTGTGCCTGTTTGTTCAAACAGGCAGTCGCTGTGATGAATGTGCGTCTGGCTTCTTTGGGAGCCCCGATGAGGTCGGTGGCGCCTGCCAGCCGTGCCAGTGCAACAACAACATCGACACCACTGACCCAGAGGCCTGCGACAAGAGGAGYGGAGCGTGCATGAAGTGCCTCTATCACACCGAGGGGGAAAACTGCCACCTCTGCAGAGAGGGCTACTACGGGAGTGCCCTGCAGCAGGACTGCAGAAGTGAGTGTGAGACATGGCTGCAGCACCAGCCTTGTCAGGGGCAGCAGTGGACAGCTAAATGCTTTATACCTGGGGAGCATTTGGGGTGGTGGAAAAACCTTATTATTTCCAGCTGGAGTTGCCTGCAGCTGCCCTGCAGCCGGGTGGGGCTCCTGGCTCTTTACCTTTGAGAGGGAGCTCAGAGGCAGCATTTACATTTGCTGAAAGGTGGGAGGTTTTTGCAGGAGGGGGGCTTCTTACCCTCTTGATACTGGTCTTTGTTTATATCTTCTCCAGAGATAAGGTGGTGGGGRGTGGGTTTGGCTTTTGTTTGCACCAGGTCCCTGCAGGTGTGGTTGGGCAGTGAGAATGAGGGCCGTGACAGGAAGCTGAAATGGGTGGTGGGGAGGCAGACCCACCTCTCCTGTGGCATCAGGCACAGCCCAGCAGGACAGGCGGGTCACTGAGCAGGTGAGCTCGCTGTTGGCCAGTTGACCACTTCAAGCAGATCTGCCACCATAGCTGACTGAGAGCTGGGCAGACCTGGGCTTTGGTTATACAGAGAAGAGCAGGGAGGGTTGGGCTGGTTGAATGAGGGATTCCTGTGGCCTTCTGTGTGCTGGGRCAGAAGCTGTAGAGGTGGCCAGCCGTGGGACATGAGGAAGGTTCTTGAGCAGTGCTGGGTATCATTCAGTGTTGGGTCAGCCAGGCCTGGCCACTGGCATTGCCAGCATCTGCCCACACCTGTGTGGRCTCAGAGAATAAACTAGATATGAAATCAGGGCAGTCTGGTAGCGGGGGGCAGGTTGACATGGAGGTGCCGTGCTGTTTCCCTCACAGAGTGTGTCTGCAACTACCTGGGCACGGTGCGGGAGGACTGCGAGGGCTCGGAGAGCTGCCGCTGCGCGGCGGCCACGGGGCAGTGCCGGTGCCTCCCGAACGTGGTGGGGCAGACGTGTGACCGCTGTGCCCCCCACACGTGGCGCCTGGCCAGCGGCACCGGCTGCGAGCGCTGCGACTGCGACCCCGCGCGCTCCCTCGGGCCGGCCTGCAACGAGGTGAGGCAGCGCGGCCTGTGCCTGAGGCTCGGCCCTGCCCTGTGCCCGAGGCTCGGCCCTGTGCCCGAGGCTCGGCCCCTGCTCGGGGCAGGCTGAGCTGCTCAGGGGCTCACTTCTCCTGATGGGTTTGTTTTTTGGCTTTGACAGTTCACAGGGCAGTGCCACTGCATGCCGGGTTTTGGGGGCCGGACTTGCCGGGAGTGCCAGGAGCTCTTTTGGGGTGACCCAAGCGTGGAGTGCTTAGGTGAGTCCAACCCTGGTACCTGCTCCTTTTGGAAATGTCTGTGTGGCTGGGCACACCATCACACCCCAGTTCACTGGGACACCCCTGCCAGGAGCAGCCCACTCGAGCCTTGGAAAAGAGGGACAAAGGCATGGTGGGGTCTGCCCTGGGGTTTTGGTGCCTTGCAGGATGGGACATGTGGCAGGAGCCCAGGCCTGTGCTTGTCTGTGTTTTTCTTGTCTGACCTTAATTTAGAAACAAACATCCCTGTTTAGAAGCAACTCTTCCTTAAGGGTAAGATTGYGATGCTGTCAGGTAAGCCAGCATGATGAGGAAACATATCACAAGCATTTGAGTTTGAGAATTGTTCTGGAAACCAGTTTCCTTTGCCTTTCAACTGTATGTCGCTGAAGACCCCTGTCTCTTGTGCCTTCTTACAGAGACTGGAGATTTTTTATTTAGTAGGAATACTTATATTTCAGATTAAAATAAAGGAGAAAGCAGAGACCATGCAGTGGATTAGCCATAGCTACATGCTGCAAAACAGAGCACCATGAAGTAGGYTGTTTAGAAAACTGGATGGCCTCTGTCCTTTCATTATAAACAAGTCTGTTCATTAGCTGGAAAAGAAACTTCAAACATTGTCCAGACCAGAACAAACTTGTATCTCTGATCTGTTCAAATAGGAGCTCTTGCCAGGAGGATTTGCAATAGATTTAAGGTATTTTTTCCTGCAGGGAGGAATGTGCTTGCTGTGGTCTTTAATAAATCCCTTACAATAGAGATACCTTAGAGCCCATTATCTTGATAGATAGGCAGGTCACAGCTACTTRGTTACTGCAGCAGATGAAAGCACTRGSGAGTTGTCCCAGTTCCTGAGTACATATTGAGTTTCTTGGGGGGAAGGCTGCCTTTCGAGAGGCTGTGTGTGTTCTGACATGGGAAGGGGTGTGCTGACCCTGCTGGCTCCAGGGCAGGGATTGTCTTTTGCTATCAGTTGTCTCCATCAGGGTTTATTGATGGAGTCCATCTGCATACCTTATCAGCAGGATTTTGCAGCACAGCATCATTTCTGATCTCTCGTGGAGTTTCTGCTGTTTTTTGAACGTGTGAAAACCTGTTTTAATTTTTATGAAGTAAAGAGACAATATGTTCTTCAGAGCCTGTTTTTACCATGTGAGATCTACACTCCCCTTCCAGTCCACCATCCCTTGTGTGTCCTAGTGACAGAAGGGACTCCCTCGGGTGGAAAGGCAGATTTTCCTTCATGATTACATCCAACAGGAGGTCCCTGTGGCAGCTGGGGAGAGCTGCTGCCCAGGGCTGAGCAGTGGCAGCCTGCAGTGTGGTGCTCTGGACAGGCTCCAGGCGTGTGCTGGCTTGTGGAACACATCCAGCCGGGCGGTGCTGCAGGCTCTCCTGGTGTGCTGGGGTCAGTGCCTCCTGCCTGTCTCCTGTCTTTCCTTGGCAAGAAGACAGTTGACTTCTCARCCCTCATTTAGCCCCAGGGAGTGAGAGGTGATGTTCAGGCTGGCAGACCTGCAGCTGCTGCGTGGGCAGGTAGAAGCTCTCTGGGATAAGTGGGTTGCAAGCAGAAAACCGTGCTGTTTAAGGAGCTGCTGAGCAGTGTCCCTGGAAAACAGCAGAGATCTGGCCTGCAGCCAGTGAAGCTGGAACTGAGACAAAGCTTTGTCACAAAGATGTCTGCTCCAGCTACAGGGAACATGTGGACTCCTGCCATGGCATTTGCCACCTGGCGTGTTCTTGCTGGCCCAAGCAGCCAGTATGGCCACATTTTGTGCTGCATTCAGGAGCAAAATAGGATGAGGAAGAGCAAAAACTCTGAACCATGTGAGTATGGACACAGTCTTCACCAAGCTGGTGCAGAGGTGTGGACATTGCTCCCAAGGACTCCAGCGTGGGATCCTCCACTCTCTAGGGCAAATGGGTTCTGCTCAAGGTTGGAAACCACGGAGTGAATAAATTACTCCAAGGACAGTGATGTGTGATCTCTTCATGAAAGGTCTTCAGGTTGCTGGCATCAAGAAACACAAGCTCCTGATGAGAAATGGGGACCATACTGCTCATGTGGCTTTGACAATCTTTACAATACTRAAAAATCCTAAGTGCCTGCAAATAAGCTCTGGAGATAGCTGTGTGGAGATGTGCAAAATGGCCCATTTAGGACAGGCTGGGGCTGCAGCTCTCCATGGGTTTTCAGGCACTTGCAGCAGCAGTGAGTTGTGGATATGGCCCAGCATYCCAGTACACTCCAGGGGATACCAGGCTCTAGGGCACTCTTCCCTGCCATCCCCATTGCCAGCTGCTGCCTGTGATGTCTCTTCTAGAAACCTTGGTAAGATCAGCCATGGTGAAGCAGAAGCCAGGGAAGGCCGGTTTTTGTRCCTGGTCTGGGTGCTGCAGTCTGTGCCCCCTGCTGTGGAGAGAAAATGTCATCTGATGTCTCCTCTCTGCACATCCACAGAGATCCCACTGGGGCCAGCTGAGGTGGGTGCCTGTGAACAGCACCTGTGACAGCATTGTGAACCCACAGCACTGGCTGCATTTCAGCACCCACAAATGTCCACTGGGGATTACGCACCACAGAGAGCCTGTGGCTGGGTCTTCAGAGCCTGCTTTCTTTGAAAAAGCACAATATTCTCTCACTGAATTCAACATAATGCCTGAAACAAGCACAGCAGAGGCACAGAGGATGGGGAAGAGCCCAGCATTTCTCTCTTGGCCTCGTGCAGGTCCCTGGGAGGATTACAGTGGGCAGGAGCTGTGCTGTGAGCATCACCTGCTCTGGAGGCAGTGTCAGCCCCTTGGCAGGACTCTTCTGCCATTGCTCCAGCCTTGAGCTGGCTGCAGCTCTGCATGAACCTGCCTGTGAATGTGTGTGTGTGCATAAAAATCCTACCTAAGGTAGTAAATAATAGCACTACAGAGTTCATCAAATTCAGGTCTCCCAGGCATTCTGCTGGAGCTTTTCCAAAGCCTGGCAACTCAAGTGCAGGACTCAGCATGCCGAGTTCTGCACCAGCATCAACAAAGCACATCTCCAGCAGAAGGCTGCAGGCTCCTGGGAAGCCTGAGATGTGGAGTGGCTGCAGATGCAGCTCAAACAATGCCTTTGCACAGTAGATACTTAAAGTTTATGTTTCATCTAATAAGAAGGAGATGACAATTTTACTGTCATTACTGTTGTAATAAGTTGAACAAGCAGACCAGAGTGCAGTTGGTAGGAGGCACTGTGTGAGATGTCCTSTGTTGGACATGAGTATCAAGTCTTACTGTAAAATCACAGAATTTAATTGAACTACAATGAAAAAAAAAGTMATGCTTTTTGTCAAATACACAGTGCATACATTGACAAGAATGTTGTYTTTCTCAGTTTTTAGTCTTTGTTATATGGCTGGTGCAGGAACAGGTGTTCACTAAAAATTACCCTATTGCCATTTAAGAATAAGTTTTGTAGTCTTAAAATTTTAACACTTGGATCTTAAACTAGTCACATAGGCTGTTTTTATAGGAGATGTTTTTGGTGTTCAGAGATGTCTTGTTTCCTTCTGTGAGAAGTGCCTAAAGGAAGTCAGACAAATTYTGTGCTAAAGAAAATATGATTTTCACTTCAAGTTTCATAATTTTAAATGACCTAGGGTCATAAAATGTGTATTGATTATTTCCAGAAAACTATTCTTTTGGCATGGTCTGCTAGCATGTTAAGATGTAGCACAATGTAGTAATTTYAGGCTGGGATCTTATCTTAACATTCCTAATGAAAATCATAATGCTGAGGAGTTAGCACTATGCTTGCTGGGTAACTTGAATCAATAGCTGATTATTCAGAAGAAATTTGCCAGCTCTGCAAAACTTTCAACCTTAAAAACTGTTGAATGGTTTTCTTATCGCAGTGCCTCACTACCACTGGGAAATTATGCCAGGAAATCATGTTTGAACAAAACCTTTGTGTTTTTTCTGTGGAGGAGTTAAATATTTAAAGCTTGCCACCCTCAGTCTCAAGCAGTAAAAAAATATTTCTAGAAAAATGATTTCTATTCAGTGTAGGATGATGTACAACACTTGTTTGTTCCTGGCATCCCCCAGTAAGGAATTGAACACTGATACTAGTCTCCATACAGCCCATTCAGTATCCATTCTGTCACCTCTGCTCTAGTATCAAATGCTTTGACACACCTATGGATATTCAGTGTGTGCGTGCTCATACGTGCACATGCCTTACATGCCTTTGTAAACAGATGCAGCTACAATCCTCATAATCTGCTAATCAGCAGATCCTGACTGAAGAACTTGGCTCAAGCTTTTCCAAAAATATGGTTTCCCTAAAGTTGAAGTATGCCACAAAAGAATCACTGATTGAGTTACACACTCAGTTAAAGAAAACAATACGCCCAGTTCCAAAATGACATTTCAAAACAGAAACCTATTGTTTAATTTAGTGAATGCTCCTTTGAAAGCCCTTAAATCTTGGGCCAATGATTTCAAAAGACTTCTTTTCCTCCAGTGTGTTTTCCATGGGAGGTACTGCTATGTCCTGCTCTGCTTACAGATTTGCAGCCTGTCTAACACTGATCTTCAATGCAAGCAGCCGTGTCTGCATTAACTTCCAGCCCTTCACCTTGGCTTTGGGCCATCTGTCTGCTTGAAGGGAGACTAATCAACCTTTTGTCTTGAAAGGCATTTCCAACTCAAAGTGGTCAAGGCATCCAAGTATCTTGAAGTAAACTCAACATCTGTTTGATTTTGCATTGCAAAATGAACTACTTTTCCAGTTTCTTGTCATGTAAGCAACATAAAAGGAGTTTACAGGACTTTGTCTTTCCCTATACCACATATAAGTAGAGTATAAAGCTGTTGGTAGCTACTAAGCCACATCTGAAACATCTGCAGGCACATCTGCATCCCTAGATGTGCCTGTATGTTTCTTGTTCTTGAACAAGTTCAGATTAACCAGATATATGCTAACACTGGATGTGTTGTATTACTCAGGTCTTACATCAGATTTAGGAGTGTGCTGGTAGGAGCCAAAATCTCCTGAGCAAAGCAATACCTTAAAGGTCGTGTTTGAGTTAATCTGTCAGATACAGGACTGCTTCTGAATCCCACCATGGCCATAGGAATAGTTGGACATAACAAGGGAGTTGTTGAAGGAACAAGAGCCTGCTGTGGCTAGAAGTGATGGTGGGTACTTTGATCAAACATGATACTGGGCATGATGTGCTGGATCCCTCTGACTGGTGTTTGCTCTGTTTCTAGCAGGTATCTCTGGTATTCACGTCCCAGTTCATTGGCAGTGATACTAGAATGTCACAGGAATTTTCTAGTGCATGTGCACCCACCATCTTGAATGATAGATGTGTAACTCAGTTGTTCTTCCATGAGCTCTTTGCCAATCCTGTGCCAGTCTTCTTCAGTCTGTGCCAGCTCGGAGAGCCTCCCTTCCTTTCACACACATCCTGACACTGTCACTATGCTTTTGTTCCTTGAGGATGAAGTCATGCCCTTTAGTCAAAGAGACTGAAGCCAGCAAGTTCTTGGCAGGCAGGCAGGCACTGCCTGAGGCAGAGGTGAAAGCTGGCACTGAGCTATTTGCCTGGTGCACTGCAGTGTTCAAGGTGCTACTCACTATGGAGAAGGCTTTACATGATCTTGGCTTGGGCTTGCTTTCCTTCTCTTGAGAACTGGCCACAGCTGGAGTGAGTAGAGGGTTTGATCCTCCCCATGGCATAAAGGGAAGTGGTTCCTCTTCAATGGCCTTGAATGTTCTCCTTGCTGGGGTGTAAAATGCCTGGTGGAGGTGTCCAGGGCACAAGGTACAAAACTCATCCACTAGAGGTGTTGAGATGGTTAGGGGTGAAATCTGGTGTGGGCCTGTGTATGGTTAAAGTCTTGGGAAGATGATGAGGAGGGAGAGCAATAGGAAACCAGCACTTTTGAAAGCCGTTCTATATGCATTTCATTGAGGGGACTGAGGTTATTCAGAGCCAGGATTGCCTGCTTGTGGGCTTGATAAAAAAATCTTAAAATGGAGAAATAAGACACAGTAATGTTTCTAGCTGTCTTGTACAATTTCTCATGGTCCTGCAGAGCTCGGTTTGGGCGTTTTGTAGGACTGTATTCTTCCAACTGTCGTTCTGCATTTAGAATAAATTGCTTCTTTGCTCTTACCATCCCCCAACAGGCAGCTATGGAGTTTGGGTTTTCACTTTCCAAAGAGTATGTTAGAACCTAAATTATTTTCTCTTCTTCCCTAGTAATTTATGGTTCCAGAGATTTTCAAATCCACTTTACCGTGTAAATGCTACTAAAGCCATGTCACCTGGTTTTCCTAAACATGCAGGTATTCAGGAGTAGAATTACCAATATGGGGTTACAGGKTTTTTTTTTCACATTAAGCCTTTTAAATCTGCAAGTAAATATAGTGATCTGATTTGCCAGCAGCAAGTATTCATGTAACTTGATCAGACCTCAGGATCTTTGAGAAAAACCACATGCCATTTAGCCTSTTTCTATACAGAGGAATTTGGACAATTCATCATTATACCAAGGGCCTTATTAGTTGACAGAAGGGTTAACTGACCTTCAAACAGGAACTCAACGGTTTGCCTGCAGGGGACATATTCCATGGTGAGTTGACTACTTAAGCACTTTCGATGTAAAGTAAAAACAATCTCTTGTGTCAGGGTATAGTTCAAAGAACAAAAGACCGTTTTGCTCAATTGTGCAGGCAGCAGAAGTTATTTTTGTCTCTTGCCTATCATATTCACGTTTTACAAGAAAGTCGTTTTGTTGAGGAGCGATTTGTTCTGTTGGGGYTCTTTGTGTCATTTTTGAACTGAAGACCACCACTGTGTTCTGGCATTGAAGCAAACAATGTACAGTCTTGAAAACAGCTTTGTGTTTTGCCCTAATTTCAAGGGGGCATTTGCTTTGGGTATGTGAATTGATTTATGGGCCCTTTTGAGCCATTTAACTTCCTTAGAGAATGCCTGGTAAATGGATGTGTAAGTGAGGGGTTTTATCAGGTATGCCAGTCCTTTTCCTGTTTAGGGAACATGTGCTTGACCTGTTTTGGGTGCACTCTGTAATAATGATAAGTAGGTGATATGCATATTTTCAAAGCCTCTCTTTTTGTTGCTTGCTGCCATCTCTTTATTAAAAACTTTTCACATTGGTGATGTCCTCTGCTGCTGCCTCCTGTGTAATTAAGGAGGTCAAGTGGCAGCCTTGCTGCATGGAGATGCTTCTCCTGGTAGCATTATTGTGTACAGAGCGTGTCTGTGCTTCCAGCAGTGACAGTGCATCACTGAGTTAAGTGAGTATCTTCTCTCTGCGATGGGTTAGTGCCAAAGAAATGCATTTCATGAAGGTGTGAATACTAACTCTGAAGTCAGTGCTCAGTGTGAAATAGTTTTTAAAAATTTATAAATCTGTTAAGTGCCCTCATTTCCACTGAGGGTGACATTAAGGGTGACAAACAGTGTGTAGGCTCTTAGTCCTTAACACCTCAAACACTACACGTGTTACAAACAAACACCGCCCATGACCACATTCTTTGTTCTATTCTACTTTTCACTGCCAGATTTTTTTTTTCTGATTTTCTCTATACCCAAAATGTCAGCCCAGTGCTAGGCTCCTCACTGTGTGTTGTGAATGTTTTCCCACTATCCATGGCAGGAGCATGTTCTGAGCCCGTCCTTGTACCGCTGCCTAGAAGATTTCACAAGGGCTTTTCCTCCATAGATTTGTCCTGTTCTTGGAAGCCAGTTTCACTTTTAGCACCCACAGTGCCTTATGGAAGAGAGCTCCTCCACTTAACTAAGTGCTGTGTRATGTTATCTCCTTTTATCACCTTGTGGGAGGTGCAGGGGAAGGTGGTTGGGTTATGAGTTGCAGGATTCCTCACCTGAGTGTTACTCTTCTGCTGGAGGAGACAGTAAATGGCTGTTCCTAGGTTCARTTTTCCTTTTTCTCTCATGGTTTGCTTTTAAACCCTCTATGTGCCTGCCTGCCACTTCTTCACCCCAAGAGCTTTGCTCTACTCACTCTTCGTTGCAGGAGAGAAACTGGGATCTATTTTCAGTTGCTATTCAGCTGACATATGAACATTGCAATTGGTGTCCATCCTTGCTGTTATTGTTCCTATTTCCAAGATGTGCAAATCCTCATCTCCTCTAGAATTATTTCCCCATCTCTCTYCCCTTTCTCACTCAACACTTGCTTCCTCCATACAGGAGTGATACATCCATAATTAGGTTGTTATAATTGAGACACTGACCACATCTGTATTCATTTCACCACTTTATAATAACTGATTTTTTTCCCACCCTGTCAACATCCATGGCTTTCACATGTGCCTTTTTYTCCTCCCAGCATGTGACTGCAACCCTCGTGGCATCCAGACCCCGCAGTGTGACCGTGCCACAGGGCAGTGCATCTGCAATGAGGGGGTGGAAGGGCTGCACTGTGACAAGTGCTCCCGGGGCTACTCGGGCGTCTTCCCTGACTGCGTGCCCTGCCACCAGTGCTTTGCCCTCTGGGATGTGATCATCAGCGAGCTGGCYAATAGGACCCAGCAGTTCTTGGACAGGGCTAATACCCTCAAAATCACTGGAGTCACTGGCCCATACCAGCAGACACTCAACACATTGGAGGAGAAGCTCACTGAAATTAAAACCATCATCGCTCAGAATCCAGCAGCGGAGCCCCTGAAGAACATCGGGAATCTCTTCGAGGAAGCAGAGTGAGTGCAGTAGTAGTTATATGGATCAGTGTGTCTTGGGAAGAAGTGGGAGTTCCAGTGAGCTGGGATTGACTTGAGTGACTGATGTCCCCATGCTGGGCTGAGGGCACTCGGGCTGGGTGAGGGTGCTGTGGCTCCTGGGCTGCTCCTTCCCACTGAGCAGAAACCAGGGAGCAGAAGCCTGGTGGGGCAGGGAGGAGCAGTGCAGCTGCCACGTGCTGGGCTGGGTTGTCCTGCTCCTGCTGCTCTCCAGGCAGCTAATTACCAGGGAGCCACTCATGCTTGCCTTGTGCTGCCCCAGGGCAAAGGACAAACACTGCTATTATGTGAGAGAATGAAGAGGGGGAGAGATTAAATTCCTGGATTTCCACTTGTAGCTGATGAGTTGGAAACTTGGGCTTCTTTCTGCACTCTGAGCACGTGTTGGGGGAAGCACCAGGTTTAYAACAAGGATGTTTCCTTTTTGTTTCCTTTTTTCTGAGAGTAGAAGCCTTGTATTTTCTTTTAGGGCTAAGCATACAAAAGATGGTAGTCTTCGATGGTAGTCTAATATTAAGTAGGATTACAGAGGCTTTCTAGCCCTGTCTGCCACTGCTCCAACTTGCTCGTGCATTGTGAAGGGAACTGCACAAAGCAAAGGGGCGAGGATTAAAGCACAAATGTCTCAATTAGGAATAGTTTGTGTCCTACAGCTCCCCTCCCTCCTGCTGCAGAACTGAGGAGCTGCTTTTCCCTAACATACCTTAGGTGTATCTGTTCTTGCTCCTCTCTGGCTGTACAGAAAGTACTGGGCTTTGGAGGAGTCCTGGAAAACAGCAGGCTATTGAGAGAGCTGTAAATTGATCTTAGATCTTAAATACTGCCTTGATTCTTTCAGAATGAGGAAATGCTTGGCTTGAGGGGATCACCATGGATAGGAATAGCTTCCTATGCCCACTTCTGTTCCACAGCAGCCTTGACATGTAACTCACTTGCTTTTCCTTTTAGGGTTATCCCACTAGCTAAAGCCTGCTCCATGGCTCACTGAGTGAATGCTTAGAGCAGGAGGTTTTTCTTCAAAACTTTGGTGAGGAAGGATCTGTACAGAAGAGTTTAAAGAATCCATTGTGCTAAAACTAAGGCTTCCCCCTCCCTGCTTCCTGAAGTTCAATTCTCTCTGATGAGCTCGTAGTAATCAAAACTACATTTGAGCTGTGTGGGATGGGAAGCAAATTATGTATGGATCATAGTAGTGAACTCTGACCTATGCAGTTGCCATGATACAAGAGCATTACTCCAGTCCTCTGGAATCTCCCTCCAGTTAATGTTACACAATGCAGCTGTTTTCTGAGCTATTTGGCGCTTTGGGTTTATAAATGTGCTGTAGATTAAAAAGTAGGTTTGTATAATAAAGGAAACAAAACAGTATTCTAGGTAGGCATGTTGTTACAAATCACTTGGAGCTCCGCTGAGGGAGGTCAGGTCCTGCCATGGGAGAAGCTGGGTACATCTCTGGCCAYCATGCTCCAGTGAAGTATGAGGCAGATGACCCTTCTTCCTCCCCATGCTGAGTCCTGTGCCTGTTTTACAGAAAGCTGACAGCAGATGTTACAGTTAAGATAGCTGACATAGAAGAAAACCTATCAGCCTTATCAGCAAAGAGCAATAGCACAGACACAGACCTGAGTGCACTGGAGACAGATGCCAAAAGTCTGGACCACGTCGTGAAAGAGCTTGCAGAGCAGCTAGAGTTCATCAAGATCTCTGACGTTCGGGGTAAGTGTCACAGGGAGGGGGAGAAAGCAGCAGGGTGGCCAAAGATTTAATTAGTGCATGGGTTTAAGTACCAGATTCATCTTCTAACTTGTAATAAAACACAGTTCCTCAGGGACAGGTTCTTTCTGTGCATTAGCAGAGTTGCTGATGTAGCAGGAATTTTGCCCCCTCATCTGGTCTCTCTTCCTTTGCACATTGCAAAGCTGGCTCAAATTCTTGGGGCACAGAATCGTCTTAAGGTGTCATGCTGAATACATTGTAGATGAGACACAACAGAAGAAAGTGCACCACAGATTTCAAGATATATCTGGACATCCCTCTTGCTCCTTTCAGTCTATTAAATTGCTATTTCTGGGTGAAAAAAAAAGAGCTTGTGGTAAAGGATCCAGTTGTCCTGACCCACCCAAGCCTGGCATGCCCATTGGCACATTGAAATGGGCCAAGGATCAAAATTTGCTGGAGGAAGAGGAATGTCACCAAATTATTTGGAAATCCAGAAAGCTGACTTCAAATAAAGTATTTATAATTTTTCTCATATATTTCCTGGTTTACAGGAAGTCTGAGWTTTGTTTCCAGTGAACATGGGAGATTTCAGACTGAAGCGAGTGGCATGTGGGAATAGGGGAGTCCCTGACTTTTGGCATTTGGCAAAGGAAAGCTGCCCCGAGGTGCAGAGTATAGCCACCCCCACAGGGTCCCTCACACCCACACAAGGCCTCTCCAGGAGTTGTCCAAAATCAACAGTTCCATAAATCAGCATCTTTCATCAAGCAGTTGTTTCTTAGGAAAGCTCTGACCAGTTTCCAAGCAGTGACTCCATAAGCCAGACATCCCAGGGCAAGCAATAAGAACTGATGGGATAAGGGAATCCTTAGAAAACAAACTGTTCCCCTAAAAACCTTCAAAGGCCATATCTCCTTYTGCCCTTAGGGCAAGCAGAATTCTGTTACTAGGGCCAGAGAAAGGCTTAACTTCAAAGATCAGCTTGACACTCTCCACCAAGCAGAGAAGCAAACTTTTTTTCCTACAAGAGGCCAAATTCTGTCATCCTTGCAATGGCACAGCTGCCAAGGCCAGCGTTTCGTTTAATGTGAATATCACTAGCCCTGATGTGTCGTCCACTAACATCTGTGATATACATTACTTTGGGTTGCTCAACAGAGTTCTCATCAGCTTCCTCTGATTTCTGCAGGAGCCTTGGACAGTATCACCAAGTATTTCCAGATGTCCCAGGAGGCAGAGGAGAGGGTCAATGGCTCCACCGTTGATCCCGACAGCGCCGTGGAGCTGTCAGCGCGGACGCGGCAGGAAGTGCAAGACTTGATCAATGAGAAGGAGGCCCAGTTCAAGGCTAACCAAGAGGAGCAGTCGCGCCTTCTGGATGAACTCGCTGGGAAGCTGCAGAGCCTGGATCTCTCTGAGGTGGCTGAGAAGGTACACAGCTGAGAATGGCTGGGATAAACCCACGGCAGAAACAGAATTAGGTTTGTGATGAAGCAGCGGGCAGGGAGGAGCTGTAGGGCATGGCAGTGTGAGATGTGCAGTTGGGTCATGAGAAATGCACCTTGCTTGGTTGAGCGACCCCTCGGTTTTGTGGGCTAGAACTGGGTTGTTTAACTGGTGGGCTCTGCCACTACTGGCTTTCAAAGWTCAGCCTTTTAATGTTGGTCTTCCYCCCACTCTTCCCAGCCCCAACAGAGCACCTGTTTTTGCATCACCCTTGTTCTAATCCAATGTTCTTTGCTAGGGATGGAGTTCCCATGTGCAGAAAAGTGTGGCAAATCTGCTGGGCTGAGAGCCATCCTCTTCAGCCTATCCTGAGTTCAGTGCTTGCTTTCCCTAGGCTCCCCTCTGCCCTTCTGCAGCTCCACCAGATACACTCTGTGCCTGTACAGTGCCTGGCCAGGCTGCACTTCTGCACACACCCACGGGCCTCAGCATCCCCCCAGGCTCAACCTCCTGCTCGACACAAAGTAGAATTTACAGGGAGCTGGAGTTAAAAGGGCATTTTCTCTGKGGAAGGTGCCTGCTCATCTGTAAATATGATTAAGGATGGCTTTTTCTTGGGAGAGGCTGGGTGTTCTCTCAGTTTCTCTTTGAAGTTGGCCAGCTGCATTCAGAGAACCTTCCCTGAACAACCCCGGGTGAAGGCAGGCAGCAGGGCACTGCTCATTAACTCTCCCAGGCAGGCCAGGCCTGTGGTMGAGAGTGAGTTCTTCACAGGCTGATTGTCCCTTGTCCTTTACAACCAGTCATCCCTCCCACTCCCTGGGCCCTTCTTTTTTCTCTGAAGGGAAGAAAGAGACATCTTTCTGTTTAGTTTCCCTTCCCCTACATTCCTGCGCTGACTGTTCTTAAGAACTGAAGTCTTGGGTAGATGTTTATCAAGGCAGTAAATACTGAGTTGCTTGGAGGTGTAATCATAAGACACACACACACACACACACATCTTTCTGCTTTCTAGCTACTGCTGGGTTACGTGCCAAACAGGTAAGAGGGACTCATTTACACTTCACAGGAGACAGCTGCAGCTAACTTGGCTCAGCCGCTAGGTTTTTCCAGGGAGGTTTTTTGGCTGCAAAACCTGAGTTAGTGACTATCATTTGGCAAAAAGAGGGTTTGGAGGGGCATGAAAAGGTAAAAGAGCCTCACAAGAACAGGGAATTTTCTAATTTTCCCTCTGGTTAAACCAACTCCTGTGTTATTTCATTACCAAACAATTGACCAAGCAGCGGATAAATCTCAGCGCAATGTTGCTGATAGATGTAGTTTCGCTTCTTGAAAAAAAAAAGTTTACTCTGAAATTTTGTGGTGGAACAGTGAGGACACTCCAGCCCCCAGGCAATGGAATGGAAATGAGACTGTGACTGCTTCCCCTGTGTCCCTGCAGACGTGTGGCAGTGCCCCGGGAGCCTCGTGTGCCGAGTCCGAGTGCGGGGGGCTGAGCTGTCGGACAGATGAGGGCAAGAAGAAGTGTGGAGGCCCCGGCTGTGACGGGCTGGTGACCGTGGCTCACAATGCCTGGCAGAAGGCTATGGATTTTGACAGAGACATCCTCAGTGCATTAGCAGAAGTTGAGCAACTCTCCAGAATGGTAATATGCCAAATCAATTGTTAAGATAGTAAAAAAGAAAAGGGAAAATCTGTCTGTTGTAGCACAGAYGCTAATTGACAAAGTATGTGCTGGTTTTCTGCAGAAAATACTTCTTTTGGGTTGTGTAACTTCATCATGCTTGTAAATATCTTCAGAAAGGGAGTTTGCTAGAGTGAAGCTTCATGGATAACTAAACATCAGCCTGAGTTGTTTAAACTAGCACTGGTGGTATGGATCAGGGCCAGCTTCCAAGTGTTCTGTGAGTTTTATGAGAAAAAGCATTCCTTGTTAATATTACTTCTGACTCCAGATGAATTGTTTTAAAACAAGCCCRAAAGCATAAAAAGATAAGAAAGCAAGTCTTCCATTTTCATTTCTTTAGGTGTCTGAGGCAAAACAGAGAGCCGATGAAGCAAAACAAAATGCACAAGCAGTTTTGCTTAAAACCAATGCTACAAAAGAACAAGTGGACAGAAGCAATGAAGATCTGAGAAATCTTATTAAACAGATTAGAGACTTTCTAATGCGTAAGAACATTACATTTTAATTATATTTTAATTCTGGGTTTGTGAAAACCAGCTTTACATCTGTATTATCTTCCAAGAGTTAGTGCAACAGTTGTCATCATTCCCCCCACCTCCCTTAGACAGACAGTGTTGTATGATGAGATCTGGAAACRTGAGAAAAAACAAGAGAAAACCAAGAAAGTGAGAGCAAACTGTGACATGTTCTTGTGTGCCTTTCAGCTGAGGCTGTTGTACTGCTGTACTTTGCCAAGTATGTCTGTAAGTTCTGGCTAAAAAGACAAAGTAGTATTAAAGGGGAAGGGAGTCAGAAACTGCATTTCTCTCTCTGCAAGAAAGCATATAAAGGTTAAATGAGAGCCTTGTTTGCCAGCAGCCCATTCCTTGCCTGTTTGCTCAGGGCTGACTGTGCTGGGAGCACAAATACATCTACRTGCAGCTGTTGGTTTTGTTTCCTGTGGGCTCAGGTCCTCCCCAGAGTGGTGCAGCTGGGCACCAAGATCTTCAAATGGCTTCCAAGAGAGCTGTGCCAGCAGGACCTACACACCTGCTGGGCCTCTCCTGAGACGGAAGTTTCACCTTGGGAAGTAGCTTTAATACCTTGATTTTCCATACATCTGGGGAGGAAGTTTTCTCATTTTCTTTCTTAAGGAAGCAGCTGAACAAGAATTTGAGTGCTGAGATGTAACAGAGAGAAGCTTTTACTCACWTCTCTGTCATTTGTGTCCATCTGCTAGAAGACAGTGCTGACCTGGATAGCATTGAGGCAGTGGCTAATGAAGTGCTGAACATGGAGATGCCAAGCACTCCCCAGCAGCTGCAGGCCCTGACAGAAGATATTCGTGAGCGTGTAGAAAGCCTTTCTGATGTTGAGGTCATTCTGCAGCAGAGTGCTGGAGACATTGCCAGAGCAGAAATGCTACTGGAGGAAGCTAAAAGAGCAAGGTATGCAGCCCTATTGCATGAGAAAATGCAGTTTAACTTTCCCTGATGTAAATTCTCATTTCTTCAGTAAGGGGCAAAACCAGCCCATTGCAGCATATGTTCTTTTTCCAGTTCCAAAGTAAGAGCATTTTTAGCATTAAAAATCTTGCTCCACAGCAAAGGTGCTACAGATGTTAAAGTCACTGCAGACATGGTGAAAGCAGCACTGGAAGAAGCTGAAAAAGCCCAAAATGCAGCTGAAAAAGCTATCAAACAAGCTGATGAAGATATTAAAGGAACTCAAGACTTGCTGACTTCGGTGAGTTCTTTATGAGTATTTCTTAACAGAAACAGCACCAAGTCTGATGCTTAGAAACAGATGTAAGCCTGTCTAGGGAAAGCTCTTGGGTACTGCAAAACAAAGGCTGCAGTTAAAATGCATCTAAACCACATCATTCCTGCCTTCACATCAACTTTTGAGTGAGTGGGACAGATGCTAGGGGACTTTTTGCTCATAAACAAACCAAASCAGACGACAACAACAAAAAACACCAAAAGGCTTTTCTCACCCCTTAACCTGCACCAGCCAAGTTAAATGAGCAGGACTGTAGCCCTCTAAACCAGCAGGTCTGACAAGACCCCTGGCAAGCCACACCTGTCAGCCACACTGGTTKTGCATTGGTGTGCTCAGTGTCATCCACTGCTGCAGTACCAGACTGAAATAAACAAATGCTGGACTGAAGTGCCAAGTGCTACAATCTTGTCAGATAAAGTATTTGCAGACTTCATCTCAAAGCCCTCATGAGACCACACTGCTATCTATACTTATGAAGCTTGGCCAGTTTAGAAGCTTCACAAGTCCATTATCACATGATGGAATCAAATGTCTGAAGTTTTGTCAACGGATTAGTCAACTCTTGCGTGTATAATGCAATCAAATACTTTTTGACCATGTTCCTTAATGCTTGTGCAGCCCCATATGTACCATTCTCAAGCACTGAGCTTTTTCACCCTGACTGCAATGGGCCATTTTTAGCAAACCTAAAATACTGCTTTCAACTCAGATATATGGACACAAACTAGTTACTTGACCAGGGTTTATGGAGAAAGTTTAGCATTATATCCATTGTCTTTTGAAAGTCTAACTCTCTCTCTTCTTTCTCGTAGATTGAATCTGAAAATGCAGCATCTGCAGAAACRCTGAACAATGCCACCTTACGTCTGTTTGAGCTAGAAAAGAGTGTTGAAGACCTTAGGCAAAAGGCTGCTACAAATTCAGGGAATGTGGGAAACATAGAAGACAAAATTATTAGTGCAAAACAAAATGCTGAAGAAGTTCAAAAGGTGAGAAGCTCAGGAACAATCCTAAAGAGAAGCCAGCAAAAAGCAAAATTCCCAAAAAAGGTTTGGTTAAAGGGAGATCAATGWATCCATGTGATCCGTTACATTTATTGTTCGTAGTCTGGGGATAGAAAATCCAACATTTATGCTCTTAACAAAGATAGCAACTTTTTACTTTGGTATCAGATCCTGAGAGAGATTTATTGGGAAGTTTTCAGGTTCTGAAATAGCTGCAGGCAACCTGTCAGCCTTTCACAGATATGTTTCTGTTTCTCAGCTTTACTATATGTCACAGGAGAACTGGAATTTTTTTTCCCACTTGTATAGAGTATTTATGGTTCTATGACAATGATAGGTTCAGGACAAACAAACCAGAGTTTGGCATATACAGAATCAAGCAACAGGAAAAGTAATTAACAAAAAAACTGAAGTAATTGCTAAATATCAGAGATGCAAGATTTTTCTCTGTGAACATATGGCATTACTCCCAATGTTTGCTACACACTTTTGTAATAGCAGAAGAATGTTCATTAACAAAACAATTGACCAATCTGCCAAAGGAAGTTTCATTGCCTCCATCTYTTGTCTGTAGTTAGCCTACCAATCTCCAGAGAGCCATTTTCTGACAGGAGAGCTGCATTATCCATCAACTCAACAATATCCAAACATTAAGTAGTATTTCAGGTGCTGTCAAGTAAACACAAGAGAATTCCAGTGCTGCTATGGTTTGTTATCTTGCTTAATGGTTGAATTTAGTTGGACCATAGGATTTCTTAATCTTAACCCCACAACAAAAGCACAGCTGAGAAACCAACCTCATGAGTTTCCCAGCACCTTCACTAACACCAGCTGGGCAGCTAGTTCAGTTCTTGTTGCTGAAAGGGTAGCAAGGGTATTTATTCCTCCCMAGATGCAACCACTCAGCCAGGAGCAGTGCCAGGTGTAGCTTTCCAGCAGTTCTAGGGGCCATGGCTTCCATTAGTTACAGAACCCTGTAACTGAATCCCATAAATCTCTGCCAAGTGCCAGTACTGAAGCTGTAAAACAGCAACAGATCTGCAAAAGAGCAACTGATGAGTTTTCACCTCAGCTTTTAGTCTTGGACAGAAAGTAGGAAATATCCTGACACTGTTTGTGCCTTWGTTAAGTGAGCTCCCAGCGCAGTCTCCTGGCAGCAGGATTAGTAAAGGASAGAGGGAGGAAATGCCAAGTCCTGCTGTATTGATTGGCTTTGTGTGAGCTCCATCTTGTGCTTGAACTGGGAACAGGTGCTCAGCAGCGARCTCAGCGGCAAGTACAGAACCGTGGAGGAGCTCATTGCCAGGAAGACAGAGGAGTCGGCCGAGGCCAGGAGGAAAGCAGGCGTGTTGCAAGATGAAGCTAAAGCCTTGTTGGCTCAAGCAAACAGCAAACTCCAGCTGCTCAAAGGTAAGGCTCTTCTGAGGGGGTCATTTGGCACCTTAGAACATGAAGCAATTTCATGCTGTTAAACCAGCTATTCATTAGCAGAAGGGGAAAAGAAAAGGTACTTTCTTGTTACTGAGGCTTGATCTGCTTTCCTTATTCTTATGCACATAATACAGACTTTTGAAGCTAGGATTTCTACAGAATAAGCCTTAACTTACAAGTGAGACACAAACTTCTAGTGTGGCWCCTCTCACTGTCCCCAGAACCACCACAGGGAAGGAACAAAACTACTCTGCTCAAGACAAGAACTCATCTGTTCCAGCGAGATCCCCATCTCCAAACAGTACTCCCCTCACCCCACCCTGGAAAGCTCTTAAAAGCTAATCAGGACACAGGAGTTCCAGTTCACAGATTAATTAAACATTTATTGTTGACAAAGTTGATTGAACCAGAACAAGGCAATCTGCTCTTTTTTATCAGAGACAGAATTAAATTTTCCTTCTGGTTTTGCCAGGCCAGGAATTAATTCTTCCCCTCTTTGCTACTCCTGCACAGTTACTCTGACTTGCTGAGTAGTCTTAATCATCACAAGCCAGAACATTTCACTGTTCTGTAAAAGCCACCACACACCAAAGAATGACAATTATTTTAACATTCAAAATACACTTYTGGATTTTTCACCTTTGGAAAATAACTTCTTTGTTCCTTTACATCCCTATGTTAAGGAAACAAAAAGGTGAYATTCCAGCCTTTGTTGATTTTGGGGGGTTTTGTTTGTTTTTTGGTTTTCTTCCCCAACCAGAATATCTTCCACAACAGAAATAAATTTGAATAGTAGTTTATCCATAACTATAATGATTTACATGCATTAAAACACCACCAATTAAGCTGGTTTTTCCACCTTCCTTTGCCTACAGATTTGGAAAATACATATGAAAACAACCAGAAAGTTCTGGAAGACAAAGCCAAGCAGTTGGTGGAGCTGGAGGAGACAGTTCGCTCCCTCTTACAGACAATCAGCCAGAAGGTTGCTGTTTACAGCACTTGCTTGTAAACAGGAGTGGGAAGTGCTTGTGTTCAGGATGGGTTTTACAAGTATTATACTAGTTCTTTTTGACATTATATWAAGACCTGAAAAGGTGAACAGGTTTTATATTGACTTTAAAGCCACAGAACCAAAGAAAAGTAACTTTTTGATGTTGAAAATAAACAGTACTTTTGTATCACTGTATGTACSTAGTATGACTCATTAAGTTCCTGCCTATTTTCAGTAGCTGCAATGGTACATAAATTAATCCTTTAGCAAGTCTTGTTCTTACACTTGTTAGAGATCTAATAAAATCTTGGCTTGAGCTGTGTAATTCTAAAGAAGGGTTACTATTACTATTAAACATAATATGGTGACTCAGACCAAATTACCAGTGAATGAAGAAATACCATCCACAGGTAGTTAGTTATGCCACAGCACTCAAGGATTGTGTAGCCCCTGCATGATACCCAGTTAGGCCTAAGACTACCTTCATGTCACTGATTATGAAACACTTGAGATGTAGAGTGAAAACAGAGAGGTCAGCACTGAAGGTATGAATACACCAAGTTTATATGGTAATTCAACTTGGACTCACAAAATAGACAGAGTTGGAAGGGCCCCACAAGGGCCATCAAGTCTAACTCCTGGCCCTGCACAGGACACCCTAAGAGTCACACCACGTTCCTGAGAGCACTGTCCAAAGACTCCTTGGASTCTGTCAGGTTTGGTGCTGTGACCACTRSCCTGGGGAGCYTGTTCCAGTGCCCAACCACCCTCTGAGTGAAAAAMCTTTTTCTAATGTCCAACATCAACCTCCCSTGACACAACTTCRGGCYGCTCCCTCAGGTCCTGTCACTGGTCACCACARAGATCAGCRTCTGTCCCTSCTCTTCYCCTCATGAGGAAGTTGTAACTGCAGTGAGGTCTCCCCTCAGTCTCCTCCAGGCTGAACAGACCAAGTGACTCCTCATATGGCTTCTCCAAGGTCCTTCACCATCTTTGTTGCCCTCCTTTGGGCACTTTCTAATAGTTTAATGTCTTTTCTATATTGTGAAGTCCAAAATGGCCCCCAGCACTCAAGATGAGGCCACCCCAGTGCAGAGCAGAGCAGGACAATCCCCTCCCTTGCCCAGCTTGTGCTGCTGTGCCTGATACCCCCTGGAATGGGTGGCCCTCCTGGCTGCCAGAGCACTGTTGACTCATAATTCAACTTGCCACTRACCAGGACCCCCAGGTCCCTTTCCAGCCTCTCATTCCCCAGTCKGTCCATACATCGCGCTGCAGGATCTGGCACTTTCCCCTTGCTGAACTTTCAATGGTTGGTGATTGCCYAGTTCTGTAATTTGTCAAGGCCTCTGTGCAGAGCCTCTCTGCCTTAGAGGAACTCAACAGCGCCTCCCTGTTTTGTATCACCTGCAAACTTGCTTAGCAGCCCTTCCTGTCCAGCCTCCAGGTCATTAATAAAGATGAAGAGCACAGGAATGAAGATGGAACCCTGTGSATTCCCACTAGTGACAGGTCACCACTCTGATGTCACCCATTCACTGTAACCCTTTGTGCCCAAACTGTGAGTCAATGATCTACCTGAGCGCTGGACATTCTGTGCAGAAGGATCCTATGAGAGACAGTATCAAAAGTTTTGCTGAAATCCAAAAAGGGTACATAACTGGCTTCCCTGACCAGTTATGTGGGTTATCTTGTGATAAAAGGAAATCTGGTTTGATAAGCAGGTGTGATCATCAAAACCGGGACAACTACAGCAGGATACAGCCACCACCTGAGCAAAGTGAAGGGCATTATGATTAATAAATAATTACTCCTAAACTCCAGAGATTACAAACAGCACAACAACAACAAAAAAATCTTTGAAGGAACTGATCATGACAGCAGTATCRTGCACTGTTCACTGCCAGTACACTCAGCAGCTGCTA
Organism: Cardinalis cardinalis; assembly: GCA_014549065.1. Lineage (NCBI taxonomy): Eukaryota > Metazoa > Chordata > Aves > Passeriformes > Cardinalidae > Cardinalis > Cardinalis cardinalis. Next base: position 1,240,654 of record JACDOX010000028.1, read on the forward strand.
CAAAGTGCCAATTTGGCAGCACTCAGGCCTAACTGCCATAAGACCATTGACAGGTGGCTCAGCAGCTCATTTTACTTTTACRCTTTTTTGTACACTTAACTAGAATGGGAATGACAGCAAGAGAAATAACAAAATTTTAAGGCCTTGATTTTTAAGTGTCTGGAAAACTCAGTCTCCAATACAAACTTAGAAGTATTACTGGTTATAAGTTTCCCTGGTTTTTTAAACTTCATTTAACATAAAATGAGATACAAACTTTTCTAACTYATGAACTTCAAGAATGAAGTGCAGTAAGACTGCTACAAGTATTCAGGGGGTGGAGGGAGTAGACACAAAACTGTTTCTGAAAGAGCAAGACTTCTGGGAAGAACTTGCAAATCACATGATTAACACTTAACATTTACCTTTGTTAAGTTAGAAGTGATTCTGAAATGCCAAGATCTGTTGGAAGAATCAAGCTTTTCTGCTCTGTTTTCTCAYGTTCACTTTCCATTCAGAAGCTTCCTACTAACACCTGAAAGCAGACTCACATTAATTCACTAACCCAGCACACCCATGAATCAGATGGTGATAAGCTTAATGAGGTGGTATGGTTTAACCCCATCTACATTTAAAGTAGGAGTTAAGAAAATAAATCACAATGAAGAAGAGTATCACTGGTGTTTTGCTGATTAACTGATATAGTAATGCTGGCATCCATCTCTGTCACTCACTATAGATAATACTTGAATAAGAAGCTATAAAGCAAGCTAGAAGGATATAACCATCCTGTCTTATACAAAAAACCACGTAGCTGTAGCACCACCTTTTGAATGTGTACTTCTCATTTCAGTGGCATACTGAAAAAGGACAGGCACAATACCAGCAGGTATTAGGGTTTTCTTCAAGGCAGAAGAGCCTGGGAAATGAAGAAATGGCACCTTGGAAAAGAAGTAAATTTTAACTACTGGATTTGGGCATGCTCCATATACAGGTTAAAGATCTTCCAACAATGCTGTCTGTTTGTGAGTTTGCTCACATAATCAACAACCTAGACACTACAAGGATYCAATCAACAAACAAAATCCAAGAAGACCCTCCAGCCATGTCAAGTATTTATTAGGCTCTCTTGCYACAGAAGAGACAGAAAGAGAGAATAAAATAGAAAACAGAAGAGAASAAAGTATGTCTTAATTGTGTGGAGAGCTGACACTGCAGCCCTTACGTGTGGAAGGTGCAGAATAACCCTCATGCCATAGCATTTAACAGCAAACCTGCTTCACTACCCAGTTTTAGCATTTCAAGTTTAAGAGAGCTGGACAACGGAAGCTTTAAAACTAAAAAGGATTAGGTAGCARTACAATGAATTTGTCTTCAATTTTTCATTTCTCAATGAGCACTCAGTTTTTCCCCTTAAGAGTTTTCAATATGAAAACCTGACGTGGAGAATCACACAGACAGTAATTTTCTCTTTAAAAAGTGAGTGTAATTTTAATTGATCTACACGAGCCCCTCTTCTCCCAACATCCCAACACTACTAGGCCAAAAGAAGTTTTGGTACTCATATGTAAGAAGTAGGTTAAATACCAAAGTTAATCCCTTCAGAAGAAACACATTTTTGTGCGGAAGTGACAGTGGCATTTTAAGTGCCAGTGGCATTTTAAGTGCCAGTATGCAACTGGTTTATTGTAACACTACTTCAAATAAGAAAATACAAGGTATGCTGGACAATCATCCAGAGTTCTGACCAGCACACCTGATAATCCCATGCAGCAGCAAAATGTTTGGTTTACAAAAAGAAAAGAGTTCTGTCAGGCTGCTTTTCTGCAACATTCATTGTGTAAATAAACATGTAATTTTACGTATTTAATTTACAGAGACTGGATAATTTCACTTGTTCCAAACTCTACCTGTTTAAATATCTGATGTTTAAAATTAAGACATTCACTTAAGTCAGTCCTAAAATCCTCAGATTCAGCCTTCCATAAGGGCCCACAGTCCATTTTCAGAGATGTACTATGTATGTACAAAGATCTGCTCTTTCATTTTAGAAGTTGATAGCTTTGCCAAAGGATGCTGCTAGGTTTGCTTCCCTGAAGGCTTCTGACACCGTCTGTAGGGAGCAAGCACACAAAGTTACAAGTCATTAATAGCTACATGGAGTAACAGCATGTCTGTGTAATGGTGTTTAACAGGCCCTCTAGAAAACACTTACTGGATGGGCATGGCAAACTCTGGCTACATCTTCACATGATGCTCCATATTCCATTGCAAGGGCAGCTTCATTCACCATTTCACCAGCACCCTGTAATTTAATGGTACTTACAATTAGCACAAATTCTTACGCACTTGTCCACGTTCTGATGCATCTTCATCTGTGCTATAATGTAAGTAATGTGCTCTATTGGGTGATTGTGGTCAAACCTAGCATAAATCTAAATATTAATGGGAGTATTTGTTCTCTCATTCCTGAGAGCTATGCAAAAGCTAGGCATTTTTCCATGAAAGGAAACCTACCCAAAACTTCAATGCTCCCCTGAAAAGTTAAACAGATTACTAGATCAAAAAAGGGCATGTTACTACACCTACACCTTCATTTTTATTTGCTGTAGTTATGCATATTTACTAAGAGAATATATATTTGAGGAGTCAAAAATAGTTATATCTCCTCTTGAAATTTTAGCACTCAGATCCACAACCGTAAGATTTTCCCCCAGTCCTTTCCCAATGAAGAAAATTAAAAATTAGATCTGCTGGTATGAGACAAAGTTGTGCTTCCTTTAAGGCATGTTGGTTTCTAAATTACTACAATTGCAAGAGAAATTAAGTTGCATAGAATCTTATTGAGAACAGTTTGGTGTTTCTCTTAAAGAAAGCTGTACACAAAAATGTATGGAAGTGTTTCTGCAAACATTTTGAAAAAAAAATATTTACAGCTAAGAAACAAAACAGACAAAAACTAGGGTCTAACTTTGACCAAAAAAACCCAGAAACCTCGTAGACAGGGGAAATCCCAAAGGTTTTTTTACTTTAAGTTCCATAAATTATTGACCCCAGATTTGGTGACTGMAGCATAAGATGATCACCCTTGCTGMRGTCTTTAGTTGGAGAGAAGGGAAAAGAGAAAACACCAATGAAAAAGACACAGTCTTTTCACCTCCTTCAACTTCCAACAGTTGAATCAACAATTTCTGCTGTTCTCTCAAGTATTTGGCAGTATTCATAAAAACAAAATAAAAAAAAAAAACACAACAAACACCATCACCAAAAACCTCACCACACAAAACTTGTCAAAGAAACCAAATAAATAACCATAGCAAGTCAAGAGGGGAAAAAAAAAAGCAGGGCTTTTGTTTTTAGTTACACCTAAGTAACTAAAAAGTAGGGGGGGTTCAGGGGTGCAGAACAGAAGTGTAAGGAAAAAATAAGTATGGTGAACTCAAATCTTCCTGTTTACAAACACCACTTCTAACTCAACAACTATGCAACAATAAATAAAAAGAATGTTACAAGGCTAAGAAAGCACAATTGATGATACTTACTGAGCCTAAAATGTGAGCACCCAACATCCTGTCTGTCGACTTATGACTAAGTATCTTCACCATGCCATCTGTGTCAGCATTTGTCTTTGCTCTACTGTTTGCAGCAAATGGAAATTTTCCAACTTTGTATTCTACACCCTGCAAAACAGACGTGTCACMGAGTTAATGACCAACAAGAACAATGTAACCGTTACATACAGGAGGAGAAGCAACTAAAACAGGAGACACAGGAATGTACATGAACTATCACTGTAAATGGTGTAACAGTGTACAGAAAAAAAGATAAATTTGCAAATAAACAATGTTAATGTCACAGAATGCATTAAAGAGAACTGTGATTCTTGGGAGTGGCATGCACAAGAGCAYCATTCACTCACATCCCCTAAGCAATAAATTCAAATGCAGAAATTTAGATAATGTAGCTAGATAAACAACTAGAGAATGAAACCAAGCTCAAAGTAGAAAAACAGTTTTTGCTGGGAAAAAAACCCAAACAGTACCTCTTCTTTCAGCTGTTCTTCTGACTTGCCCACCCAGGCCACTTCAGGGTGAGTGTAGATCACAGAGGGAACGCAGTTATAGTCAATGTGAACTGCTCCCCCAGCCATGCCTTCTACACAAAGAATGCCTTCATCCTCAGCTTTGTGGGCMAGCATAGGTCCAGCAACTACATCACCAATAGCATAGATGCTATCAGACCAATGAAACAGAATAAGACACTGTTTAAAAACATCCTAGCACACCTGGGCTACCATAAATAACAGTCTGTTTGAAACATGTTACTGAAAACTCTAATCAAAACAGATTAAAATGCTTCATTTTAGCAGTTTCCACAGAATGACCACACTTCAAGAGGTACTTAGTGACATGAAATAGACAGTGACTTTTAAATTACAAAACTTCAAAGGCTGACTAAAATTTTTTAGCTACTGAAATGATAGGATATATTGAGTTTTCTTTTCAGAAAAGGAAAATATGTTCTGTTATTAAAAACCAGAAGTGCTTTAGTAAGTTAAACTTTAAAAATAAGTGATCTGCATTAAAAAAAGAGGAAAAAAATTAGTCTTACTTACTTTGGAATCTTGGTTTGGAATCTGTTGTTGACTGGAATTCTTCCCTTCTTATCAAGTTCTATTCCAATTTCCTCAAGACCTAGATTTTTTGTAAAAGGGCGCCTACCGATGCAAACTAGGAGCACATCACAAGTTATTACTTCTGCCTTGCCACCAGCAGCAGCTTCAACACTACAGCAAAACAAGAAGCAAAAATGCTAMGCTGTAAACTTGTAGCCTTATCTCTCCCTGGCTAGTAACTAATATGACCCAAGATGGTGAAATCCTGGCTGAGCCTGGCACCCAAAGCACTTCATTCAGCCTGCCCCAGGCTTCCTCCTTGCAAGAGTTCAGCAGTGGAAGAGGGAGGAAGGGGCAACACCTCTTACTACACTTCCTAACAACTGTCAGAGAGAAAATCAGGGTGTATTTTCAACAGCAAATAGCATGATCTGATAGAATCAAATCTGTACAGCAAAGTCATCACTGCCACCCAAAGTATATATGTTTTGTATACAGTATACATACTTTGGGGAGGGGTAGGGCCATGTATTCTCAGCAAGCTTTCTTCTGGCCCAGAAACCAAACACCTGTTAGGAGCTGCCATGCATCCCTCAAGTGCATCTTGTCTTTACTTGCACCCAGAACAAGTTCAGTTCACGAACTCTGAGAGCACAAGAACCAAAGCATGGGAAATGAAGATAATTGGAAGTGTGGCTCTAAAGCATTCTCTGAACCAAAATGATACCCTCTAAGTAGAAACAGACTACATGAGAGATCCAACCAGCATCAGCATGGCACGTAAAGAAGACCAAATCCTGGACCTTTAGAGTGATGGGTGACASACTGTCCCAAGCTACAGTGATACAGCAAGTAAGTGTCTCCATAGTAAGTCTCCASTGAAAAAACATTTAAGCTTGTTTTTGTGAAGTAACATCAAGCATTTTTTAAATAACAGTTTCTGCATAGAGAATCCATTAACACAAACAGAACTAGCACATACTTATGGATTTTTACAAAGTAAATTTGCTTTATGTGTTTCTATATTAACTGTTCATGTATAAAACTTCAAAGGTCTTGAGTAAGACCATTAAAATAAACTCTTTGTGTAGTTTCATTTATTTCTGTTCAAGAACAGTAGTATTTCTGCCAGGCTTACCCTAAGACAAGATGACCTTCTAGTATGCAGTCAAGAATTAATGGCTTGGAAATGACTGCATGAACAATCATGGTATTTATGCCAGTTATACAGAAGCAAGCATCTTCCATGAAAATAATGATTTAGTTCTGTTTTTATTACTGATCTCATTATAACAGTGGTTTTATGCCAGCAAGTCCCCAACTCAAGTCAATGGAATAAGTCCTGTATAAGCAACTTAGGACTTAATAAACCCAAAATTATGAGCTCTGTAAGYTGTTAAAGAAGGATAAACATTTAATTGCACTAAAGAATTAATTTTCATTCCTGTTTAAAAAATAATTTCAGACTGTGTTTTTAAACAGATTCGATGGATTGGGAGGAAGAACATATGTTGCATTCCTTTAGTTTTATGTTGAACACTTACGCCACATCTATTTTCCCATCTGGTCTCTTGGTAGCACCAGTAACTTTGGTGTTCAGTTTAAACTTGAATCCCTGCTTCTGAAGAATGCGTTGGAAGTTTTTAGAGATCTCCATGTCAATTCCCATTCCCCCAACGTGGCCCATGAACTCAACAGCTGTCACATCTGCACCGAGGCGCTGCCAAACWGAACCCTGCAGGTAAACAATACAGGCAAAAAGAGTTTTAGAAAAGCAAACTTCAGATACTTCTACTCTAATATTTACAACAGACTGTAAACTCTTCTAGAGCAGGATAACATGTAACAGCTAACTGATCAGTTTCTACAAACATGACATAAAATAAGTTCAACTTCCCCCAGCCTTTCCAGGAAAAGATTTATCATTGTTTATTTGCAGACTCAAAACTTCCATGATTGAATTCAGGGAATTAGGCTTTTAAAAGAAATAGCTAACAAAATCACTAAATATAACTCAYGTATGTTTTATACTATAGGTATAGAAGAAAATCAAAATCAAAGAATCTGAAAGGAAAACCCAAAGGGAATTGCTTGTGGGGCGCTAATACCACTACTAATTAATCAAAACAATACCACATCAAGGAAATTTTATACAACAAAATGGAGCCTCTGCTGGTCCTGTCTGTATTTATAACCTTAGCCATGATCATCAGCCTCACCAACAAAACCCACGTACACCCTGGAGGTATTTATCTACAGTTACCCACATCCACCCAATACAGAATTTCACTTTGCTTACTCTTTCCCAGCTTATTAGTCAGCAGGTTAAGCAACCACTTGGCAGATGGGCACAGATTCAATCAGCTGCAAAACCAGCAAATATAAATTCTTTTTGAAACGTGTAGGTGTGAGGTAAAAGGACTCAGACCACGATGAACTACACAGTCTCCATGCTTTTGGCTGATAGAATATGTACTACCAGATCACATTAAACATCTCTYGAGATTAACTACTAAACACAAGAATTCATCCTGATTACCCTGCCATTCCCTCACATCCCTACTCCTCCAAAAGAGAAAAATAATTATGCAAGATCCTGGATGTTCCTCTCTAATTTCTTTGCTTATCTAACCAGCTGCAGAAGTACTGACCCAACAAACACTTATCTTTTACGGTAAAAAATGGAGTTAGCAGGCTATGAAGTCTGAACAGATTGACTACAACTCACTGAACTGTTAAAGCACGGCAAAACCATCAAATACAGCCATAAAAAAACACCTTTTCTTTTACAAATTAAAAGTCAAGTGGTTTAAACATCCTCTCACCAGTTCCACACCAATGACTCCTGCACCAATGACAACCATCTTTTCAGGAACTTTTTTCAGTGACAGTGCACCAGTGGATGACACAATGTTATCTTCATCAATCTAATGACAAAGAAATGCACAAAGGGAGGTTTGCAATCTCTTTTACACATTATATACAAAACACACACAACATGAAGTGAATCAGGTGCAAACCACTATTACACATTAAATTGTGTGGCTATGAGACACTGAAAAGGAAGTACAATTAAGTTCAAATACGTACAGTAATTCCAGGGAAGGGAGCAACTTCTGAGCCTGTGGCTATGAGTATGTTCTTTGTGTTGACAACTTGTGTGCTGCCATCTTCTTTAGTTGCAGTGACTTGGTTTTTGCCAGTTATTTTTCCAAACCCAGATACATGTACAACCTTAAGTAATCAGAACACAGTGAAGTCAGGTTCAAATAAGTTAGGCTACATTTCATCTGATTCTCACTAATGCTTAGTGATGCTGCTAAAACATCTCTCTGCATCACTACCTGATACAAATCACAAAGTAACTGTATACTAGTAGGAACAGGAATGGTATACTATTCCTTTAAGCAGATTAAGAATGAAGGCACTAGACATTTAAAAGTTTTCTGGAAGACAAGCATCCAAATTCTGCCCTTGTCATATCAGTCACTAAATTATGTGGCAATATGAAAATGTAAAAAGTAAAAAATTCAGATTAAAAAAATGGATATACCTCAGTATATAATCCAAACTAACCTTGTTTTGTTTAAATAAATGAGCAATTCCACTTGTTAAGGCCTTCACTGCACTACTCTTCTGTTCCATCATCTTCTCTAGATTCAAACGGAGTCCTGTAACTAAAGTTAAAGCAAAACAACTTACATTAAGCATTAAAACAATTTACATCAAGCACTGCAGTGTGCTAATGTTAAAGGAGCCAACCTCAACATAGTTAACACCTGGCACAGAAAGATGTGTTGAATGGCCCCACTATATGCCAAAGGTTACATTCAACAACTGCTATGCTGAAAATCAATACTGCACTTTTCAGCTATAACTTATCTATCCATTATCCAGAGTTCAAARAGCAGACATGTTCCTAAGCCTCCAAATGACAGATAAAGCATATTATTTTTAACTCTAAAAATTTTCTGACCAGAAAACCACACTAATCAGATTTGAAATATTAGATTTACTTCTTGGTGGAAACCACTTATGTAACAGGCAGTGAGAGCTCTTCACTCACTTTCAATTCCTCTATTAGCAAAATCTTTTCCATGGGCCAAGTGATACAGATGTGAGTTGTTCAGCAAGGCCTAAAACAGACACACAAAAATGTGAACTTGGACATACATTCCATATATAACATAAAAGAATATTTTTATAAGGAAAAAGAATTATACTATTTGCAAAATGCTCTCACTATTGTTTGACATTTATATATCTGAAAAGGTGTATTTCAACCACAGACCTTGTACACAGTAGCTCCTACTGAAACATTCAATGAAGTTACATACTTTACATAGAAATAGAATACAGTTAAATCAACACCTATCCTTTTTGCTCATTTCACCATAGAAACTGATAATTACTCCACAGAGATTTAAAAAGGAACAAACCAAGTGGAGGAAGAGAAAGATAACTGTGACTGATGGCCAAAGAGAAAATACAGAATAATTGGATGAGGAATATCTACACTAAAATGCCTGTTAAGATTTTAGTCTGTGTAGACATATATGAGTTAAATTTTGAGGTTTTGTGCTGAAATTTCTATTACTGCATAGCCAGCGAAGYTGAAGCTGGATGGCTTGGAGCTAGCTCAAGTACATGGGTCTTCCAAATTCATAGATAAAATTAGAATGGTTTTTATATGGATGGCTAAAAATTAGTAGCTTCAAATTCAGAAGCTTGATAATTGTATTTTGATTAGAAATAACAATACAGTTAAGGCAGGATCTTACTAAGAAAATTTATTCTTTTGTTATAGCCAYCCCAAACATGAAATTATCTGTATCTTTGCAAGGACAACGGTGTGAGTTTGCAAATCTAAAGCAGGCACAGTAAAAGATTCAAAGGGCATTTTGAAATACTTGCCTTATCTACATATGTTTGTATAAAACGAATACTATCAAAATAAGATAATTCCATTTTTATAATTTTTATCAACTGTCTTTAAAAGTAATTTCTCTACTTCACGTAACTGTCACAGCCCCAAATGTGTAACATTCACATTACTTAAAAGATGCAAGCACTGCTTAAGACTTAGCAACTAGAAAGGAAAAAAAAATGCCCAAGGTATTATTTTGGGTGATTTTCTGGAAAGGAGTATTTGAATCATTTGTTACTGCCTTAGTGTACACAGCCTACGTATCCTCTTCTTAAGTTTACTGCAATTCAAATGAATTCCAGATGGCATTCAAGTTTAGCCACGGGTTCAATAGTATTTTCATAAGAAATCTAAAGGATAAAAAAATAAAAGGRTACTTGAGAAGTTATTTAAGTAGATCCTAGCACAGTTTCAAACTTTCAAGGTAACACTGTGTGGATTAACATRTTTTAATGGTGCTTCAATTAATTAAGATACTTGGAACCTCATTAAAATGATTACTAAGGTGTTTAGAAAAATTAATAATAAATTTTTAAAAAACCTTAGTAATTATATTGTATTTTCTCATCCCATGCTAATGGAACCTCTTGAGCAAAAGGATTAGAAGCAGCAACAGTTAGGAGGGATCTTGCTAAGAATATTATGTCTGTTACTACAGCCATCACAAACCTGGCCTTAGCACTGTCTTTCTCAACCTGCTGGGTGCTATTGAGGCAGATTCCCCAGCAACAGCACTGTTCTTACAAAGGCCAAGGTCTGAAATTACTTTTAACTAGATTCACAATGTCACATAGGAAGTTCTTAATAATTTCTTCTTGCTTCTCCTTTCTTTCAGAGTGCATGTGTTGGATTCAGCTCTTTCTCTCCATCTTGAGAAACTCCTTCCTAATCTCCTTCCAAGTGAAGCACATCATGTCAGCTGCTTTTAATGAAGCTATGACAAACATGCACACTTACCTTGGATGGAATACATCCAACATTCAAACAGGTTCCCCCTAACGTTGCATTTTTTTCTACACAGACAGTCTGAGGAAAAAAAAATAATTTTAGTAATATTCTGCCACCATTTCCTTATGGGCTCTCTCACAATTTAGAATTGATGACAAAGACATTTGTCTACTTGTCTAATAATTCTACCTCTACAAGTGTCCCATTAATTTAATTCCTTGATTTACTTTATAGTTCATGTTTCCTTTCCTTCATTTTTTAACTTAAAACCCAGAAAATAGCTCTTTGCAACCAGATTCTCTACCAAACTGCACCAGTTTACTGTCTGCAAACGACAGCCACTGCATCATTCGTACAAGTGCTACTTATATGTATTTTTGTAGTCCTACTACAAAAATCTACAAAGTAAATAATAAATACAAGACTCAGTCCAGTGAAAGATATTCCCCTAACAATTACAGAAAAAACTTCTAGAAGCAAAACATGTAAATCTTGTGAAGATTCATAAAAACAAGAAAACAACTGGTAAGTGAACCRGCATAGATTAAAATCCCATGAAGCTATCTTTTCTTCCAAGAAGACAACACAGAACAAAACCCCCAAGCCACAAAAAACATTTTCTCCCGCTGCTATAAAGTTGTACCAACACCTATAAAGAAAGAAAAAACAAAAATTAAGTACAGCAAAACCAAACAAAAATAAGGTCAATAACAACAGGGATGGAAAATATTTCATCTCCTTCTCATTAAGCTGACAACATCAAAGTGTGCAAAGGACAAAAACAACGGCCAAAACTTCATTTAAAAACAGATCACTGGAGAGAGAATGAAGGAGAGCAAAGGAAGCTCTCCTTCAGAGAAGGAATTGTAGAAGCAAAGGAATTGGAATCTCCTTCTTTGGAAGGTACACACATATTCAAGATAATTATAACCTTGGTTCACACTCTTGAGAGTTCCAGTCCAGTGAGAGGCAACCACCTAGGTGAAAACCTTTCACAATTTCTTTAAATTGCTGCTTTTGTGCTAAGGTAGGTGACAGTAGCATGAAGAGTAGAATTCACCAAACCAAATCACAGGAACATTCTGAGACATGCTTATCCCCTACCTCCCCTTCCTCTTGTTTTAAGCACATGAATACATGAAACACAACACAAGGGCTTTAAAAGCTGCACCATGGACCAAACAGCACCAGACTGCTCCTACCTTTACCCAAAAAGGACGTTCTGCCTCATCCATTTTACATAAACTTCACTGACAAGGCCAAGCAAAGCTTTTGGAAAGCCAGTACCCAGAGAACACTATTGGCAACAACATGGGATGCTGTAGTGCTGATAAAAGGACTCAATGCTTGTGCTAGTAGAAATGGCACTAAAATTGAAATTTCAGTAATTCAGTAGAGTAGAATTAGGTTCTTCCATGGATGGTGTAACTATACAATCTTTTTGCCAGTCTACTAAAAACATTCTACATGCTTATTTAATGATAATGGTGACATGTACAAGTATGTCCAAGCATTTTCCCTCTCTAACTAGCTGTGAAACAGTGTAAGAGAATTATTTTTTACTATGATGAAAAACAGAATCCAGGGCACTTTTTAACCCCCTTGTGCATGGTATCCTATTGTTAATCACAGATATGGAGGACTCAAGGAGACAGTACTGTTCCAAGAAAAGCTGCTTTATAGCCAGCCACAAAAATAGCTTTGGAATAATCAAACACGAACTCACATGGCAGAAGGCCACAATCTTTATTAAAACCTGCATCACTAAGCACCTTTTTTTCTCAGGTTACTAGCGAAGTAACCACATATATCCAGAAGCAAGAGTACTTATTATGACAAAACAGTAATTCACAAAGATGTGCAAAGACAATTCAGTTACTTTGCTCTAGGTCACAGGCAGATGTACAACTTAATGGAATCTCAAACACTTATATTTTGGTACAGTTACACATTAGAAGGCTAAAAGATACCCAGAAAGATGTTACTGACACCTGCTTGTGGGAGTACTGACCAATGAAGGACAACACTCAGAATTAAGAGACAAATTCAGTTTGAAGGGACCTCCTTAGGAGGCCATCTACTCAAACCTCCTTCTCCAAACACAGTAAGCATCAAAGACATTGARGGAGGTGCTCTCTTCTCTGCTCTCATGAGACCCCACCTGGAGTACTGTGTCCAGCTCTGGAGTCCCCAACACAACACRGATCTGGACCTGCTGGAGCGAGCCCAGAGGAGGCCACCAAGTTAATCACAGTGCTGGAGCAGCTCTCCCATGAAGACAGGCTGAGAAGGCTCTGGGGAGACCTGGGGAGGCCTTCCAGTACCTAAAGGGGGCTTGCCAGAAGGCTGGRGAGGAACTTTTCACAAGGACATTTAGTGACAGAAACAGTCTTAAGCTGAAGGGCACAGATTTAGATCAGCTCTTAGGAAGGAATTCTTTACTGTGGGGGTGGCGAGGCACAGGAATAGGTTGCCCAGAGAAGCTGYGGATGTCCCAGCCCTGAATGCTCAAGGCCAGGCTGGATGGGTCTCTGAGTAACACGGTCTAGTGGAAGCTGTCCCTGTCCATGGCAGGGGAGTTGGAAAAAGGCCAGCTTTAACATCCCTTCCAACCCACACCATTCTGTGATTCCATGATGTATCCGAYGGCTCAGGGCCTTGTACAGCCAAGTTCTGAAAACACTGAAAGATGAAGACTACACGCTTCATGGGCCCCCATTCCTGTGCTTCACTGGAACCCATCACCAGGAGTTCATTTTGGTCATGAAGCCTATTTTAGGTAATTCAGAAACATTGTGACATACCAAACAGCAGAAACATGCTCAAGACTGCGAGCACTACCCTCTCAGAGTTCCAGATAATTACAAGAACAATAATGCAGCGCCAAGAGTGTCAGCTGGTCTCATATTAAGAAGGGAAGGCAAAAAAAATCCTGAAATCATGATCTGTATTTTTGCAAGTTTAAAAACATCTGAAATGTATTATACACATACAACTCTCACAATACTTAATGACACACCACTAGCACACATCAGACATAAGCTGCCTCTTCTGAAAARCATTCAAAGAAAACAGGCAGAACAGAGATGAACACAAATAAATGTAACTAAGGTACTACAGTATTTCTACACACATTTTTGCCTCTAAAATTCTCATATGACAGTAGAATTCCACTAATCACATCCAAAAAGCATTTCAGTTGAATATGACTTTTTCCCCTTCTGAGCTCCCTCAGTCTGTTCTTCAGAATAGTTTTCCACTAGTCTTTTTGTCAGTCATGATCTCTTTATTTTTCCMTTTGTTGAGAGAAAAATTCCTTCCTAGCACTGTTTTCCCACCTTCTCTTTCACAAGAGTATAAGCCCACCTYATTTTATCAGTTCCAACCAAAAGTAAGCTGCCCTAAGCAGCAGCTCTGTCAGTAGCAGGGCTATTGAGAGTAATACAGCCAGACCTCCATTTCAAATTCTGCAGGATGCAAGGTAAGGAAAGATTAGCAAAAGATGTCTACAGCATTTGGTGGCCCAAGATGTGACAGAAGGATTACAGTGTCACACAGACACCTTTCAACTTAACCTGGATGAGTATTGTGCTATCTGAGTGAGGTCTCACCTTAAACCCAAGCTGAGCTGCTTTGATAGCAGCAACATATCCTCCAGGACCAGAGCCAATAACTGTGACATCGGCATCAACTGAAACAGAAAACAGCTGAGTTACTAGTTTTTCAGCAAAATAATTGTGTATTAAGAATTATGCAAGTTAATGAAATAGGATTAGGAAGTTAATGAAATAGGATAAGGAAGCTACACCTTATATGTGAAAGTAACTTTCTGGACACAGGGAAAGGTTGTGTAAAGGTATTCATTCCACAAGAAAAATAACCAGTCTTAAATTTCACAAGGAATATAATGTAAAATGACATCAAGAAACTGAATTTCTCATCCCTCTTACTCTAAAAACTTTAAGAACTTAACCCAAGATGTCTCAAAAGTTTACTGTACCRTTTTTTCCAACATAGCTTCTATTGATGTTCAGCACCAAACATAAATGCTTACTGAATTTATAAAGGGGAAAACGTGGCTGCAATAGTTATCTGTGCAAACTCTATTGATTATAAAGCAGTGGAAGCTATGAACTTTGTACCTAGCTCATATCTTGTAACCACAATCTCTATAAGAATATTAATTAACATAAGAACAGTGATGGTGAAGTTCAACTTCTATTTACAGCTTTAGCTTGAAATCAAATTATGAAAATAAACCACAGTTTTCATCCAGAAGGCTGATTTCTGAGTTTGAAGTATTGTTTTGTTTTTTGTGTGGGTTTGGGTTGGTGGGGATTTTTTTGTCCAAAAAAGGTTTCTCACRAGAAACTACCTTGATCAGCATAGGACCTTTGTGGCACTGCACAAACTCCTTGAAGACCATGATGAATTCGATCAAAATGGCTTCTCTAGAAAGGAAAAAAAAATAAAAATAACCCCTTGGTTTTAAAAGTTTCAGCCACACAGAGACGAATTACACAGTTACTGTCACCAGCTAACCAAAACAGGAACAGCACCACTGAAGTACAGTAGGCACTGACGGGAACAAGAGGCAGAAGGTGCTCTGCCACCTACCGGATCTGCCACCTCAGTCTGTCATCACACCTGTTCTCAGGTCAGTCTCACCTCAGGCTCACCTCTAACTACAAAGCTCTTTCAACTCTCAAACCACATAATGACATAAATTAGATATTCACACGAGTTTATGAAGAGTCTCGTTCTGTAACCAACCCCTCCAGCCACTTCCTATGAACTAGACAGCTGTATCTCATAGGAGGTTCGGGAGGGCAAGATTTTTTTAACCTTTACGAAAAAGGAATGGGACAGCACAGAACAGCTGCTACAAACACATGGAGGGCCGATCACCCTGTAACTGGAGTAGAGGAAGTCCCTGGAAGCACGTGCGAAGTCCCCAGCACCGCAGCCCAAAAGCCGGGGCCGGCTGACGGCGGCGCCTTTAGGAGCCACCACGGCCGCGGCCTCCCGCGGGCCGGGACACCCGGACACCGGCACCGACAACGCACACGACAGCTGGTCCCGGCCGCTCACGGACCCTGAGGGCCGCCACCGTCGCCGCGTCCCCTTCGCCCGCCCGAGCGGCGAGGGACGGGGACAGCGGAGCAAGGAGGGCAGCGCGGCCAAGGCCCGCGCCCGCCTCAAGGCGCCACTCCGGCCCCGCCCGCCCTCACGCATGCCCCCGGCGGGCTGAGGGGTCGGAAGAAAGCCCAGGCCCGAGCCGCCCGGCGCGGCTTCCGTCCCTTGTCCCCTCCCTCGCCTCGCCGCCCCGCCGGCGCCGTACCCGAGCGAGCGCGCAGGAGACGCGGCCCCAGCGCTGCATGTCGGCGGTGCCACCGCGCCCCGGCCGCTCAAGGACTCCGCGGACGCGCGCAGGCGCAGTGCCGGGCGGGGCGGGGCCAGGCGGGCGCGGGGGCCTCAGGGCCGGGAGGCAGCCCCGAGCTCTGGGCACGGTCCCGGCCAGCCCAGCTGCCAGGGCAGGGTCACTGCCGCGGGTGACACCGGAGCACGTTCCGGCGGGTTCGGAATGTCTTCGGAGAGGGATACTCCGCCACCGCTCTGGGCACCCTGTTCCAGTGCTCTGCCATCATCAACGTAAGCAAGTTCTTCCTCGCGTTGAGGTGGAACTTGTGTTTCACTTTACGGCCATTGCTCCTCTTCCTGTCGCCGGCACCACTAAAAAGAATCTGGCACATCCTCTTGGCACCAGTTTTTGAGGTATATCAGAGAATCGTAGAATATGCTGAGTTGGAAGGGGCCCATGAGGATCCAGCTCATGGCCCTGCACAGGGCACCCCAAGAGTCACACCCTGTCCCTGAGAGCATTTTTCAAACACTTCTATAACTCTGTAAGGCTGTGACTGCTTCCCTGGGGACCCTGTTCCAGGGTCACCCTCTRGGTGCAGAAACTTTTTCTAATATCCAATCTAAACCTCCCCTGACTCAGCTTCATGATGTTTCCTTGAGCYCTGTCACTGATCATGAGAATGAAGAGATTGGCACCCACCTGTCTACTTCCCCTCATGAGGATGTTCAAGACCACAATATGGTCTCCCCTCAGTCTCCTTCMGGCTGAACAGACCATGTGGCATCATAAGTCCTCATAAATCTCCTCATAAGGCTTCTCCTTCAGACCCTTCACCATCGTCACGGCTTCTTTTGGATGCTCTCTAATAACTCAATGTCTTTTTTATATTGTGATKCCCAAAACTGCTCCTGGGATTTGAAGTGACACTGGCCCAGTGCAGAGCAGGGTGGGACAATCCCCTCCCTGGCCCAGCTGGTGATGCCTYCCAGGACATGGTTGGCCCTCCTGGCTGCCAGGGCACTGCTAATTAATACATCATTTGTATGTATTGACGAGATCTCTTCTCAGTCTTCTCTTGACTAAGCAGGCCCAGCTCCCTYAGCCTCTCCTCTTAAGGCAGGTGTTGCAGTTCCATCATCATCTTTGTGGCTTCTGCTGGACCCTCTCCAAGAGCTCCTTGGTTTTCTTGGACTGASGAGCCCAGAACTGCACACAACATTCCAGATGTGGCCTCACTAGGGCCAAATAGAGGAGGAGGGCCACCTCCCTGGGCCTGCTGGCTACGCTGCTCCTGATGCACCCCARGATACCATTGGTCAGCCATCCTGACCACAAGGGCACACTGCCAGTTCAGAATCAACTTGTCACCCACCAAAAGGCACAGGTCCATCTCAGCAGAGCTGCTCTCCAGTAGGCCAGGCTCCAATCTSTGCTGGTACTTGGGAGCTCATGGACCCACCTGGCACCAAAGTGAATCCTGGGGTGAGCAAAGCAGCCCCCAGTCCCAGACTGACTGTCCTGAACAAYACCTGGGCACAAGCAGAGAAAGGGAAACTACAGGTTTCAGACAAAAACCTCTTCCATCTAATTGACAGTGAAATGCCCGTACATCTTTTTATATTAAAAAATGTAAAATCTAAGATAATTTTGGAAGGACTTTGAATAATTGTTTTCAATTTATTTARTCATGAAGAAATTGAACTAGAATATTCTTGAAAATATTCTCAAGCTAGAACATTCTCTGGAAGAAAATTCTCCTCAAGAAGAGGTGACTAAGATAGGATCTCATCAATGTATATACAAGTATCTAAGTAGGGGTGACATGAAATTGGAGCCAGGCAATGGCTCAGTGGTGCCAAGCAATAGGACAAGAGGCAATGGGCAGAAAGTGATGCCCAGATAATTCCACTTGGATCTGAGGAAGAATGTCTTTACTGTGCAGGTAACTGTGCACTGTAACAGAGTGCCCTGAGAGGTTTTGGAGTCTCCCTCACTGGAGATATTCAAGAACCTTCTGGAKGCAGTCCTGTCCAATGTCCTCTAGGATGACCCTTTTTGAGCAGGGAGGTTGGACTAGATGACCCAYTGTGGTCCCTTCCAACCTGACTGGTTCTGTGACTCTGTGGCTGTGAAATGCACATAAATTCAATTTTTAAAACGTTCAAAAATATAAAATCTAAAACATTTAGTTTTGAAAATATTTTCAAGTGTCTTGGAATAATTGTTTCCAATTTATTTAATCAAGAAAATAATTGAASTAGAATATTGACATGCTTTTCTAATTAGTGTGGTTTAATTTAATGCTCTGTATATTTTTCCAGAACTTATATTTTCTTCTGGAAAATTGATTGTATTTTCTTCTAGAATAATAGATTGCACACCCTACATTCCTCTGTTATTTGCACTTCAGCACATCAGTATTTTAAAACTTAAATCCTTCATTGCCTGTGGGAGAACAACAATGGGCCAGGATAATTTTCCTTCTATAGTGAATTCTACATAATTTAGGATATACATAATATTCTGTTCAATTTATGCTAAAAACACCTAAATGTGGCTTTAGGTAAGTGATATGCAATATAGATCATACTATTGATTTCYCACCTTGCCTGAAATTGAAAATATTTTCTGTGAAAAGGAGTTCTCACGTTTTCTAGATGTACTAATTGGTTGCACACGTCAGTATTTCCATCAGGGGGCAGCGTTCTGCTACTTCCCGCATAGCCAGGGAAAAAGGCCCTATTCGGCAGGCAGAATTCCTCCTCTATCTTTTTCCATAAGGATTTCTCTGATCGGCCCTTCAGCATTGCTGGAGRCTGTATGTGCCCAATGTTTTTAAATTTAAACCCCTGTTGGTTGGAGCATGTTGCTAAAAATGCCAAGGTTGTGGGTTTGATCCCTGTATGGGCCRTTCACTCAAGGTGGACTTGATGATCYTTGTAGATCCCTTCTAACTTAGAATATTCTGTGATTCTAATGAAAAAGCATCCCAGAATTATCCTGGATAGTACAGTGTCCCCATCATTTCCTCCCACCCTCACTAATGAGCCAGCCAAAGAGAATAAAACCCAAAACTGCTCCAGCTGTAGCTAACTGAAAGTACTCAGCCAACATATTTTAATTCTCCATGGCCTCCCAGCCTTGGTGCACCTTGGGGTACTGGAGCTCTCCCCACTGCACAGGCAGTACATGAGTATTTCTAGGGAAATTACAGGTTTTTTCAGACACAAATCTGAATATGTTTACTGCAAGCAATGAACAGGACCGTCTCCTACAATGAGAAATGACTGGAGGCTCTGARTGATGCCTCCAGTTACTGTGATCAGTACAGATGGTTACTGTGGCCACCAAAGGGAAGGCAGCTTGTGTGGTTATTGCTTCAGCACCCAAGCAAGAGGGTGTAGGGGGCCTGAGGGAATGCAGGAAGCATTAAAGTGTGTATTAGTGGGTGGGGACAGTGGGAAGGCAAAGTGCCACACAGGGAATGCAGGGTTACATCCCATTCACCTCAGCCCTGGTAGTCACCTCTGAACAGCCTTGCCCTTAACTGCATGTCCCTTGGGGTCATGGTGTCTGGGACAAATGTTCTGAACCTTCCTGAGTACTCTGCTGAAGTTTGGAGATTGTTAAAATTCTTTTTTGAGGTTTTACATCTCTGAGTAATAAAGATCATAAAGACAGTCTGTATTTCTGTAGAACTATGGTACTTGTAAACCATGGACGCCTGAGTACTTTTTGTTCCCTTCCTCCTGGCATGACTCTACCTCACCTTGCTTTGGTTGTGGCACTCTTTTCATGAACACTGAGGTTACAGTACCTGTTTACACTTCTACTTTTTATTGCATCCATGAATACTCATGAAATGTCTCCTCGCAGCAAAGCAGGCTCCCAGGATTCCAGCTGCATGAGGAGGAATCTTGTCAGCAAGAGGGGGCAGGTGATCCTTCCCTTCTGCTCAGCACTGGGGAWACATAGCTGTGGTTCTAGGTCCAGCTCTGGGCTGTCCATTACAGGGGAGACACAGACGTACTGGGGACAGTCTAGCAAAGAGCCATGGAGATGGCAGAGSGGCTGGAGCACCTCTGCTGTGAGGAAAGGCTGAGTGAGCTGGGACTGTTCAGCCTGGAGAAGAGAAGGCTCAGGGGGATCTCATCAGGTTAKACAGGCACCTGAAGGGAGGCTGCAGAGAGGATGGAGCTGGGCTCTTCTCAGCAGTGCCCAGTGACAGAACCAGAGATAGTGAGCRCAAAGGGAAACACAGTAAGTTCCTTCCAAACTCTTATTTTCCTGTGAGGGTGACTGAGCACTGCTACAGACTGTCCAGAGAYGTTGTGGAGTCTCTCTTTGGAACTTCTCAAAAGTCATCCAGACATGATGCTAGGACTCCAGCTCTAGGCAGCCCTGCTTGAAAAGAGGGTTAGATCAGATACTTCCAGAGGTCCCTTCCAACCTCAACCATTCTGTAAGTCTGTATCAGGAAAAAACCTGCATCATGGTTATTTGCTCTGAGAATAAGAGTCACCTCTGACTTGGAGCCAGAGGAAAGCTGCCAGGACAGGCTGAAGTCAGCAGAGGGCAATATGGCTGCATAAACTGACAGAGCTGCAAGGATGTGTTAAAGAGTAGGGCATTCTATTTCTTTGAAATACTGAATATTTTCTTGCATTAAACATTGAAATGTTATGTGCATACATACCTATGCACATGTTTATTTGTACACATCGATTACCAATCTAGACAGACTATAACACTGGATCTGACTTGAGAAAACAGAACTAAAATACCTACCACATTCCATTCAAGGATTGGATGGTGGCCATCAGTGTCTTGTACCTCGCAAAGCTGTTATTAGGAAAGCACATTTTCAGATTATTCCTCCTCTCTTTGGTAAATCCTTTTGGTAAACTCCTCTCTTTGTAAGAGGCAGGGCAAAGYGTATCCAGAAAGAGACAAGGATGGCATTTTGTTTTGCATCCTTGTTCAAAGCAGGGTACTGCTTTCCAGACTGCTCACCTTACTGCTCTGCATAGAAAAGCCTCCTATCACTCAACCAGTAAAGCAAGATGAGAAGTGCAGAGAAAACTACAGCAAGTCAATGATCTCTGCTTGAGGTTCTGCATAAACATGTAGGATAATTCTAGGGGGGGGGCAACTACTGAATGCAATGCAACAGATAATAGGAAAGAAGGTGAGTGAAACGGGGCCAGATGCAAAATAGCAGCATACCTCGGATTCATTGAAGAGGTAGGACAGAGCATATCAGGAGACCTGGTATTTGCTCTGTTGYGCAGGTATTTTACAAAGATCTGTGGCTCCCAGGTGCTAGCAGGAGAGTTAAGCAGAGAGGACATTCCTCTTGTCAGTTAGAGCTCTAAAGGAGCACACGTAGGCAAGAAGGGGTTGGGAAGCTTGAAGCATTTTCAAGACAAAGAGAAGATCAGAGTTGCAGACCCTACAAAGGGCGCCACAGCTGGTGCTAGTGACAGGACGCATTTGGGTTCTCTCACACCACCTGGTGAGCCCAGAAAAGGGCACTGGTCCAAGCTGAACCCTTATATACCGAAGACTTTTACCACATAACATGGTTAAACACCCAGCACCCTGCTCCTGGCAGTGGTTTGTGTGTGGGGTGGAATCCAGCTGCCTCACCTGAGGGAGTGATACTGCTTTGCATTTAAATGTTAGGCACCTAGAGAAGCCATCCCCCTAAAGCAAGTATCCAAATTCCCTGTGTGRTCAGCAGGTGTCTTTGAAAATAAGCACCCAGGAGATTCTATCTGCCTGTCTCACATGCATTCACCAAGGCCAAGGCAGTCTTCCTTGGGGCCTTCAAGGATTCCTGCCTCTGCTTTTACTACACAGAGAAAGCGGGCAATAATTGCAGGACTTACTGCAGCTCTCAGGGTTGGACATCTGGTTTAGCAGGTCTAATAGAAAACTTGTCTTCTGGGCTCCTATGGGACATGCAGAAAGATTGGCAAATTGACAGAGTCACTCATCCTCTCCCAAGGTAGGTGTAAAGGATTGTCCTCCAATGGCCAGCTCTAATGCTGCCACATGCTGAGCAGAGAGGGGACACAGGTGACCTACACTAAACATCTAATTTTGATACAGTCAAAGCTGATGAGAAAAAAGCTCACCCCATTAATGAAGGAGGGTCTCCAGAAGCCTGGAGAACTCAGGCATCTCAGCCTGTTCGATTGAGTCCTGCCCTCAGCATCCCTGGGACACAGCTGTGTTGCTGCCCCTCAAAGGAGGCAGAGATGAACCTCCCTTTAGTCATCAGTTTGCTTAACTTGATATATCAAGTTTGTATTGCAGAAAGACAGTGGGAGGTCTGTGTCTGATGTCCTTCCCTCCAATTTCCTTCCATGTGACTTTCTTCTGGGTAGCAATTATTTTGCAATAGCAGTGGGTGGCTTTGCATATCAGTAACATGTTGTACCCTGTAAAATTCTGTTCCTTGCACATTACACTTGAAAAGTGACTTAATTAGAAAGGAGATTATGGATGAGGCCATTGCAGTATATGAAAGCCYGGTTTGTTCACAGGAAAAAGTCAGTGTTCTTCCTAGAAGGCAAYGCAATAAATTATTCACCATTGGATAAAATTGCCCAGCACCTATGATTCAAGGTCTTTGCAATGAGAATTAGAAAGATATGTGATTGTTGTCTCCCTTTTTCTGTGCTGGATATGTCATGCCAAWTTAAAGTTCTTCATAAGCATTCATACCAGAGCTGATCACGAAGTGCCAGTTAATTTTCACATGTAAAGCAAAACCACCCCACTTTCATTTGTTTTAAGCTCCCAGTTACATTTTCAGATTTGCAATAAAAATCAAACCAAAAACTACAAATATTTTCTATTTCTTAGATAGCTGTAAAATCAATTTGTTCCATTGTTGGAAAACATGTAAATGTAAACTGATGTGGAAAGTTTCCGCAAAAGTTTTCATGTTAACTAAAATCTCAACTTGTCTTCAAACAAGGCCATTAAAAATGCAGCAACTATGCAGTATTTAATTTTCTTCAATTCCAAAAGCTCTGTCAGATAAGCAATTCACTCACAGACGCTCTCAAGAGATATGTATTACATCAAAGAAATGGTACAYTTCTCCTCTGGGGTTACGTTTCCTCATGCTCTGCTCTCCTAATTCCTGACCTGACCTTTAGACCCCCTGAGCAACAGGGAGAATTGTGGCTAGCAGGAAATTTTGCACCTGCACAGAATCTTTGAAGTAATACATTCCCATTGTTATGTCACCTTGGCTTTATGAAAGTCAAAGTCCTCCCTGAAGCATCATGACACTGTGCAGTTTGGAAGTATCTCAGCGATAACAGGGTGATAAACACAGTGTAATTTCTGCACCCTAGTTCACTGCAGTGTTGAGATTGTAGGCACTGTACAGCACCTAGATGGGAGAATGTTCTGATCTACCACAATAAATCAGCTGACACTGTGAAAACCAAGGTGCACGCCCCATGCTGATCTGCAGTTTGCTCTTTAAGAGCTATAATTGATAAAGATTAGGGGAAAAGAGTTTCTTCATAGTAGCTTGTACAGGGCTATGTTTTGGGTTTGTCCTGATAACACAAGGGCATTTTCTTCATCCAGTTCTGGTATGCCTACGTGAGTGAGAGTGAAGTGCTGCCATACTCCTAAACATAGCTTCAGGGTGATAGGAATGCCTGGATAAGCTCAGCAAGGTTCAGCTTCKTTAGGATGAGAAAGTCTGAGGGTTTTTGAGGATCTTTGAGGCTGATTTCAAGTAGAATCCAAGAAGCAGTACCCAGGAAGGTAATGCTCCTGTGCCAGCTGCTGGGCAGGTTTGCCCTTGCCGCCCTGCTGGGACACCAGATGCTTCAATATCTCAATGTCACCAAGCAGTAGCCTAAAGTACACTGTAAGACCATGTGAGGGCTTGAGATCTACTGCTTCTGCAGGCTTAAGGGATCTATTTCCAAGGTTTTTTTCTCCCTCCAATGCTCTTACAGATACTCACAAAGCACCTCCAGTAGACAGCACCATGGGAAGATGGGCTCTTCACAGCCTGGAACTTTTTCATAAAGACATCTCTTTTGTAAAGACAGCTGATTGTGAGCAGTTCAGCTAAGGGCATCAAGCTTTCTTCCATGAGCCACCCAATTCATCTCTCTTCTTTTGATCTGGAAGAGGCAAGGCTCCCATGGGGCACAGACATGAGATCCTGCAGTTACTGCCTATATCCAATACACATGCACATAAAACGTTCAAATTCTGTCATGTCCTAATTTGGGATGCTTTTGCAATCTTAACAGTTTGCTTTAACTAGTGTTTGTTTCTGGGTGCTTTCACAAAGTGATGATAAGAAATCACGAGATCAAATACCTGACTTATTTTTGGTTTCTCTTCAGCAGGTCTGCAGCCTTGAGGCTCACAGCATGGAGCAAGTGAGTTAAGTTGAATTGTGGACATTTCACACATAAAATCTGGCAAAAAACTTGTCATAGTCTTAGAAATACTCAAACCATTTAGTTTGAAACCATCCSAGAGTTCATCCTGAAGCAGATTTTATCAGTTGGATTTTATTGCAAAGACCTGCAGCACAGCATGGAGCAGTACAGCTGTGAAGAGTGGTAGTCAGTATTTGCATGCTAAATTGCTGTTGGACTGCTGGCCTTGATGACATTGTAGGGCAGGAACATCACCTTGTGTTGGACACTCAGAGGAAAAGGACTCCCTTTTTGATTTTGAATTTTGTTCTCTCTAGTAGTTTAATTTACATTTTTTTGTTTCTAATTTTGAGAGCCCGAGAGACCAGGAACTGCTTCTCAAARTGTCCTTTGCACAGAGATACATGAGCCTTTTGTTTGGCTGCATTCTTAACATATTTGTGGAACAGAGTCATATTAATGTCTAACAAGCTAATAACCAATACCTGCAATGCCCCTCACAGGCCTCCCAAACAATGTCAACCACAGTTCTTGAAGTCCTGGTATTCTTGCTGGTGGCCTAGTCAATAACTAAAATGGATTAAAGAGACATTGTTGGGGAACAATTAAGGAAGACATGTGACAAGACATCCTTATGAACAGCAGCACACAAACAATGGGACCTGAACTCTCAGGTCACCCMGGTGAGGCACAACCCACACAAGGACATGGCTGCCTGCCCTGTGCCAGCTAATTGGTCATGGAGCAAAGCAGTGTGGACTCCTGAGGGACACAGTGGTGATTTTGAGCTGGTTGGTGGTGAGGAAGGTGGAAAATCATGTCAGCAATCCAGCCCCACTATGACTGTGACACCAGAGCAACACCTTTTAGGCCAGCAAGAGCCAGCAACATCCCCATTCTTCTTTCCACAGCTTGCTTCCCTGCCTGAAGGCTGGATCAGATTTCTAGGGAAAAGCTTTTCAATCCATGAACTTTAAGACCTAGAATAGTCTCAAGGATCTGCCCCAGACTCAAGCAGAARTAAGAGAAAATACAAGGACACTATTTTCCCCCTTGAAATAATTTGAAGTTTGGTTGGGCTTTCAGAAGGCTTCTGCCAGTCCAGGTCATTTTAATTCCAGAATAACAAAGGATGAAGAATTGCCATGAGCTGGTATCTGCCTTTAACAAGAGCTACATTGGGCTGTCAGAGGACAAGATATACTTGCAAAGGAAGTTTCAAAAATATCTATCAATTCAACATCCTTTGATATGGCACTGAGTAAATTTTACATGTGTCAGTTTATTTTAAGTAAAGCAAATATCAGATGTTTGTCTACTAAGGAAARGATCATACTAACAGTCATAAAGCAATTAAAGATTCTTGAGTGGAAGATTCTATAAAGGGCCAAGTGTTTTTACATCATTAATACAGTAATAGTGAGATACTTCAGGTAATTTTTAACTGTAGAATGAGGATTTAGTATTAAAAATGGCAGTTAAGCAAGCATTAAATATTATTCTAGTCAAGTTACTGTTCCTCTAATTGAAGTATTATCTTYAAAAACTGGAGTGATTAAATAAGGGGCATATTTACAAACACTTTGTCTTAAGAGAGTCTAAGGGTTATCAGCATAGATATACATTAACAAATAATGTTTGAGTAAAAATTGTATCTTGGATCAGTTTTCAGATAGYCAGGAATGAAGGAGTTCAATAGCATTTCATATCCTGTATTCCTAGACTGTCAGGGGAAAATGCTATCTATATATATATAGTCCTATCATAAAATGTCAATTTATTAAAAAGAATGGTCACAAGAGCCCCAACGCATTTTCCTGTATGACCAGGCCAGTCTAATAATTGTTTGCATTGTTGTTAGCATTGTTGTTAATTTTGTTTAATGCATTGTTTTGCATTGTTGTTAATTTTGTTTAATGGCTGATTTGGAATTATTTTTGGTATTCCTTTGCATACACATATACGTAAATACTCTGTCATAGGCAGTCAGAGGTACATGTGTGTCCTATGTCTGAAGAACTGAGGGGAGAGTTTTATATAACCATTCTTAAGAAAARCAGGATTTTGTAGCTGCATCAATCAGAGTAGGGTGCGTGGGGTACTCATCCTCAGTCTCTCCTGATGAAAATTTAGACATGAATTTGTTGGTGCCTTGAGGAGACAGCCCCTACTCTGCACGTGTCATTTATCCTTTCTGCACATTTTGCTGGCACCTCATTCCTCTGGCACAGACATCATGCTCTTATCCTCTCCAACCTGCCTTCAGAATACTAAAACTATACAAGTTGTTTGGTTTTGGTTTTTTTTTTGAGTACAAGGTACATGAGGGCACAGGACRTCACGCAGGGTCTTCCACAACCACGTGTGACCTTAGCACTCCACCCTTAGCACTCCATCAAAGTTGCTCCCCTCTGCACCCCCAGCTGAGTCTCTGGCTCCCCAKGCTACTCCCACTGCTCCCTCACTGTGGGGACAAAGACAAGCAGGTTGCAGCCATGGTACAGCATGTGCTGGGCTCCTGYTTTCAGCCCAGTGCTCCTTCCTGGCAAGGCTCTCCTCACTCTCCTGGGGAGGCTCTGAAGCTCGGTTCTCGTGTGACAGCTTCCCCAGACTACTGTGCTGGCTGCAGCTCCCTGGGACACGCCTCCTTCACCTGCTGTGACTTCACCCCYTGGACCTTCCCAGCTCCTGGCTGGCAGCGAGTGCTGCCATTCAGCAGCTCATACCCACCAGGGTTGAGGTTACACAACCTGCCTAAACCCCAGACCCTGCACTGCTTCTGGGATAACACTCAAAAGACTGAGTTTAAATATTAACAAAATGCCCTGTGGTGCACCAGGCAGTCAAGGCTGAGCACAATGTTCTGCAATTGGGTTACACCAGTTTGGAAAAATCTTGCCTTTCAGCGGCCTCGTGTATACCCAACGAAGTTTCATTTTCCAATGTGTAAGCAGGTAGCAAGAGAAGATGTCTGCTGTCCTGAAGAATTTTTTTAAGCTCCTAAGGCTAAATGAAGTCCAGAACCATCTCTTTACAGCCCAGAACAAGTGCTCAGCTCTTACTGTTCTCCTGTGGGCTGATAGGAGGAGGGGAAAGCCTGGGAGCAGGGTGATGGGGACATCTCCCTGTGCCTCTTCCTCAGCTGATTGCTGAGCGCCCCAAAGGAGACTTGCAGAATGGTCACCCCTCCGTAAGAGCACACAGGCAGCCCTCTGTGCCAGGGTGAGACCTCCATAGGTGAATTTGTATTTTCTGGCATATTATCAGTTTCCCCAGCAAGCTGGCTCTCCTGGTTACTTCAGCCATCTAGCCCATCTGCAGTTGGTCATTTCCACCTGCACCCTCCTAAATGTGCCCTGTCTCCTTTGCTTCACCCTGATCATTTCCATCAATTGCTGATATGTCTCACTGTAGAGAGTTGGAGTTTAGCCATTGGAACAAAATCCAGTTGCTTAGAATTAATTAATACTTACCTCCAGGTGGAAGAAAATTGTTCCAGAAACTTAAAGAACATCTTAAAGTACATGAGGAAGGCAGAGTGGTTCTTGTGGAGATGGGAATCCTTTTGGCAAAGCCTCACTTCACCCCCAAGGATGCTTTTCAGGCTTGCCAGCACTAACAGCAGGAGGTCTCTTCCCACCATGGGCTGCTCAGACCCCATCAGGAGCCAGGGTAGTCTGGGTGGTGCAGCCTTTGCAATCCAAACTGGAACAACACAGCACTTTAGAATATCATGAGTGTCTGCAAAATTTTGTGTGTATCTTTTATTTATTGTGCTTGTTAATTAGAAGCTTGTGCCAATGGGAACAGCAGTGTACCATACCTTGCATCCATAACTCAGGCTACAGTCCCTGCCCACCTCGTCCTGATGGTGAAAAGCCTGCCAGTCCAAAACAAGCTATAATCTGACTCCCCAGTGCTGATTCAGTCAGGCTCTGAGAAGATAGTTGAGTAAATAAGGGCTGGATTGGCTAAATGATTCAACAAAAGGAGGGAATGCACATGTTTGTGTGGTTGTTTTTCTAGGAGAAGGGATATTTAATTGGGATTGTCCTGATTATGACATAGACTGCAATCAACTCATCTTTACTAGATGCACTTAGATACATGGGTTTTATTTTAGGCCCATCCCAAGTTATAAATTAAAAAGCCTTTCCAGAAGACCTTGGAAAATATTACATTGTGCAAGTGCAGCCAATATGTAAAAGATAATTAACTTTTTATCACAAAGATAGATAATAAAAAGAATGCTTGAGTACTATAATATTTTATAGAATACTAGGATATTTGAAAGCATTTTTCATGAAAGCCACTATGCTATGAAAGCATACTACAGTAGTTATAGTGATAAAGCTTTAAAAGTTAGTTGTAATTATTATCATAAACTTACAATACCTTTATAAGGTTTATGACAAGAATATCCTCAGACTTTGTGGTAGTTTGTAATATTGTTTCAAGACTGAGCTCTAAGCCCCAGAAATACAAAAGTGTAGGGCATTATGATGAGCAAGTATTAAACTTCCATTGACAACTAGACTGGATCATCCAAATACACTCACTCCAAACACATGGACTGCATGACTTTTTTTTATACAAACATCTTGGGAAATGAGACAGGCAAGACATTTTCAAGATGTGAAAGAGAGTTTGATAAGGACTGTTTACTTGTCTGTCCTTTCTTTGCAAAAGCACCTCYCCAGAGCTCCAGCTACAGGTTTCCACCCAGCAGGCTCTGTTTGCCCCAGCCAGGATAACCACASGGTTGTGCTTGTGGAGACTGCCAGGTGCTGCTGGTTCCCATCTCAAGCCTTCTCACCCTTTCAGGAAGAGCCCTGCTGAACCTCCTGCTCTTATTTTTCCTCCTCTTGTTTGCTCTAAATTACCTTCCTCATAGACTTTGGTAACTGGCTGGTGAGAATGGGCAACTCCCCTTTCCCCTCCTCTCCAATCCCTCAAAGGCTTGTTTTCAAGGGACTTGTGTCCAGGATTATGGCGGTTTTCCCTAATCCCAATGCTGCCCTTCAGACTGACCAGTTTCTTATTGCCTTATTTTTAACAGTTTTTGCATGAAGCTTAGTGTGAGTGAGATTCCCTCCTTATTTTCATCTGAGGGAGTTTGGTTTTTTTTCACTTCTATAGCCCAGTGCTCAGAGCCCTGTTGGTGATTCACTGGGAATGATGCCAGCTGTTGAGAAAGAAGCTCATTTCCTGGAGCAGCTATCTTTTCTGAGATGGCCTTCATCCTAAATTGATTAGTGACAGTATTTTTAGCTTGTTTGGTCTGGCACGATTGCAGCCGGGCGCAGCCTCTTGAGGAGCCAAGGGGAGCACCAGCCCCGGCAGCAGGTGCTGTGGCCAGGAGCTGTTCCCCCGAGGCTGCTGCAAGAGAAAGTGCCGCCACCCAAGCACTGCAGGGTTTTCCCATTGCTGTTTCTGCCCACGGTTTGCAAAATGACTTTGCACACCTGGCTTTGGGATTTGCAGTTCTGAGGTTTTTTTATCCCAGCTGGAGGAAGTGCAGCTCTTTTTATTAATAATGTCGTAGGTAAAAACTATAGTCGTGGCCTCTCTGGGAGCCAGAGACAACTGTGGGCCTGATTACAGTTCTCAGTGGCCACATTTCCTTCAGATTTGGCACATTGAGCAAATAAACCTCTTTATTTTCTAAAAAAAAGAAATAGGCTGAAACCACTGGCTGTATGCAAGTCACAGCTAAGCCCCATGAGCACTGAGGCTTCCCCTCATAGAAGCAGAAGCCAAAGTTTGAGCTACAGTCATTGTATGGGGCAAGAAAAAAGCTGGGGGTCAAGGCTGGGCTGAAATAAGAGATGTTGTGGATAAACCCAGCAGCCCTAGAATGGGTGGGTTTGGGACTGTGAGCACGGAAATTCACATTGTTTCAACAAGTGGGAAATAAAAATTTGTTCAAATGTTGCATTTTTGGTTGTTTGTTTTGTTGTGTTGTTTTTTTCCTCTGCATCTCTCAGTTGTCATACTTGTAAACCTCCTCAAATCATATGGTATGATATGATATATAACTACTTTCCTACTTCTGCCTTCTCCTGAGCAGACAGCATGCCAGATCAGGCCACCTGCTGATCTGCATAAAGATTTCATTATTTTCCTATGTCAATCTGCAAAAAAGCAGATAGGAAGAATATTCAGGGGTGTGAGTGCAACAGAGGGTACTGTGGAGCTTTTCAGCAGCATGAGACTTCATTTGTAGATTAAGAATAAGAGGGACAAACAGGTATAGATTTAACTTCTTACAACTGAACTCAGCTCTTGAATTTTACCCTTAATTTGTCCTACTTGTATTTATTATAATAGCATTTAATATATATATATTTTTCAGATTTCATTTACTGCTTAATGTATTTTAATATGGTTTTAAAGAATGTGGTACCTGTATGACATAGGGAAGGAACTTTAAAGAAGTGAAAGTTTGCTAGCGCTAATCTAGAAATTAATCTAGGCCACTGATATTCTGCATGTGGTCTTTGAACCTGGTGTTTTACTTCTAAGGATCTTTGTGACATGAGTAAGGAAAACAGACTTCTCTATGATAGACTCAATGTATGCTTGAAAGATCTGTATGGAAATGTTTATCAGCCCAGAAATGGAACAAGTTAAGTATGTTAACAGTATGTTGAAAAACAACAAGAATTTCAAAGAATTCCAGCAGCAAATCATTGCAATGTAGGAACTCTTAACAATAACCAAACTGTTCAGGAAAGTGAGGCTCCTTAAATAATCTGAAACTACCCAGATGTAAGATCAAAAGACAAAATATTCCATATCCCATTGCAACTCATTTTGTACAATTCCAGGGGAAGAGCAGGTGTTAATAAAAGTAATTTCAGCTTAAAATTCCCAAATCCAGATGTGATTTCAAAGGCGCTATGCACACCTAGACAGCTCTGGAACCAATACTTGGCAATGAAGTGGGGGATTGTAGACCCCAGAGTTGTGGAGCCTGCAGGTGGCTGAATCCCTCTGCTAGATGAACGCAGCAATGTTGCTCCATGAGCAAAACCCAAGTCAATTTCATTTTGCACATTCTTGCAAAACAAGCTGACGCTGATAGGAACGCAGGAACTGATAAGTGACCTGGTGAAATATTAGGAAAGACATTTTTCCACGTCGCTGTTACCCGAGGGAAACTCCAGGCATAATTCACACTTTAAGGAATGGCACAGTCTAAAGTATCTGGAGATAGTGGAGTATTTTATTGCAGTGGTATCTGCAAAGGTACATCACACAGGGAAACCTAGACCACAAACATAAATGATTACTAGATGTCTCTGACAGTGTTTGTATATATTCTAATGTTCCACCAGCTGCCTAGAAATATATTATTTGTTTAGGTTATTTTTAACAGTTTATTTTAAGATTATTTCAAAATGGATGAGCAAGTAAAAGTGTGCTCAGCTGGACTTTAGGAAAGCAACTGGGGACAGTGGTCAGGGCTCACCTGTGAAATACCGTGCTGACACCCATTCATGGAAGTTTCTTGTCATATTCTGCCAGGCAGCATTTTGGCCATTTATAATTATTTTGGGTTTGCTTTTGCTTTCATGACAGTTTGACTTTGTAACATAAGTATTTTTTGGGTTAATTGAAATGCAGGTAACTGCTGTTGAGGTCTTCAAGAACGATTATCTTGACCCTGGCTTCCCAGAGATGGGATATGCCATGGGGAGGAATATGCATGGACACTGATTGCAAGCCTGAGGTGGACACCTTTGTCTCCTTTGGCCTGGTGGGACATAGGATGTTTTTACATTCTCACATGGCTGAAAACCCCTTGCAAATGGGGGGTCTCACAAGCATCTCTGGGGCAGGTGTCCCTGGAGCCAGCAGAGAGGACATCAATGTGGACTGGCAAGGCTGTGCCTCCTGTTCCAGCACAGCACAAAAAGAGACAATCCACATCTCTGCTTTATTTCGGATATCTGAACACTCACTGCGGTCTGTGTTAAACACAACTCCAGGCTCGGTAGCAGTCCCCCTGTACCAGTATCTGTAGCAGTATCTGGCTGTGACACTGCAGATTCCTTGACTCACCCATCACCAGCTCTATGATTGTGCTCCCTCCCATCCCTCTGATTCCCAGCCTGATTGTCTCRATGGATTGCTAGATTCAGCGACTGTGAAAGTAGAGTCAAATGCTGAATTGACAACTCTAACTGGTTGGTTGTCTCTGATGTGAGAGAATGATTAATTTATTTTCTTAATCAAGCTAAAAGAGATAACTGACATCTTAAGCAAAATACGGAAAGTTCATAAGAGGGAAAATAACATTGGATTAAAATATGATACTTTTGTGTTGAAGAATCAAGCACTATTTTTAATGTTGGAAGAGAAGGATGTCAAAACTTGTTCTGAAAAGCATTGTGCAGGATTTTGTGTTTGTGCTCTTCATTATGGTGTAATGGAATCTTATAAACACCCAATACTGACGCCATGGTTGCTGGCTTTCAGGGCACAATAACTGTAAAGTCCATAAAAAGGATAATAAAATCACAGAAGTATAATAAAAGAAGTGTGAATAAAAAGTGAGAGGTATGTGAATATGGCACCAATCTTTTATTGGAAGTTTCCAGTTCCACTTCACCATACACTGCAATAACTGCACTGGGTGCTCCTGCTTATGGTGTGCTCTGTACAAAGGAGTGATAACTTTCAATGACTCACATCCTAGCAGGGTGTCAGCTCTTCTGGAGGCACTTAGCAAAATTCCAACCCTCTTTTTCTACAGAAAAAGAGAGATGAGTTCCATTAACAATCATATTTCTTGATTGCTCAATAAACCTGAGCAATCAAGAAACATCATTGTTGATGGAACTCATCTCTTCCCACTCAACCTCACTGCCCTTTCATTTCTTATGTTGTTTGCCTGATATTTGCATGTTGACTAAACTTACTCATCCTCATTCTAGTTTTAGGTGTCACCACTGAATTTGACACAGTAACGTGACTGATTTGAGTTGGGCTTCAGGGTGCTACTAAAAGAAATTTGTTGTAAAAAACTTAAGTACTAGAGACTATTTAAGAAGTGGAAAGTGAAATGACATGCTTCCTTCTGACATCAGTGTCCTGAGTCTGTGAGTACAAGTGACACCTCTGCTTTCCAGGAAGGCCTCTCAGGGCCAAGCATTTTTCCATTTCTTTCTTGGATGTCCTCAGTGGGAGCTTCAAATCTTCCTAAGGATGCCATTCAGAGGGTGAATCCCTGTCTTTCCTCCAGAAATGAGAGAGGAACTGGCACTGACAAGAGGTGCATGCCCAAACTGCCTGCTGCACTTACCACTGAGCAAAATACATTTACGTGTTAAACTGCCCAAGTAGAACAGTGTCATTTTTTAAATGGTTGGAAGAACTTGAGTTTGGGGTGTTTTGCACCTCTAGCACCACAGCAGATGGTATTGTGAGCAAACTTTGCTTCAAGGCTTTGGGTAGAACCTGGCCAGAAGACAGGATGTTGCCAGAAAGCTACACAGGAGAACAGAAGTTTTATACAGCACATGGTGAAGGAAAACATTGGGAAACACTAGAAATCTGGATGGGCTGATGCTGTTATTCATGTTCTCAGCCAGCTAATCTCCCAGTATAGATACTGGTGTTTGTTTAACACTGACCAAAGACGTGAAGCACTTCACAAGACAAATCCTGCGTCTCCAGCAAAACTGTTTTCTTCTTCCTCTGTGAAGAATAGCTGCTTTATGCAGTAACTCACTGACTTTGTTGCTGCTTTATCTCACTCCAGTCACTTGTTCTTCCCTCTCCATCCTGGCCAGGGTGAGAGGCAGCGCACTTAAAGCCCTTCAGAGCTCAGCTCACCAAGGGGCTTTCAAGAGCTGTGGGTGGCTTTCAGCTCCCATGAAAACAAAGGGAAGCTGAGAGTGCTTGAGGCTTGGCAAAGGATCAGGCTGTGACTGATTTGCATCTCTGAACTTTCTGCGTTTATGGGGCTACCTGAGAGACAAAACAATCAGGAATTTTCATTTCCTCCTCCTTCTCTGCTCTGCCTAGGTAGAGAAGGCCACACTTTCTCAGCTGGTTAGTTTAGCTGGTTTTTGAGTATCTGGTACAAGGACAATAAAGTGTTTGCACAGCTGAACTTCTGAAGTGTGGGACACAGGCAATCACCCKCCTGTGTGGCCTTTGTGCATGAAAGCTCTTCTGCACCATCCGAGGAAAATAATGTTTTTAACACTACTGCTGCAAACAGAAAAGCCAAAGTGTTTATTCCCTTTGTCACTTCACATTCCACCTCATTGCTTCAGTGAATTAGTGGAAATAATCCAAGAGTAAAGCACTTACAGGCAAATGTGATGAAGCCAAGGACAGGACCCTACTGACTTGTTTAGAGCCAAGGGTCCCTCCTGCATTTAAACCTAGTATTTAAAAAGCTGTTCTCTGGTTTATGTTGCAGATTCTTGTGATGTATCCTAAACACAAAGAATCTAAAATTTTAAAGTACTTCTATAATCACACCATGTGAGAAGGGAAGCTAAAAGCTGTTAAACTGTTTTATGGCTTTATGGGGCTTTTTATGGCTTATGGTTCTACAGCTTTTTAAGTGTTTGTTATTTTAATGTATAAGTTAATAACGAAACTGTCAGTTTCACAAACTGCAGTCAATCCCTTAAGCTAACAGCAAGTACCAGAACAGGGTCTTGCTGATGCAGAGAAGGCACTCACAACAGTTTGGGAGGCGACTTGGGATCTCTACTGACTAGACAAGCTTGTGGTCTTAGTTAGAAGTGTAGCTCTAACTTTCAAAAGAACCTGAGGTCTGTAACAACTCTCAGGGGGCTAAAGCACAAGAAAGAAATCCTGCTGAATGGTCTAATAGAGGTCACACCTTGTGAGATTGGATACTGGGGTCCTGCCTGCTTCATCATATCTTGGCCTAATAATTGACTGAAATGTGGGCAAACCACCTGAGGATAGAATTCCAGGCTCCTCCTGCCTCTTCTCCTAGATCCATGTGTGTGACTAATCCTGCAGAGCATTAAGGGTACCCATCCTCATGTTGTGACCTTTCACTAGATAAAGAAAACTTTCTTCAGGGGTAGAGCCTGCAACTTCAAATCCCCAGAGGCTAAGTCAAGCTCTGACTTCTAGAGCAGTGGAGTACCCCAAGGAGCCTGGCAAACCACAGTCTTCATGATAACAGGGGTATCAAGAGCTGAAGCCTTGCTGGTTGTTCATGTCAGTGTGGCTTAAGCAAAGGTTTGTAAGGATGGTTTTCATCAGGGCACATCAATGCCAGAGTGTTTTCAGCACCTCAGCTCTGAAGGCTCACTGCTGTCATGAACACAGGCACCCAGAACTGAAGCTGCAACCTGAGGTCTCAAAATTCTATTTCTATCTCCTTAGGAGATCATTAGGTCGTCAGAACCTAATCATAAGGAGATTTTAGATATCTCAGGGAAATGTTAACAAAGGTTCACTTTGGCCTGGGGAAGATGATGCCCCTGGTTGCTCTGTGGGCAGTGGGGGGCAGCAGGAGCCTGCAGTTCAGTCCAACCCACCCCTGCCACAGCTCATGGCCAGGCACATGGTCTGTGCCTCTCCACTGTCTGCCATGGGCTGCCACAGCTCTCAGCTCCACCAAGTCACAGCTCCCCTTTGGAAATCCCTGCAAAGATTTTTTTGGCAATAATCTGAGAATCCAGAACTTGCCCTTGGAAAGACAATTTAGGGACTGTTAAAGATGCTTTGGAGGCAGGTCTGGGGAGGCAAGCTTTGCTCAGAGCTGGCATGCCCAGCAGCCCATCTCCCTCATCAATGACTTAGGCCTCTTCAGAAATGAAGGATACCATAGCTGAGCTCTGCCCACACTTCCCTCTTCAGCTCAGCAACAACACAGGATTGCAACAGACAGTCCTTCTTGTTCATCCCTATTTTCCCATATGATCTCTGCRGACCAATCAGAAACAGTTCACTAAACAAAGATAAGAAATATCCCAGAGAACTTTAGGAAATTACTCCTTATCACCCTCCTGAAGATAGGCTCAATGGTCAAGGCCATAGTTAAATCTTCCTTTTCTTGTAAAAGTTAACTGAAGTTAGTTATTAAAGTGCTGGCAGTATTTAGGGAGGTTCTGAAGTGAAGAAGAGCACAAGATACCTGCACTGCCTGTGAAAATTTCAGGGGCATCTTTATCAAAAAATCTTGGTGGTGTTTCTTCTGAAGAGCTTCCTGGAAGATATACCAGGTACAATTTAAAATTGTCATTTTAGGTATGGGATATGTGAAGTGATGCTTATAAATTAAATGTTTCTAGTCATGTGCTTTATTTTTTGTAAAATGTAAAAGTTTCCTTTGTGGAATTTTCTTGTATTTTTCAATTGTTTATATTGCAGAGAAGTTCAATTTGTGAGTGATATACATAGATTTAAAAGTGAGAAGGACCATGTTAATATTTAATTATTCAATTAAAATTACATATTTTTGTGTAGTTCTTGGTCAATATTTAGGATAAATCAGAAAAGGAAAAAAATCCTTTTGTTAATCCTCTCAACAAAATGGCACACATGAAAATACACATTTCTAAGATTTCACAGAGCTGATGGATTAGCAGTGGARTTGGAGATTTTTACATGTGAGAAATGCCAGTGCTGTTAGTTGCTGTCCATGAGAACAGGATCAGAGGCTATATGGATTAAAACTGAACCAGAATGTTGTCTCTGGAGTTCTGTTTCAGATCTAGTCTTGGTCAATAGTTACTGATAATTGTAACCACTCAATAGCTGTGCAGTGTGAGCTTGATCCATGCTGACAYATTATAGAAGTCATCAGAAGATTTGGTCTTGTCCCCCAAGGCACTCTAGAGAGCAGTGTGGGTTACTGGAGTACAGACTTCTCTTTTTAAGGAATTTGTGAAGGACATTGGCCTTCATCATGCTGGTACTTTTCACAATATCCTCCTTTTCTTTAAAATATCTAAAGTAAGTAATGTCTAACTGATAAAACCCCTCCCTATACTGAGGRCATCCCATCTTTTTAAAGATATATGGGGAGAAAATGAGAGTGAGCAAGAGGAAGGCAATACTGGCTGCACTTGTGGTATCTGACAGATGCTGACAGAGCCTTGGGAGAGGGAATGCCACAGGAGAAGCTTGCCTGGCAGCAGAGGTCATCTGCCTGCAGCAAGGTAGCTCCCTGTGGTCCTGTTTACCTGCCAGGGAGCAGGCTGAAGGCACCTTCCCCTGCCCTGCAGGTCCTTGGGCTGGCTTGGTTAAACCTCACTGAAGCACAGCACTGTGGTGTTTAATGCAGACTTCAGCYTGGCAAGGCTCCTGGTCTGCCCTGCAGCTCTAAGCCATCAGCCCCCAAGGCAGTCTGTAAATTGGGGGGGCATTCAGGAGGTAAAAAACACRTGCAAAACACTTACACCTTCAATAAGACCTGCACTAATAAACCAAAGGATGTTTAGAGAGTTGTAAAGAAGATATTGTATGCTCCCTGAGACTGGGGCAGGAAATTTGGCCTGAAGAAAGAAGAATGGCTGGGCAAGGGACAGGAGGGACAACTGAACTACTCTCAAAAGTTTCAGCAGCTACAGCACTGAGGAAAATCTGAAATGAAAGAGTCACTCATACACTTCTTTTATTTTTAAGGYTTATGAACTTTTCAAAGGGTACAAATAGTACATCTTGTGCCCTACAATGTAATGGGCAAAACTATTCCACAGGACTTTCAGCAATATTCCTCTTTGTGACATGAAGTCTAAAAGGCAGATACCCAGACTAAGAAACAGAGCAATTTTAAAACCTTTAATTGATAAAACAACTTCTTGCAAATCTCAGTAACCGCAATTTATCAGGGAATAAACKGAACTAACTAATTTTTTTCATTGAAATTTTATCAGGCTCAGTTTTGGAGCTCTGATCCCAACAGAGGGMGGGACACAGTGTAAAATTACAGATCAGAGTATTATTTTAACTGGCTTTGGATTGATGTTTTGAATGAGCTTAGAGTTTGAGCATTTGCCTGCTAGGATTCTTGCCTGCCAGTTTTTGGAAGAAAGAGTAAAAGTGTTTAACCCATTGCCAAAATAGTGAATCCTTTGTGCAAGAATAGTATGTCAACAAAATATCTAAGATATYTGTTGACATTGTTTGGACTTCTACACATGTCTATGAATTTCCACAGAATGAACAACAAGGAAACTAAAATGAAATCACTTCAAGTAGGTCAATAATAAGCTCTGAGCTGTAGCAATGTTTCAAGATGGGAGTCACATTTTAATGCCAAAATTGACATAGATTAAAAGCTTTTCATCTGTTCATAGCTATGCAAACAGCTTTGTGCCACATTAAARTCTGTGCTGTGATATCTCCAAATGTGGAGTACTCCCAGGTCTGAATTAGAAGTGCATGTAGGGTATAGCAAGAGTCAGATGAAAGATGTGGGCAAGGAACTGGTGCTAGTCAGGCATCTGTCAAAAGACCACCAGCCAGCACCAAGGCACCATGGAGCATTCTCATTAAGGGAGAGAAAATAAATTGAAAAACTCTATTATCAGTGTCCCAAAAGACTACTGCTTCCTACAGCACATCTTAATCTCYGAGTTAAAACAAAATAGAACAGAATCGAACAGATTAGTTCCGGTTGGAAGGATCTTACAGTGGTCATCTAGTCCAACTGTTGCTACAAAGAGCAAGTTCCACAGCTTCTGTCTGGGACTAGTACTATATTAAACATTTAATGGTGGCTTCAACTGAGAGAAATATTTTTAGACAGTACAGGCTTAAAGTGAATTTAATGCAGGAAGRATGTGTGACATAATAAGAAACGTAACAGCACAGTGATGGCATCAATTAATTGCTGCAAAATACCCAGTGGTACTGACTGAAGTGAGTGATGAGGAGATTCATTCTCATGTGTAATGTGGGCTCCAGGGGTCATTTCTAGAGTGACCCAGGACAGTTTCTCTTCAGCACAAACATGCAAATATGGGGTGGGACAAGGCAGAAAATAGCATTCAGGTTGAATGCACTGAATGCATGTTGCAATTGCAACAACTGTTTGTGAACATGAAGCAGAGGAGAAGCAGTCCAGACAATCTGTGGAAATAAATCTTACAAATAACAAGCAGCAATATTATGCTTTTTTACTCCTGAGCCTGATCTCCTTGTCACACAAATCCAGCCCAATACCTTCAGCCTTGTCTCTGAATCCAAGAGAGGATGGCTGAGCCCTGCCTGGGCTCTGCCTTTCCCTTCATGTGTGGGTTACAGTGAGCACCCAGCCCTTCCAGCAGTGCCACAAAGAGAAACTGCTTGGGATCTGCTTGTTTGTTCTTTAGGAAATTAATTTCCTTTGAGGGAGGAAGTTTTTGATTGTACACRGCTGAGTGAGAGATAAATTAACTCAGAAACCATCTTGTCCACTTTTTGGCTGCATCTTTAGAARGAAATACTTCATGCTCCAGTGAAACACTGCTCTGCAGTGGGAGGAGGAGCAGGGCAGCAGATCGCCTTGGCAAAGTGAAGCCGGTGTCTCAACCATCCCTCTTTTGATCTTCAAAGGTGGTAACGCTCAGTTTGGAGCTCACTCAGCTATGCTATGGATACCTGCCCCACAGTACATAAGGAGCTAACTCTGTTCTTCATTTCAGGTTTTTAATTGCCTGGAGCAGAGAGGAGCACACACAAGTAACTATCCTATCCTGACATTTCAGGAGAAATGGTTGAACCTGTGGGTAACCATTATGTTATAGCCAGACCTGTATACTCGGAGAATGCATTCAATGAAGAGCATGAGAAATTGCACAGATACCATAAAACCTTTTGGGATCACCTGAAACTCTATTTTAGGTAAGGAGATTTTTTTTTTCAAATTAGATCTAAGAAACAGTCCTGACTGCTCTTGGACAGTATGAACTCCATCTTGACAGTGTCCATCTCCCATTCCAACATAGCAAGTGAAAATTCATTAACTAAATTYAATGTCAGATTTTTCTAATGGATTTTGACTGTTGTTACTCTTGGAAGTCTTCCTACAGCTGTATCTAAGGTATCTTCTCTTTTTCTGGGCCCTTGGCAGCACAGACTCTAGGAAGACCTTACTGCACCCATCAGTACTTAAAGGGGTCATATTAGAAAGACATAYTCAGGCTTTCTACCATGGCCTGTTGCAGCAGGACAAGGGATGATGATTTTAAACTAAAAGAAGATATATTTGGACTGGATGTCCAGAATAATTTTTTTATGATGTGGGTGGTGAGGTACTGGCACAGGTTGCCCAGAGAYGTGGTGGATCCCCTCTCCCTGGAAATGTTCAAGGTTAGATTGGACAGGGCTCTGAGAAACCTGACCCAGTGGGTGGCATGCCTGCTTATTGGGGTGGGGGTTTGGATTAGATGGCCACAGAGGTTCTTTTCCAACCCAAGACATTCTAGGGTTCTATGAGAATTTGGTTTGGAAAGGTCCTCTGAAGGCCACCGGATTTACCTTGAAGCACAGAAGGCAGTGCAGGTTGATCTGTGTCTGGGTGAGATTTTGACTTCTGGCATCCAGAACCTGAATCCTTCCCCTTTCCTCACCTCTCTGAAACAGGCTGCAATTCAGCCAAGCTGTTCACTGACAAAATTTTGTTCCCTTGTGCMTTTGCAGCTGCTCCCCACAAAGGGCCAAAAAAGTTGCATTGCGTTTGTTTCCAGTCGCTTCGTGGCTGCCRGGGTACCGCTTCAGGGAGTGGGTCCTGAGCGACATCATCTCTGGCATCAACACGGGGCTGGTGGCTGTGCTGCAAGGTACCTTGGGGAAATGTGTGTCCTGACACAGCCTGCTAAGCCAGGTGCCAAGGCACTGCTGGCTTCAGCCTGCAGCACACATGTCACCTTCCCTGGGCCTCTGTCTCTGCAGGTCTGGCCTTTGCTTTGCTGGTGAATGTGCCCCCCAGTTACGGACTCTATGCAGCATTCTTCCCTGTCCTGGTCTATTTTATC
This sequence comes from Cardinalis cardinalis, assembly GCA_014549065.1. Taxonomy (NCBI): domain Eukaryota; kingdom Metazoa; phylum Chordata; class Aves; order Passeriformes; family Cardinalidae; genus Cardinalis; species Cardinalis cardinalis. Next base: position 1,281,890 of record JACDOX010000028.1, read on the forward strand.
TTTGGCACATCGAGGCATATCTCAGTGGGTAAGTTCAGGCACACCACCTACCCTCCTCACTGATAAAGAACTACATGCTGCCTCTGCAGATCTTTTAACAAGTGCCTCGTGCTGCTCAGGTCCCTTCCCTGTCCTGAGCCTCATGGTGGGAGGAGTCGTCACCAGGCTGGTCCCCGATGACAGCACTGGAAATGGCAATTCCACAAATACCTCAGCAATAAATGATGAGAGGGTGATGGTGGCTGCATCTGTAACCTTCCTTTCTGGGGTTGTTCAGGTTGGTAAATGTATGTGCGTGCACACCTATGTGAATAGATGGAGGGTGGCCTGACYTTCCTCTCTGGTTTCTGGTGTTGTAGTCACCAAAGTAATCCTCTTCCACTTTCCATGTAGCCRACCCTGGCTCACTATTAGGAGACAATTCTTCCCTTCAGTGACCAGGCACTCACATGTGCTGTGAAATCCTTGGTTTTGCACAGGCCTGAGCCCGCAGCCTACTCAGCTGCAACCTATACCTACAGCAAAAAACAATCTGCTGCATAGGAAAAAAAAATAGCTGTGAAAGTAATGTGAATGATGCAGATACACCAAGRGGAGTAAAAGCTCTGCCTTGCAATAGTAAAATATTTGGATTTGCTTTTTTAAAAAACCCACTTATCCTTAGTCCCTAATAAAGAATTCCTACAGTTCTTCCCTTCCTTACATACTAATATACTTGTTACTTCATGAAACCCTTGTACCATGTGAAAATATAGGAACTGAAAACCCTAGAAATAAGGATGTATATTTTAGCTGCAAAATAAAAAGAATGGGTTTTAACTGCTGCAGCAGTTACTCATACTAGTATTGTGCCCTCTGTTACTATATATCAGCTTTTGTTGCAAGTCTGGTGATGGTACGTTCCTTAATCTCTGGATGGATGGGATTAGGTGAAAATCTTTGCTTTCATTAAATATGTCTGTCTTTCTTTCAAAGGTTGCTTAAAAACACAAATGAATCCCACTGACATATGCTCATTTTGTGTTTCAGTTGCTTCTGGGAATTTTCCAGTTTGGATTCATCGTTATTTATCTATCACAATCATTAATCAGTGGTTTCACAACTGCTGCAGCTATCCACGTTTTGGTATCTCAGCTGAAATTCATGTTTCAATTACCTGTCCCTGGATTTAATAAACCATTTGGCATCATCTATGTAAGTGCTAGGTGTTCATTTTTTGCTAATGCTATTGATGTATCTGGGATGTATTTCTGACTCTGTATCACAAGGCAGTAGTAACAACTCAGCAAAAAAAAAATGCAAAGCAGGAGGAAAAACAAGAGAAAAATGAGCATATGTTATTAGTATTTAGCCAATCTTTAAATTTATTACCAAGCACCAAGTTACACCCCATTGGGATAATTAGATAATATTTACTATTTTGTTTTGGCATATTTCAATTAAGCATTCAACTCTGCCTTGAGGATTTAATTATTCATTTTTATTGGGCTGATATTTTACATATTTAATTTGCATATGACTCTGTGAGGGCTGTTGGATGAGAAAGAAGAGACAAGAAGAACAGGAAAGAAGGAGTGGAGAAAGGCACCTGCCCAGCAATGCCATTGCTCATATTTCCTATCATGGACTTGCCTGCTGTTCCAACCCTCCCTCAGGGGCAAATYTGGAGGAAAGGGTCACAAGTTAGTGGAAAAGGAAAAGGTCTTTTGCAGATACTTCTATCATTTTACAGAGGCACATACATTCAGGGGGGCTTGCAGTCCACATCATCCCACAGGGAATAAATCCCAAGCAGCAGAGTCCTTAGAGCCGCTCAGATACAGGTTCTGCCAGAAGGGATAGTGCTGCTGTGCCAGGGCACAGCTGTTTCTAAAGCACCACATGTCTCTTCCTGATTCTGCAGACTCTGGAGAGCGTTTTCAGCCAGATCACAAAGGCAAATGTTGCTGACCTTGTSACATCATTGATTGTCTTGCTTATCGTGTTCGTGGTGAAAGAAATGAACGATCGATACAAGGAAAAGTTACCGGCTCCCATCCCCATAGAACTCCTTGTGGTGAGTCACTTCCTTTGATTTTGCAATTGCTCCATGTTATGACACAGGAAGCAGAGTTTTAACTATTTCTTCTCCTGTTATCCACTAAATGATGCATTATCATTTTACCTATAAAGAAAAAATTACATCATTCAAGAGCTATTGTGAGATGTTTTATTTCCACATAGCTGTTTTTAACTGACATATCTGTGGTGTTATAAACTATGAATTTTTTCCTTGGACAGTATAGGCTCTGACAGCAGCCAGCTGCAGTCTCACAGCTGAGGCCCCTCTGCACCACACCTGCAAGTAGCCACTGAAGTCCTGGATATCTGTGGCCACMCACAAAATTATTTTGCCCTCCAGCAGCAGAAGGTTTTGCCAATTCTGAGCAGCAGATGGGTGGAGGAAGCTTCACAGGGGCAGCAAGCCCCCAGAATCCTGGAGGATGTAAAGACTCAAGCAGCAGTTGCTTTCCCCCAGAGTCATTACAGCACCTTGTTAGAACATATCTGGTTTCCTGGGTGGGATGATCTCTGTTGTTAGTAAGATACTCTGTTACAATCTGTGTGATTTATGAATGTAAACCCATACCTGTAAGGTCATTCAGGAATGACATCTGAACAGCAAAGGCGTGTGAAAACTTGGGGCATAATTCTGCCTCTAGTGATGAGGCTGGACAGTGTGTAAGAGAAGGAAGGTAATTGTGTTTAATAGATTCTTCACACTCTTGCTTTAATATGCCTAATGGAGGTGTGGTTTATTATCTTTCAGACAATCTTAGCAGCACTGATTTCCTATTTTGTCAACTTTGAAGAAAAATTTGGTGTAGCTGTCATTGGAAAACTGGAGGAAGGGTAAGTGACTTACAATTCACCAGTGGAGCAAGACRTTCTCTTTAGTTTGGCAGTGTTGAACAAGTTCAGCTGTGTTTCTGATTAAAATTATCTGCTTCATCTTCTTCAGTAGGTAAATAAACATTTTCTCTCAATGATATGATACACTTTCAGTACACAAAAGTTACACTTAGARCACATTTCCTACTTATCAAGGAGTACACTGAGACATGAAATAATTGTGTACTTCCCTTTCTGAGATAGCTGGTGAGCAGGAGGTTGATGTTTGTCCTTTTTATTGAACTACTCGCTCCTGAACTCCTCCTTCACAGCACATGTACAGTTCAGCAGCCACCGCCAGCCCTGGGAAGCTGCCAGAACACTGCACAGTTCTCCTGCSTGGTCCCATGACCAGCCATCAGCATCTCTTCAGCACCTTTATCCTCCAGAGGCCTCAACATCTGCCCATCCAGAGCTATATCCACATAAAGATTATTTCTCCACATATACAATATATAGCCTTCATCTGGCTATGACAGAATTTTGGCATAAAGAATCAGGTGGCACATGTCAAGTTAAAAAGAGGGAGGAAGACATTTACTAGGACAGCAGAGTGAGTCTGGGGTGGTCTCTGTAGCCCCAGGGGTGTTAGTAGCTGAAGCTTGCAGAGCAACAGCTATTTCTGCTCATGAGTCTCCTTTCTTCAGATTTCAGTTCACTGGAAAAAAAAGAAGAGGAAAAAAGAAGTTCAGAAAGGAATTCTCCCTAGGATCTGCAAAAGACTCTTAGGCATCTCCTTAGTGAGTTTTTTGTTTTTCAGGTTTCATGCACCTGTTGCACCTGATGTAGGCATCCTCCAGAACTGTATTGGAGACGGCATTTCCATCGCAATCGTTGGGTTTGCAGTAGCCTTCTCTGTGGCTAAAGTCTATTCCATCAAGCATGACTACCCAATAGATGGCAACCAGGTAGGCAGATAACACAGAGATCAATGTACTGCGTTTATCAATGAGAAATAAGTCATTTTAGGAAAGCTTTGCCTYGTGAATAACTGTCACAAACCAGCTCTTAACAATCTCTTTTTCTTTTTATTTCAGGAATTAATTGCTTTTGGGCTGGGTAATATAGTTGGTGGATCATTCAAGGGATTTGCCTCCAGCACTGCTCTGTCAAGATCAGGTGTGCAGGAGAGCACAGGAGGCAAAACACAGGTACAGAAGACAAGAAGTYGTGATGGCACTTAATGAAAGACAGCTCTTTTTTTCCTAGCTAGCCATCATGCCTGTGGGCACTTATTCATTGTGGAATTGTTCTCTCATGCAGATTGCTGGCATTATCTCATCTGTCATTGTTTTGGTTGTGATCTTGGCCATTGGGTTTCTCCTGGCACCATTACAGAAGGTATTCACTGGTTTCATGTAATGCTTCCTCCTGCYTCCCAAAGACAGGGCTGCTCTCTGAGCACACTGAGAGTGTTCATAGACTTCAGTGGGAGCCAAAAAAGTTTGAAAAGCCTGTTTCTTCTTYGCATGTTATGCCAGAAAGAATCCCTACATCTGGTCCCTCAAAGGGAACACAAGTACCCAAACACCAAAAACCAACTTTCAGGTGCCAAAAATGAGTGAGATTTACAGCCTCAGTCAGACACCTGCCCTGCAGCATAGTGCAGTATTGGTGTTCCARCAGCAGTGTGCACTGGGAGCAGCTCCCTGGCCTTTCAGCTGCACCTCGGCCCTATTTGTTTGATCTTTTAATTCCTAATGTTTTACATTTTCTTTGCTTACTTAAACAAGGAACATGTGTTTTGGTCTTTTTAACAGTCAGTCCTTGCATCTTTGGCTCTTGGCAATTTGAAAGGAATGCTCATGCAGTTCAAGGAAATAGGCATCCTCTGGAGAAAGGACAAGTATGACTGTGTAAGTTGAGTTTCACAAGCATCAGAAGTTAAATGCTCTGAAAAAGTAATCTATCATACAAATGTTCTTTTTTTTTTATCCCTGTTTTACTTCACAAAACAGAAAGTACAATATTTGCATGTCTTCTTTACTGGTATATCCCTTGTTAATGTTTTCCATTTTGTCCCATTTATTTGGAGTCAATTTTCACTCTTAACTTCATTTTCATCAAAATCTATTAAAACAGTGCATTATATTAAGTCAAATAGAGAAGACAGTTACAGAAARTGCCTAAATGACAGAAAATATCCAAATATCTACTGCATTGACTAAGCATTYAGGGACATTTCTCACAATCACAGAATGTGTCATATGGAAGATACACAGCAACAAACAAATGAAAACTGGGACTTGAAGGGTCTACTCCAARTGGTAAAACTTGTGGCTAGAGGGCAGGACTCGTTACCTCTCACAAAATTTAGGCTCACAAATGGTTCCAGGCCTCAGTTTTCCCAGCTATCACAAAGCTATTTGCCCCATGAAAATGCTTTGAGCTCTGTGGCTAAAAGTTATTCAGCRTTATTTATCAGTCGTGTACACTCACAGCACCTATATTTGCACATTTACAACTCCCAGCTTTAGCAGATTTCTGATTCACTTCTAATCTTGCCTTTCTTCTGATTTTCGTTAGGTTCTTGACATGTTTATAATGTTGCCATCCGCTGTCTCCTTACAGGTTATATGGGTGGTGACTTTCTTAGCTGCCATCTTTCTTGGCCTGGACATTGGACTAGGAACAGCTGTGGCATTCCAGCTGCTGACTGTGGTGATCCGCTCCCAGWTGTGAGTACTTGTTCCATGCAATGGTATCCCAGGGCCTCCTGTTAGAAGTTTTCTCCCTCTGTACAGAGAAGGGYAACAGCCCCATCTGTGCCTTGGTCTGTCCAGCAACCATGCATGGAAAAATAATTTACAGGTGTAAAGCTTTGGATGTGATGCTTGCCTCAGTGTGCCACTCCAGCTGGGATGGTTTCATTTGATCCTGTTCCCATGTRGGACACAAGTAATTGTGTGTGTGTTTATTCACAGTCCAAGCTGCACTGTTTTGGCCAATGTTGGGAGAAGTAACATCTACAGAAACAGGAAGGATTACACTGATGTAAGAAATGTCTCATTTCTTTTACCACCTGCTGCACTTGTGCTTCTATAGCAAACATTGCCACTGACACTTTTGCTTCATTTTACAGATTTATGAGCCAGAGGGAGTGAAGATTTTCAGATGCTCCTCTCCAATTTTCTTTGCTAATATTGAATTCTTCAGAGAGAAACTCATCACTGCTGTGAGTGACTGAGGCTTCCTGAACATATGAATTGTGTGACACTTTAAGGTGGATACAGTTTCCCARTAATTACTATATATGCAGTCATTTCACAGTTCAAGGGTGAATTTTCTTTATACTGTTGCCCCTACTGTAATATAACATGTATGCACACACCTCTGAGAAAGAGAACAGCCTGACTCATGCTGAACTTACACCATAGCAATGTCTATACCGTATATACATATATACTTATAACAATACATATTTCAAGAACAAAGGAGTGTAAACATAGATAATATAAAGGAAAATTTATTTTATTTTATTTTATTTTATTTTATTTGCTCTTGTACTATTTACACACAATAAATTCTAGTTTACTTGTCTTGCCCCAAGAACATAACCACAACAGTCAGAAGAATGCTAAATGGAACCATCCTCTCAAAGAGGTCTTAACATCTTTCATAACAAACTGGTGAATRCAGCCAGTGTTTCCATAGCCAGCACAGAGATCCAGGACCCCTGAGCCCCCACTGTGTGAATGAGGCCCACCACCCCTAGCCCAAACACAACTTGCACTATAACCTCCCCTTCCTGCTSCTCTTAGTGGGGAGTTGATAGGCAGTGACTCCCCTGAGCACTCATAATGAGCAGTTTGTTCTTCACATGAGGGACTGATGCTGGCAGAGGAATGAGGGAATCTGACACATTTGTTCTCCATGTGCTTGGCTTTCACCTCAGAGGAGCCTGAAGCTTTTTTTCYGTGAGTGCAGATGTTCACACCACTCTTTCTCTACAAATACAGATACTTCTAACACCTTTCTACACACTAGATGGATGAGGCAGAAGACTTGCAGGAATTTACTATTTTAGTCTAATTTTATTATTTACCTAATTTACCTGCCATTTAATTCTGTTAAAACCAGCTCAGAGTTTCAAAAGACATATGAAGGCAACATGATAAAATCTGGCTTTCTTCTTCAGGAAAAAGAGTGGGTGAATGACCCATGCTGCAGTCAGGAGGCACAAAGCAGATACAAACCATGAGTTCTCAGATCTTGGCCACCTGGGTGACCACCTCATAATGCAGATGAGTAGGAGATGCCAGCGCTGTGCCAGCCTGCTGGAGTTGCTGGCCTGTGCTAAGCACTGTCACTGCTGTAATGCTGTCCATGCTGGTGTCCTCAAGCAGTACAGGTAGCCCTGCCTCATTTGTAGCCAYTCCCATAGACATCCTTCCAACCTGGAAAGAGCCCTTGCTTGAATTTGTGAAAAGTGGCAGACAACATCAAGTTCAAACAATGGTCATCATGACTGTAACAAAAAACCTTGTGAGATGCTTTGTCCTTCCCTTGGTGTCACAGAGGTGGTTTTTTGTTTAATTATTCAAAATGCTGGTTTTGCAGGTTGGCTTCAACCCTCTGAGAGTCCTGAGGAAACGCAATAAAGCTCTGAGGAAGATTAGGAAGATGCTGAAGAAAGGAGAGCTGCAAGTGACACCGGTATGTCAGGCAACCCCCTATAGTATTCACAGGGATCCCCGATGAGGGGAGAGGATGATGAGGAGGACTCCATTGATGTCAGAAGGCTAATTAATTACTTTATTATACTATCTTATTCTATACTATTTTACACTATATTACATTACATCTAAACTGAATGTGCCAAGCACTCCATTGCACGCCCTGCACAGAATCTCATAACTGCCCCCCGAGAGTCCCGACTCACACACGCTYGACCCTGATAGGCCAAGGAAACAGAACACCATCACTTTGGGTAAACAGTCTSCATATTGCACTCTACTTTTGCACAAACACAGGCACAGCAAATAAGATAAGAATTGTTTTTCCTTTTTCTGAGGTCCAGAGAATGTGAAACCCAGAAATATTCTTGGGAAGAATTGCGCCTTGCTTTTCTCTGTGAAGAGAAATGTGGYGACAACCCCCCAGGGTGAGGGGAGAGTTAAGCAACACAGCTCCCTGTTTTACGTGGCAGAGAAGGACCTCATAGCCTCCCTTCTCAATTAGATGTATTATTCCCTAAGTTGCCACTTTGTGATATAAACACGTTTAAAAACCAAGATTTTAAATGACTCTCACAGTTAGAGACCTACAGGTTTACCATGGGCAGAGCTTGTGCACGTCCGCTGGAGCTTTGTTTGGCAACAACTAGCAGGATCAGATCCCACAGAAGTGAATATCTTTCTGCATTAATGGTAGGATAAAGCTGGTTTTCTCCCAGCTCAAATCCTGCATGCCTTTTGTTGACTTGTTCCAAAATTACTGAATTAAAATGTGTCTGGCAGCTGGCTTCAGGAAACAATAAAAAGCCATCATCAAGTGATTATGATGATGATTAAATAATTTCCATATTTCTCCAGACAAGGGAGAGAAAGAACTTTCCAGATGGGTCCTGCTCTGTCTCATGGGAAGATCAGTTGTGTGTTGCCATTTCTTGCTCTGGTGTGAGAAGTATTACTACCCTGGCTGGGTATTAAAGAAGATAACTAATTATGACATTTTTCTATGTCAACACAGAAGGGCTTGATTTGCATGGCTAACCCTACATATGAGTCAGAGGAAGAGTTGGACAACAACAAGATAGAGGAGCTGGAYCAGCCCACCATCATGACAGACTTGCCCATTCGGATCAACTGGAGCACTGACCTCCCCCCTGGCATCACTGTGCCCCAGGTCAACATCCACAGCATCATTCTGGATTTCTCATCAGTGTCCTTCCTTGATTTTTCTGCCATGACAGTCCTCCGAAAGGTAATCACAATTCATGGGACAAACAGGGATCATATGAGAGAAACTCTTACAAATGCAGTTACACTCGAGGGATACACATGAGCAAAGGGACCTGGACAGGAGTGGGCCCACCTGARCATCATGAAGTTCAACAAGGCCAAGTTCAACAAAGTGCAAGGTGCTGCASGTGGATCAGGGCAATGCCCAGTATTGATACAGACTGGGGAATCAATGGATTGAGAACAGTCCTTCAGAGGAGGAGATGGGGATGCTGGTGGATGGAAAGTTGGACATGACCCAGCAATGTGCACTCACAGGCCAGAAAGCCAATCATATCCTGAGCTGCATAAAAAGAAGTGTGACCAGCAGGTGATTCTTCCCCACTCTCATGAGAGATTCTATTCCACTCTCATGAGACCTCACCCGAAGTAGGTGACCACCTGTGGGGTCACCAACACAGGAGAGACATGGACATCTTAGAACAGGTCCGGATGAGAGCCATGGAAAGGACCAGAGGGCTGGAGCATCTCTCCTATGAGGAGAGGCTGAGAGRGCTGGAGTTGTTCAGCCTAGACAGGAGAAGGCTATGCAGGCTGTACTATTAAGTATGGCCTATGCATACTTAAAGGGAGCCTATGAAAAAGCATGGAGGGGGACTTCTTATAGGGGTATAAAGTGACAGGAYAAGAGGCAATGGCTTTAAAATSAAAGAGGGTAGGTCCAGATTAGARGAAATCTTTTACTGTGAGGGTGGTGAAATACTGGAACAGGTTGCTCAGAGAAGCTATGGATGCTCCATCCCTGAAACTGTTCGATGGCAAGTTGGATGATGCTCTGAGCAACCTGCTCCAGAGTAAAGTGTCCCTGTCCAGGGCAGGGGTTTGGAACAAGATGATCTTTAGGTCCYTTCCATCCAAAACCATTCTATGATTCTATTCTGTGTTTGTAGTCTGCTTCTTAAAGGCATTGCAGCATGGACTGGAAGGCCAGTGGCAAACCTTGAGTTTATGTGAATTTGAATGTACATTTTCTATAGAAAATGTTTAGGAAATAGTTTAAATAATCAGTATAAATTGTGTTGAAATTAAAGTGTTGTCTGTAGTACCCTTTCTTCACCTGGTAAGATTTTGGGAAGCTTTGCAGAAATGTAGATATGAAATAYAGCTTTGAACACCCAGCTGGATTGGAACATTGGAGTTCCATTTCTGCTCCTGCCTTTGCTTGCCCAGACAACCTTGAACAAAGCAAAAGGCACAACATTTTCAACAGTAGCAGCTACAGTTAACTGTCTGGAGACACAGAGGGTGTGTATTTCCACAGGAACTAAAGACTCACCATGACAGTGGGAATTACAGCTCTGCTCAAGTTYCCAGTTACAAAAATCTCCCCCAGAAGATTGTGAAGTAATTTTTKTAGCTTCATCATGTATCATGTAGATACAACAAAGTCATACAACTTATGAAAGATCACCTACTTCTCTGTGAGCTAAACCTTTTTWATACTGCCTCTTTTCAAAAGGCTTGGGCACCCCTGTCTGCAGCCATGTGAAGAGATTGTCCTGCCTCTATGTGCAACAGAGTTTGAGTCTAGATCCACTTATCGTCATAGATCTTAAATATCATAGAGTGGTTAGTATATTTGCTGTGACTAAACACTATAGTGGCAATCAGCAAGCCCAGCAGAATCTAAATAGTGCCTCCTTCTGGTTTAACAGACTTTGAAAGAGTTTGTCCGGCTCGACATTGACATTTACATTGCTGGGGCATACGGTGAGTACTGTCCTTTGCTTTGGCATCCCCACAGATGCCTCATTCCACTGCCTCCCCTGCTGACCACTGAGTATGGCTGCAGAGGATCACCCAGTTTTACCATCCAGTCTTGGATAGCAAAAAGGTCCCACTAAATGGGAAATTGTTACTCCCATGCTGTCCCCAAAAGGCTGAGACCACGTGTGATGGCTCTTTTTACCTACGGCCACTGCTGTGTTGTACAGCTCTGGGCTGCAGGACCCACCATCATGCACCCTGGGCTGGGCATTGAATAAGAAAAGGGGCTCAAATTCCTTCCTGCCTGGCATAGAGCAGGGAACTACTGATGGGCATTTATGTTCCACCCTCTTGATATCCATAAAGCCATCTGCTCTAGTGAATAAACAGTGCATTAAACCAGCAGCTCCTGTGTTCACTCAGTGGGCATGCTCAGGATACACAATTTCTTCCTTTTTAAGACCTGCAGGTCACTTGTGCTTTGATTTTTGTTCACTCACAGAGGGCCTCCTGGACAAACTGGAGAGAAGTGCATTTTTTGATGAAGAGATTAAGCCATCCATGTTTTTCCTCACCATTCATGATGCAGTTTTACACATTTTGCTGAAGAAGGACATAGCCAACTCYCCCAAATTAAAGCTTGCTGAGGTAACACTACAGTCTTCATCTTTCATTACTTTAGTGCCTTTCCAGTAGCGCCCTGCACAGCTATAGCTGTGTGTGCTACACTGTCTCTATTTTCAAAAAAATAGTCATTAAAACTCAGCTGTCTCCAGTCAAATTGAAGAACAAGAGTGGCTCCTGGTTCAGATGTGTGGAAAACCASTTGTGAAAGGAGTCAATAATCCCCACTAGTGGCTGGCCTGGCTGTGGACTTCAAGTCACCTCTTTGGGAAGGGCACAGTGCCCATCCACCATCCACCTCTGTGGTCACCCACCCAGCAGAGACTGCTCAATTTGCTGCAGTGGCTCTTGAAAGGCAGACTTTATGCTGCTTGCAGATAGGCTTTCCAGCCCTGTCTGTCTTYAAAAGGAGTGCTAAAGTAGTGTGGACAAATTAGTACTGCCAGATTTGGTGATGGCCTTTCTGGGAGTGTTCTTAAATCAAGAGCAAGAAAGGATCCTGTATACAATAAATGTGTTTAAATGTACCAGACCCAGGATGCTGCTCATGTGGAAACTGTCTAATCCCACTTAACTGAGCTGGTCCAGATCTTCTGCACTGACCCAGAGATGCGGTGGAGGTCATAAAGGGTTGACAAGTGAGAGCTTCCTTTCTTCTATGTCAACATCCCAGGCATGTTCCAGAGATTTAAAAATCAAGACCTTCTTTAATGTGAAAAATGATAAACAGAAAAAGAAAAGCAATCCATTTCCTAACCCACAACTTCTTGTGCTCGTTGCAGGAGAAGGGTAGAAGCAGTGACTACGTCACCATCCCCAGGAACGGACTGCGCAGCCGCGAGTRCACAGTAAGGCTCTGGCTATGGCCCTCCAGCTGTAGACAGTGCAGCCCAAAAGAGCTGCTCATGGAATGGCTAGGTCAGATAACAAAAGATTCTTCGTACCTGAGCTCTTGTGTCAGCCCAGGGCAGAAAGTCACCAGACAGATGGSATTTGGCTTAGGGCAAAGCCTTACTGGGGTGAGAGTGGTAAGGGTCGGCTCTCGAGCCTTGTGGTGTGCACGAGGCAGAGGGAAGGCAGGCAAAGGCTGCCTCACCAGCCTGCCTCACCTCGTCTCCTCGCCTGTCCACCATGGCTCCTCCATGATAAAGTCACTGGTAGAATGGCCCTGTGGCAGAGAAGTCAACATTAGTCCAGTTTATCTAAATGTCTCAGGCAGGAGGGGAGTCTGGAGACAGAGATAAGGGACACACACAGCCTCCCAGCACAAAGACACAAGGGCAGTATCCAGCAAAGGGCAACCCTGTAAGGAGGAAACGTCAGACCCCAGTCTTCCCACCCAAATGCTTTAGGGAATCAAATACTTACACATATTTACCATACAAATACTTACACATCATTTACCAGATGACACCTACCCTGGCTATTCTTTACAGAATGYGGAATTTATTTTTTTTTTATTCCCTACAGATTCCAACAGAAACAAAATTTTAGACTTAACTTCCTAAATATAATATCCTCCAGCAACACAATGTCAGAGAAGATGAATGTGTGATGAGCATGAAGACAGAAGGATGTTGGAGAGTCATAAAAATCAGAGGGTTTTAGGAAAATTAAGAAAGCAGGCTTTAAGCAGAAGTTATGGGAACAGATGCTAAAGCAGCAAAAAAGATACTTTTAAATACCTTAAGAAGGATTTACTACATATAGTTGCGTTCCAGGCTTTGAAATGGGCTTGTTAGTCTTTATGTGTCTCTGTATATATAAATGTATTTATATATACATATATATATATTTATATAGAGAGGCTAAAATCACACAGATTTTCTTATTTCATACCACAGTTTGTAGACAACCTGTACAGTTACTTGAGAATCTATAAATATTTGAAATCTTGTATTGGATACCACAGAATAATAGTTAGGATTGATATTTTATCTTCAGCATGTATATAACTTGAATAAAGTTTTCTTGATGGTTTGTAAGATATTTAGTAAACTGAGTTAAACTTGCTCTCAGCTTACTACCACAAGCATAAGCACAGTGTGCATATATGTGACTAATGTATCTAATTACCAAGATTGTTCAGGGAAGACACAGGATTTTCAGATCAAAACAAGATTCATTGATTTGGATTGAGCTTGTGTAAAGTGCACAAGGGAGGATACATTTATAGTGAACCATTGTATATATACAGAGTGAACCACCATGGTTTCAGTGACTGTATGTGCATTTGTCCATCAGRGTAGCTCACAGCCAGTGAGACCAGCCTGTGACAGACACTGGCCCCAGAACTTGGCGGGAGGAGCTGTGGGTGTGGAGCTCCAGGTGGGCAGGCTGAATTGCCTGGATCTATGGACAGACACGCAGAGGGCTTCAGCTTAAAGAGTCTTCTCTGATACCCTGCACAACTGCTGTCAATTAACCCCTGCTACAAGTCTAAGGCTTGAAGATTAACTACATCACAACTTTCAGAGAACACCCAATGCCCACAGTGACAGAACTTTTAATTTSTCCTAGCAAGTGCTAGAGGTATAAAAATCTTCAGCCTAGAGGAAAATTGAACCATTCCTGGAGTCTGAAAGAAACAGCACTATGAAATCACAAGAGTTTTTAGTTTTCAAAGCCTAGTTTCAACTTTCAGTTGAGCTGGGGTAGCCAGAAATGTGCATTTGGATTTGAAGAAGGGCTGAAGGGAAGGAGAAAGTGTTCTGTACTACAGTTTTTATCTTCAGAGTATGCAAGTGTTAAAAACAAAATCTGTTAAATATTTTCATCTTTTTTTTATTATTTTTTTATCTGGAGTTATCTGATGAGACCCAAGCTGGGAGACAGTATTAAAACTGAGGAGATTATGAATATAGAAAGAATTAGGTGAGCTTGAAGACAGAAGTAGACAAGTTCAGCTTTCAGGAAACACTCATGCAATTTGCAGATGAATAACAAGCTGTGCTTCTGTGGTGGGTGATCATTTTCCTGATGTGGCGTGGGAGACAGGGCCCTCAGTGGCATCACAGAGACGCTGCCTCCTGCAGACACCAGAGGGAAGGTGAGCAGCTGCYCTCACCAGCCACTGCTCTGCTGAGTGTGCCACAGCAGATTCACCGTCACGGGCGTGCCGTGCGCCAGATAATCAGCACAGCAGTGCCTGAAGACAGGGGCCATTAGCACACTGCCAAAGTGCCCTTCCAATGCAGCCTTCCAAAAAACATAGAGTGAAACAGAACAGATCTTTCCAGAACAAGAAAGTGATTTGGTCACCACAATATAAGAAAGACATTAAACTATCAGAGAGTGTCCAAAGGAGGGCAACAAAGATGGTGAAGGACCTTGAGGAGAAGCCCTATGAGGAGTGGCTGAGGTCACTGGGTCTGTTCAGCCAGGAGGAGACTGAGGGGAGACCTCACTGCAGCTACAGCTTCCTCATGAGGGGAAGAGGAGGGACAGACCCTGATCTCTGCTCTGTGGTGACAGGGACAGGACCTGAGAGAGTGGCCTGAAGTTGTGTTGGGGGAGGTTTAGATTGGACATCAGGAAAAGGTTCTTCCCCCAGAGGGTGTTTGGGCACTGGAACAGGCTCCCCAGGGCACTGGTCACAGCACCAAAACTGACAGAGCTCAATGCCCTTGGGCACATGGGGTGACATGTAGGGATGGTGCTGTGCAGGGCCAGGCATTGGACTTGGTGATCCTTGTGAGTCCCTTCCAACCCAGGACATTCTGTGATCCTGTGATACTGTGCAAGGCACAGGGAAAATTTCACTCTAAATAGTCTGAACTTCAGGACTGAGCTCTCCAGTTCAAGAAGAGCTGTAAATGAAGAAAATTGTTATGAGGATCAAATGTAAATGAAGAAAGTTGTTATGAGGATCTTTGTAAAATGGAGAGCCTGTATCTAAGGACTGGCAAAAAGAGAAATACAGAGATTTAACCTAGGATAGAGGAAAAGTTATGCAAGATAAAAAAAATAATATAGTCCTGTAAGGAGAAAAAAATGAACTGGACAAACTTCAACATGAACAAGATAGTAGAAGATGGTTTCTCATTTTTACAATGGTGAGATCCTTTCCAGCTGGAACAAGAGGAGCAAAAAACTAAACTGCTTTTAGGATGAGACGTAAACCTGTTCATGAAAACCATGAYACCACATCCCACCAGTGTAATCTGAACTGTCAGACTCCAGCTGCTCTTTTCAGTCCTGTGCTCACATGCACCTATACAGACCCAGGCAAACATCCCTATCAAAAGCAATATATGAAGTGTAGTATCTGGTGGAATACCACATACTGCACTTCAAAACCATTTGGGATTTTTTTACAYGATTCAGGTTAATAAAAAATATTATTTTCTAAGTTGCACATCTCAGAACAATTAATTTATATACTAATGACTTTTCTGACACAGCACAGTGCCACAGAGGATAAATCCCCCTTCCAAACTATTTACCTTTTCTTAAATGGACATGGTACATAGACAGCCTTGGCCAGAGAGCTTTGCACTCCCATGTCACACATCCCTACCAGCTACTTGCCATATTCTTAAATCACCCTACTCCTTCTTTTTCAATGTTGATATTTGTACTTCTGATGCTTTATGAGATATTCCTTCCAGGTACTGGTKACTTCTGCAACTCTCTGTTATTCCAATACTAGCATTTTTCTGGGCAGTTTACTCTCATGCAGATGATACCATCTTGTGGGATACTGTGCTGATGCAGATTTATGGCTTTATTTTTGAAACAGGGACTTTCAGAAACCTGACTATTTAGTTTCTAAACATCCTGCACTGGGTGCTGTTGCTACTCAGTTAGAACTCTACCGTATACTGCATTTTAGTAATTTACTCAGGAATTAAGCAAAAAGGCAAATTCCATATCTGCTTTTTGGAAAGCTGACAGGTATCATGKTAATTTCTCATCACATATCCTAAGCCTATCTCTCTTCAGCACAGTACAGAGACTTTGTAACTAAGTAACAATTTTATAGCCAGCAAGAGGGATGGAAAATGGAGAAGCCAGAGAGCCAGTGATGCTCAGGCCTACTCTGAAGTCTGATTATCACTTTGTGGTGCAATGTGAAATACAGAAACAAAAAATTAGAAGTGTTTATTCAAGGTCTTAGGCCCAATGGAGAGCTGATTATAACACACAAACCTGAATTTTTTTCAATTTCAAACTGAGTTCCTATTAAGGAAGAAGTACCCTTAAGCACCTCTACTAAAATGCTACTCACAGTTCTCTATTCCTCATCCCTGTGCTGAATGTGGAGAATTTGTTTTCTCAGTCTKTATGCATTGCTCCCTTCTGCTTCCTAAGAAAATGCCTGAAAGTTTACCTGGCCCAGAAATGGCAAAGGACAAATTGAGCAACAATCATCAGCACTTAAGTGATTTTATTTAGTGGAGGAAATAATTCACCCTAAATTATCTTGAAGGTGTGTTCAAGAATTGGCTTTCACAAATAAAACTGAAGAAAACCCTTGAAGACTGACACATATTTCTATTTAGTTACTCATTTGGGGTTTTTTCCCTAAGCAGTTATGCTGAAGTTCTTTTGTGAAACATTACTACACAAAAATGAAAACATTCCTGCCTGCCCACAGATATTAGCACTCTTCCCATTACCAGAAGTGCGTTACAATGAGCCTTACTGGCACTCAGGAATCACTTCAATTGTATTACCAAAATTGCTCACTAAAGTTTCATCAYGACTGAGCTAATTTACCAGCTTCCTGCTGCTATTCCACCCATACATTTCTGGATGTATGCTGCATTTTTTAATACTTTAATCTCTTGCACTCATGAACTGAGTCTACACTGAAAATAATTTTTAAAAAGGAAGAAAAAACACCAACAAATTAATGCCTCATACTCAAGAGAACAGAGATCCCATTTAGAGTAGGAAAAGTTTCTAAAGGTGGTGTCTCATGGCTAAGTCAAGACTCAAAGGGGACTTAAACATCCTTTTCACCCACAATGCCCAAAAAATTCAGCCAGTTCAGCCTGCAAACTGGTCAGTGTGAATCACTAGTGTGAGTATAACACATCTGAACTCAGTGCAAAAGCTCAAAACTGTGAAGGGACAATTACTGTATCAAGATGATTTATGAATTGCTAAGAATTGTTTTTAACACTATAAATACAAAGGGAAATACAACTTGTATAATACTGGTATTTACTTTAGAAGTGTAATCAGGATGAGAATGAATCCAAACCTTGCACATTTCTCTGCTGCACTGGACTCAGTGGCAGACACACAAAAAGTTCAAACTTATTTCCCATACATTGAATATTCCATTGCAGCTCCAATGCACAGTGCTCCTCCAGTTCCCCAGGTTTGACAGGACCTTCTGCTGTGAACCGGGCCTGCCTTTGTCAGCAGCCCAGCAATGCACACAGAGGGAAACAACTCAAATTCAGACRCAAGTTTTATGGAGCAGAAAACAGTTTAAGAAGAGAGGGGTGTGTTCAGACTTGATCCACAAGGAGAGCATATCCACAAATGTGTTTTTGAGAAGACCTGACTTCCACTAAGGGGAAGGCAATTTTCTTCCCTTCCTATGTATGCAAATTCAAAAGTGGAGTTAGATAATAGTGGAGTTACTTCCACATCAGTTTGTAACAAAGAGTTTTTGACAGTCCTTGAGAGCAGGAAGTGAAAAGAAGTGGAAAATTCATSCAGTAAGGTTTTATAATTCTCTTGGATCAGATTTTTAAAAAAATAATTCAGTTTTAATTCTTCTTTTCAGAAGTTATCACAYGTAGGTAACCAGTCTTTAAGTTAACAGTATTAAAAAAACCCCACCACAAACAGAAAGTATAGTTCACACAATCAGTCCTCTGGTTATAAAGTATGCATGGCTGCAGGCAACTCTTTAAGCAAAGTCAGAGATAGGATCAAGGAGAAAGTGTAAGGAGACAAGCATCTAAAGCACAGATGTTTTCAGGCCATCTGCTGGTGTCCTTTCATTCTTTCCATGGTGAACACAAAACCCCCATTTCAAACTCTYTTTCATAGCTTACGTGACATTGTTAGAGGAACCTGCAATGGCTGACMAATTTAAATGTCAGAGTTCTCTTTAAAACCTGAGACCTGCTTGGCAATGCTTTGGGAAGGAGATCACTGCCACAGACAAGGAGATTTATTCAAAATAAACATAATTAATTAAATTCAAATGTTTGCTTTTCCAGTAAGAAGGAATCCAAAGAAAGCACATCTCACCATTTCTAACTCTGTCAATAACACAATTAAATACAACACATGAATTCTGTAACCTCTGAGTAAAATGACCAGGTATTTATAAAAAAAACCAACCTAACCAACAAATCGAGGGAAAAAAAAACCACCTTAAAACATACACAAAACCCATAAACAAATTGAAAAGACAGTTAACATAGGGTTTCAAGCAGAGGAAGCATTTTTAAACTTTGTAAATATGGAAACATCAACAGCGCMCTTAGTTACATAGGTAATAGATTTATATATATAATCTAATCCAGATTTAATAATTTAAAAAATATATTTATATTTAAGTCTTCCTCTTACAAGACGACATAGAAATTTGACTCAAGTCCAAGACCTGCCTACATGGGATGACTTTTCAGTTAAGTTCTCTACCACAGACTTTTGGTCCATGGTCATTAACCAGCTCAAGGGATCCCACTGATTTTTTGGGTAATACATCATTGTCCCTATGACATATGTACCTTTGTTTCAAAAACAGAGAAAAAAATTCTTACACACTGTCTACATGACAGTGATAGAGATACATTCATCTTCTGTGCTTCTTGATAAAGCAAAACCTGCTGTTTTCCCTTAATCAATCTGCCTCAGCATTTTCAGGAAAGCACTTTAACAGTCACTTCAAGAATAGCTTTGGACACAGAAATATCTTGAACTCTTCATCTGGGTTAAGAGATGGGTGAACATGTAACAGAACTTGCAACCTGACTTACTTCAAAAACCCAGCACGGTGGAAAGAGTGGCCTCATCTCCTCACCACCTGTGACTGCAGGTAGTGGCTCATTCCAGAATGTCTGATTTTCCCAAACCCAGAGCAGGGGTGAAGYGGAGCACAGCCCTCCCTGTGTGTCCCAGCAGAGGCAGCTGGAGCCCTGAGGCCCCGTGCCACAGCTGKGCCGCTGGGCCTCAGCTTGGCTGGCCAGAGCCAAGGGACAAGGATCAGACACGCAGCTTTCCTCAGATGAAGTCACACGCTGTAACACAAATGTGCCTCCTCCCAGGCAACTTCACAGTGACAGAAGGGGTCCTCAAAAGTTCCTCACGTGTTTGTTAGTTACTGAAAGAAAAGAATGCTGGCAGAGCCATTTTTGCCTTCACATGCATAGAAACAGTACATTTTCAACCAGCCCATTTCATAGCACACTATCACAATCAGCCTCTTTTGCTTCACCACTGTATTTTATTTAAAATTACTTAGTTTTCAGAGCAACCAAGTCACATAACTCTCTCTTAGAAAGAAGTATGTTACAGCTAAGCAGATTCTCAAGCAGTTGACACTTACTGGCCATTTGCATACCCCAGAATTTATTTGTTCCTGTCTCTAAAGAAGTTTTTACTTGAAAGGCAGTCTAAAAGATTTGGCCGTGGTCACAAGRAAATTAATGGCAGTCAAGAACAGAATAAATCTAAAGAGCCCTTGCACTACCAATTAAAAATATGAAGTTTAGACATAAAAGTACAAAATTTGGAATGTTGCACTGTCACAGCTTTGTCATAAATTTAACACTTATGATTCTGGAAAAGAATTTTTACAAAATAAAAAGTAACACTGAGGCTTTAAGATGGCTCAGATTATTTGAGAACAGTAGGAAACTACAAACTTTAAAAAAATCCCAAAGGACTTAATCTAAAAGCACCACTGCCAGAAACGTGGCATTTGGAAAAACAATGGTTCAGTGCAAATACTTATAAGAAATGGAAAGATAAACACTCTAACCAACAGACAGTACTGTCTTGTTAGTGTCTGCTTCTGCTACCAGCTGCACTAAAAAGGAAACTTCTCATTTTATATTATGTTTCTCTTTAAATGTATTCTCACAAAACAAAAATTTTGGACAAAACAGAACTAAAAGTCTGCTGATACTGCTAGTTTTTGAGAAAAGCAAAACACCTAATGACTGACTGATSAACTAAACCCGTATCACAAAATCAAAGCAGATAAATAATGTGTACCTTTTTATTTCTACACATGGGATTTCAGACCACTTTTCTCTTATTATCCAAATGGGAAGTTCTCCTACTGTACACATTATATAAAGTGAGAGAGGCAAGTGTGACTTCCCTGCCTAAAAGAAGCTGCTTTTCATGGACATGGCAAGCCAGTTCACAGCCACTTCCACACAAACACAGCCATAGGTAAACACAGTAGTTTGCATTCAACTCCACTGAGCAGCTTACATGTAAACAGAATCTTCTGAATCAAAACTAGCTTTAAAACAAACTCCAAAAACTCAAATGAAAAAAAACCCACAATACATGGTTTCATGTCATGCCCAAAGCTCTATCTTTGACAGATTCATTTTGATGCATAAAGAAAAAAACGGAAAAGCTGGAATGTGATGCAGAATGTAAATGCAGAATTCTGCATGTCTGATTTCTAGCGCCAAGAATTCCTTACAGCCTGAAATCCTCATGAGTAGTGGTAAATGGCAGTAGGAGAAATATTAAAGTTCCTTTAATATTTCACTACACTGCTGTTTGCAAGGTATACGTGTTGAAATGGTGTCCCAGAACTATGTGTATGTTAACTTCATATAAAAACTCACCACATTTACAACCATATTTCAATTTAATTATTGTACACAGGTTAACAAAAACACCGGGTTTAACAAAAACAATATTCAGAATGGTACAACACGTGTTCATCTTCTCCAGGAAATAATATTACAAGTGATCATCTTAGGACAATTTAGCCACACTAGCAACAGAAGTTCTGTTAAAATGCAACTGTGGTCTACTAAGCCACTTATTTTAGCACTACAGAGTATTTGAAGTTAAGAGTCCTACGGCCAAGGCTTAAAAATCATTTAAGATTCAAACCTCAAAATGTCTTACAGTCAAAATGACAATATTCTTAAAAAAACACAACAAAATAACCCCAAAACAATTAATTAAAAGGCTTCTGTATTTAGTCTTATCCTCTTCATGGTATTCTCTATTCATATAGTTGCTTGTATCATTGGTAATAGGGTCTGTATCTGGCTTGATCAGGGTGATGTGGTCCAGGAAGGGGGGCCTGAGCAGGAGGCCCTTGCATCCTGGGAGGGGGAGGCGGCCCCCTTGGAGCTGGCCATATCCCTGGACTCATTCCCCCAGGCTGTGTGAAAGGGGGACTAAGAGTTCCCTGATCTTCACTGAACTGTGGCAAAGAGTTGGGGTTATAGTGATGGGGAGGGGGAGCATTGACATTTACGGGTGGGCCTCCGTGCTGCGGAGGGGGAGGTCCCGGAGGAGGATGGTTCATGTAGGGCGGCATCTGGGCAATGATGTGTCCGGGCGGCGGGGTGATGGGCGGCGGGGCAGAGGTCATGGGGGGCGGCGGGGCCTGGCTGTACACCATGTGGGGCGTGCCTGCCGCCTGCGGAGGGTGCTGCAGCGGGTGGCTGATGGGCGGCGGCGGCGGCGGGGGCGGCGCGTAGTGCTGCTGGGGAGGCATGATGTGATGAGGGTGCGACACCACCGGCTGGCCCTGGTACTCGGGGTGATGGTGAGCAGGYGCGGGCGCCGGTGGGGGCGGCTCTCGAGCGCCCGAGTTGGAATCATCCTGGATGGGGACAGTTATTAGGTTGCTGTGTTTCCTCGTGGAGATGCGGAAGGTGTCCTGACTGACGGGGCGGGGGGGCGGCGGGGCCATGGACATCTCTGCGGGAGGAGCACGGATGTCCTCGTGGGGCTGGTTGTAGTGCTCGTGTGGCACGTGCTGCAGAGGAGGAGGTGGCATCATGATGTGCTGCTTGGGCGGAATGTGGCTCATGTGGTGCTTCTCGGGGGGCATTATGAAACGCTCGGGAATCTCGGCCGGCGGCGGGGCGATAGGAGGGTGTACGGGTTCGATGGGAGGACGAGTTACAGGCTTGCCAGCCCTCATGTGACGGTGGTTGATGTGAGCTTGTAAGTCCCTCTGTGACAGGTAAGTTCTCTTGCATCCTTGAACAATGCTACACATGAAGAGAGACCCTCGGACACACTGCTCGATTCGCTGCACAGGTTCGTTACAGCTAAATTAAAAGAGAATATTGATTTATTGTCATCACAGAGAGCTCAACATGCATTCTTCCTTGTTAACGTAATTAGCCAAATTAAAACTGACAATTTTGCCCCACTGTAGCAATGAAAGAAACTTTTCAATGATTTTGAAGGTCAACTAGTTTATAAATATCGAAATGTAACTATGAAAGAACATTAAAATATCATGAGGTAGAATTTTTAAGTAGCATCTCTCAAACAAATTCTTTTGTGCATTAAAACATAACACGAGTCATTTTCACAGTAAATCAAACTCCTATTAATTCCTTTTCAAATTACAGCAATAGCAGGTTACCTACCCAAAAACAACAAAGTAAACACTGATCTCTTACAATCCCAAAATATGGAATAGGAACAAGAAAGTTCAGAGCACTCTACTGCCTCTGCTAAATGTACATAAATAAGAGCTACGTTAATAGAGTATCTGAAATGAGATATTTAAGTTACTTTCTTACATTTCCTTTAATAACAATTCTTGAGATAACCTACCCTGGACACATCTTGTCTCCCTTTTTTTCATGAAGTATAGCACAGTCATAGCAGAAAACATGCTTGCAAGGTATCTAGAAATCAAACATTTCTGTTAAGACATCATGTATAAATATCTATGTCATTCTACAGAATACAGTTYCTCCCTCCAGTACACAGTTTATAATAATTAAAGTAACTAGGTTACCTATGAGGTGAACAAGTATAGCAGTGGTTAACAATTTACAGCATCTTTGCACAGAAACCTTCTAGAACAGTTTATGCTGAGTTTGGGGTTTTTTAGAGTAGTGTTGTTTGGGGTTAAGTGTTGGTAAAAAACATTGGCAGAAGTTTGAGTCTTGCACTATTACCATCACTCAACTTTCACAGAAGCTGTACATGCAATCTGATTACACTTGTCTTGCTGGCAAGGAAGGAAAGTTTTAAAAGCATTAACTGTCATTARGTCAGATGCTGAAGCCTGTTATATCATACTTATAAATCTAAATTAATCTCRGGGATTTTTAAAGGTACATAAAAGTGAACAGTGTTTTCTAACTTCACTGCAAGTCTTCAACTGAGATAAAAAGCTTATTTTCAAACCTAAGTGGTGTAAGGTCAAAACCCCAGAAACTGAAGGTTTTTTCCTTTGTGATGGTGTTCTGTTTTTTGTTTAGTATTTTCAGGCTTACTTTATTGAATCAGGGGGTAAAGCAAAATCAGTCAGACAGATGGAACAAAAACACTTGAGCAGTGAAGGCCTCCAGCTCCACCCTGGTACYATTCTGCTGTTTATTAAGATGCCTGTTGAAATCAGTGATCTCTAGAAGCCTCATACAGACACAGTAAAACCTCATTTTATCTAAAGGGAAACCATGGCTGCATCTTCCACTGGTAATTTCACTCACCATGCGTCCATACATTTTGATGGGCAACCCACACTTATCACAGAAATGGACTGGTGTATCATCCTTTTCTCCCAGCAAGTTTATCTGGTACGACAGAAAAGGGGGTAAGAAAAGAAACATCACTAAAGCATCTCATTTCAATTATCATCAACAGACCCATTATTTCTGAATTAGTTGAAAAAGAAGCAAGAACACCACAACGCCACAAACAGGAGAAAGCAGAGGATGCAATTTTAGTCAGACAAAAATAACTGTAAACCTTCTAATTAACAAAGTATCTACCAGGACTATCTACAGCTTGGTATGAAACACAGGCAAAGATTCATGACTTTACCTTATAATCCCAAAAAATGGGTCCAGGAAATCTCCTTTGATTGCCAAACATTTCACCTCCTTTACATTCGTATCGCTCCTCCTTGTTATAATCAAATTCTTCTGTGGAAAGGAGAAAGAGAAGAAAGACACGAGCCAACCACAACACTTTCGTAACTGACACCAGCTGCTATTAAGAGCATGGGTCATTTTAACTGAAATCATCAAAAAATGCCACAGCACTTCCCATCTGCTGAGCCCATTCTACAGAAAGGTAGAGCCAAAGTAGTAAGACAGGCTGTTTTGGAAATGGGCACTACTGAAGCCCTACAATGCAGCAGTACTTAGAGATTTGAAACTTGTTTTGTGTTTGGACAGAACCCTGAACTCTTGTCTCTGAGTAAAGTCTCAAACAATGCTGTGGAATAATACACTTCCCTACTACAGGGAATTTACATGAATTTACCTTCATCACCAGCTTGTGTCTTCGCAGGCATCCTGTTCATATTTCTTGGAGTTCGAGGTGCAGGTTTGGTTTTATTGGTCTGCTTTGAAATAAGCTTTATAGGGATTCTTCTACGGACATCGAGACCACCCAATGATCCTGAACTATTTGTTCCTTGCAAATCATTGTCTGTGAAAGAAAATTTTAAACAGTATAGATTTTTTCATTTATCTAATAGTCTCTAAAGAGGCTAATATTAACAGAAATGTTTTAAGAAAAATAATTTTTGCTTAAGACTCCTACAACATATCAAAATTTAATCRCTACAGATAGGTATCTTCACAGACAATCTATTCCAGAAATCATGTCAGAAACTGTATTGTGAACAGCAACAAATTTAGGAAATCTAGTTTAAAAATAAAGCTATTAAAATAACCTAGCTAGTCACACATTTCTCCACAACAGCAACATTAACCTTATAGCTCTTCTCACAGTGTGAAGAGCACTGGAGAGTCAATTCTTTGTACAACCTCRATTATCTTTTCATGTAAGAAATTCTGTGTAATTTTTACAATTTATGTATWTTGTTTATTAAAGTAGAATGGAAACTGGTTCCTATATTAACTCAACATCTTGACATATCACTTTAAAGTTTATAATAAAGTATCACAAAAATACTGGTACTTAGGAATATGTAGTTGTATCCTTCCTAAAAAGAAAATTACTGTTCCTGGCTATATACAAAATTCTCCTTAACCAGATTTACCAGATCTGAGTACCAGGGTGAACAAAGCAAGAAATAGCCTGATACATGCATCAGCAGATCCAGGCTCCAAGAGATAGCATAGACTAGGTAATGCAACAAGCAACACCAATGAGGAGGCAGAACTCCCTCAACCTCCAGTGAGTTTATCTGAAACCACCCCACAGCATCTCATTCATACAAAAATAGAAAATGAAGTTACACCCTTCACAAATCTTYCCAGCTCACTGGGATTTAACTGGAAATGCCACAGATGTTTCAAAGCAGGGAATGCTCAGTCCGGAAGGAGCCCCAAGCAGTTCCAGCCCTGCAGTTCCACAGGATCAGGCACTCCAGCCCTGGAATGACTGCAGAGGCCCCAAAGGATTGCAGTGCAGGTTGCTGAAATTAGGGTTCATCAGTGTAATTCTGCACAATGCCTCACCAACTGCTGCCTCTCAAAGCCTGTAACCACCACACACAATGCAACAAGTAGAAGGAAAACCAAGAAAAAACRGGATCGCTCTCAAGTTTTTCAGCAGCTACCAGCAAAGCCAGGAACTGTGTCAGTTTCAAACTGGGACAGTTTCAAACCCTGACAGTCCTGTGCCTCCCAACCAAAAGCCCTCAGTTTCCTCAGATAGATCAAACTCCTCTTAGAACTGTGGTTGACAGTTTCACTCTAAGAGGCAATATACAAAAAGGCAAAAGCAATAATACTTGTTTTTACTTCGGGTCATTTGTTATTTCTTTCAGCTGTCCAGGACCTGCAAACACTCAACTATGTCATCAGGCTTTCCCAGGGAGTGAGTGCCTCAACCAAGGCACCAGAGGTAAAGCCATTTGTTTTCTACATGTTGGGAAATTCTGTTTTCTACCAGAATACACAAAAACACAGCACAATACAACACACCATAAACCACAAAGAGTCTCTGCAGCAATTCAGTCCATTTGCAAACAGGGATAATTAAAAAGAATTTTAAAAATCAAAAACCTATTTATTAGTTAATCCACTGAACTGCCAAATAGGTTCTGTCACTTTTCCTGCATATATCCTTTCAAGCCAGGAATATTTACATGAGTTAGCTGCTTAACTAACCCAAACTAGCAAGTTTATTAGTCACTCATGCTTCACGGAAGGATAATAAATTCCAGTCTGCAGGAGCATAATTTGCGGGATTATGTCCAGAAAAAACTACGACAAACACACCAAACCTGTTGAGACTACCTAAAGAAGCTCTACTTAGAGGTGACGCAGCCTACTGAAATGTCACCTTCATCAACTTAAGCTTTATTTTTGCATTTCAAGCTTTATTAAAATTCACAAATACAGCCCAAATACTTTATACAGACAGAGTCACATAACGCAATCTTTTGTAAGGGAAAGGAARAAACCTCCAAAGCCACCCTAGCACAAAGCCCACGTCCATTCATTTATTCACTGCACTACGCCAGCGCATGAACKAGCAAAGGATCCCGCCTACGCCAGCGCGCTCACCGGCAAACGGCACTCAAACCACGACACCGAATTTAAGCACACGAGGAAGTTTCCTCTCGGGCCACAAGCAAACACGGAATCAGGAAACACATTATGGGCACCGATGCCGGGAAACGCCGCGGGCAAACGAGCGTCTCTGCCCCACCTCCGGCACGTCACGGCCGCATCCGGTGCTGCGGGCCCGGCACCGGCCCGGCCGCGCCACCAGCG
>JACDOX010000028.1:1309318-1408013 GCA_014549065.1 Cardinalis cardinalis
GGTCCATGATGCGGCGCGGGGCGCTGTGGGAGCGGAAGGGCGCGGCCGGAAGCGGCGGCGGCGCGGGCGGGGCGCGGGCGGCGGGGCCGCGCTGATCGGGCCCCGGCAGAGCGCTCCGGGCCGGGCCGGAGAGAACGCGGCAGCCCCGGGGTGCGGAGCCGCCGCTCGTTGGGACTGGGAGGCGTCTCCGTGGGTTTGGGGGGAAGGATGGTGTGAAAACGTGAGCGGGTCTCAGTTCAGGAGCCGCGGAGGCCCCGGGGGCCCCCTGTGCGGTGCGGGCCTCAGACACTGGGAAGGTGTGAACCGCATCGCGCTCTCGCCTGCTGCTGGTCAGCCTGAAATTGTGGCCTGGAAATGGCAGATTGCATGGAAATGGCAGATTGCTGAGACACTGTACAAGTGATGGAACAGTGAATCTCCAGAAGCTTCACAGCAATAGAGTTCTCTAGCTCAGGAGATGACTTAATGTTAAATTTAGTATTTTGTAATTCCCATGTAATTCAGTGCGATGCTGAAGAATAGCACTGAAGAAAGGAAATAAAAATACAACGAAGTTATAGGTTTTAAGTAGAAAATGGCCTCGAGCAGTTGGTCCTTCCACACTCCTAAAGTACGGGTAACTCTACTCCGTGCCCTTCACATTGGTGATTCTCACTAAAAGCCTCCCGGGCTGGGAACTTGAGCCCCTGCAGACAATGTTTCTCATTATCTTTATAGCCTTAACATTTAAAAGCTACCATTAAAGTCTAGCATTTCTTGTCTTACCCGCACAAGGCAGAGGGAACAGGTTTTCCCTTTTGTCTTGTTGATCCTCAGAACAGACCCAAGGGAAGCRTGACACTGATCCCTTCATAATATGCTTTATCTCCCCGTAATAGGAATTCACAAAGAGAAGCCTTGAAAAACCCAAAACTAAAGAAGAAACCCCCAAACATGCAGACGCTAGGAGCACGTTTTCAGTATGCACAACTTTATTTTTTAGTTAATGGGTACAATTATTTTCAAATGCAGCTTTTTAAAAGTGTAAAAAAACTTAAAATACATCTCCAAATTTGATATCTGACATGCAAAGACAGAACAGTAATACTCAAAATGCATACAAAAATACCACTTCTTCATCCTACTGGAAAAAGATAAGTACATCTAGTTACACTACTTAAAGATATTTTAATTAGTACAAAACTGTAGAGAATTTTAGCTTCATTGCAAAATCCATTATTTTGGTATCCTTAATTTTAATGGATACATAGAAAATTGAGCACATAACCACTGAGAAAGGCATCTGAATGCATTCTGCATACTACCTCTTACTCTTCTATGCCAMTGTAGGCATTGAGAGAAATGCTGTTTATCAGAAAACAATTTAACAGGCATAAAATATTAAACAAGAACAACCATGCCTGGAAGAAATACGCAGGCCAAGAATAAGTGCATTTTATCATATTTTATCACAATTAATCCCAGATCAGATGTCCTATTTGGAAAAGAACTGGAAGACTGTTGAGTATTTCATTGCTTTATAAATACCTGTACAGACAAGAACTAGAGAAAATTCAAAAAATAATGTAATAACATCTCTGTCAAGTAAGAATCTATACTCAAACTTCACAGTGCAGATGTTGCCTTGAGGAAAAAAGAAATCACTGCTACCATTTCTTTACCATCTTTCTATAGACTGTGTCCTGCATAACAATTAGCTGAAAGCTCACTTACCAGGTAGATTATTTTACTTTTTACTTAAAATGTACATCTGTTTCAGAAAAGCAGTACAGCTTCTAAAACACATGTCACTGGCCCTGTGCCCTGGCAGCTGCTGCAGTAGTCAGATTAACGGGAGCTGGGGCCATGGCCTGATGGASACTTCAGGCCAGAAAGGTGGGCTGAAGTGCCAGCCTCCTGTGAGAGGCTGGCAAGGGGACAGAGAGAGGACAGGGAGAGTTAAAAGCATGAATTGTCAAATCACAGGCTGGGCTCAAGCATTGGTGCCAATAGAAATTAATGGTTCCATCTGCAGAGGTGCAGAGTGGTCTGATTTGCCTCTTGAACACTTGCCCCATCCTCAGATGGTGGAGATGCCCTCTCCACAGCCCATGTCCATTGTGAATACAATCCTGCTCTTTGCTGGCTTGGACTGGAGCACCAACATCACCTAAGTTCAAGTGTCTGTAGTGAGAAACTTCACTCTTGTGAAAGCTGAAGTCTGTGCCTTAACAAAGATTTTAGTTTGGTGCTGTTACCTATTGTGTAAGATACTGTCCAACTGGCCAAAGTTTATAGGATTTTTTTTCACTGATATTAACAGAGTTCACTAGGGTCCTGAAGCCAGAATAATTTATTTAATGCTTTCTCTTTCACTGCTACCTGCAGCAGAAATCTCTGTTCAGTGTGAGAAAATTTCTCTGACAAAATCAAGTAAGGAGAACTAAATATACTGAAGGTAATTTTCCACATTGTTAAACTTAAAGGCAATTTATACCTGAACATTTCTCAGATTTCACTTTTTATCTGTTTCCTTACAATGCAGAGTTTTTCCCCATTTAAAAAATAATGTCATGCTAAAAAAATTAAGGTTACAGTCTTTTTTTCCATCAAAATACATTTCTTCTTCATGAAAACTAAGAACATTAGTTAAGGATTAAAATTTTGCTGCTCAAATCTTTATCTTCTGTAAATTATTGCACTTGTGCATTATGAACTTYCATATGTAAAAGAACAGCAGCAGTTTGATGTAGACTATTAAAAGAAAAAAATCTCTATAAAAATATAACTATTCATTAAACAAAAAAAATGCCTATATTCCATTAAAAAAAAAACCCAAATGTCAATACTAGGTCACATTCTGACTTTGTTGCTTACACTCAGTATCAGCCTGTTTTACAGATTTCATTAAGTACCCAGGGACTAAGGTTTTCCTTAATTTATGTCATGATCTGCCTCTTGATGAAGATTATGTAATCTAGCCAAAATAATCTTCTCTGTCCTTCATTTAAGGAACAATCATTAACAGTAGTGCAAGACTTGCTACAATGGGATTAATACAGAACTAATGAACCCATATCCAAGGGTCTTTAGAAACTTTTCCTGTTTGAAGTATTACTGTAGTTCAGTGCTGTTTCCTGTTCATGTGACAGTTTCACCTGTCACCTCTCAGTGATCTAACTACCTGCAGCAATTTAAGGAATTACTTGAAAAAAATGATCATGGTACATTTTCCAAGGCTTGTCAGGACATATTCCCACACTAAGGTTCTTGAATTCAAAGCCTTGGCCACCTAGAACTCCAGCCCTTTCACTAGGCTTTGTAGAAATGTTGAACAAAAGGCTTGCCATCCAAAGATTTTGGTCTCTTCCACTCTCCTGGGCAGACCACAGAGCAGCTTTTCATCCTGTACACACTGATAAAAGTGTAGTGCWACTTCTGCCTGACTAGTCCCAAAACTGAGTACATCTTTCACAATAGTCTTCTGATTTTTTATTAACGTATATCATAGCAGAAAGTGCTTGCAGAATCAAGGTCCAGAATATTTCTGGAATAATGCTAGCTAAAATTTGGAGAGTGATAGAGATCTGTATCATTCAGAAAAACAATCAGGGTTTTCTTCAAGTGCAAAGATTGGTTTCATAGCAGAAAATGCTGGATAGTACTGGTGGGTGGATATTGCTGTGCTCTCACAGGCAGGACGGTACCAGCAGTCCTTCAGGAGGCAAGTCGGCGCATAGCCTAGAGAAATGGGTTTGGAAAGGTGCAGAGAAACAGGCTGTGGTTAGTTCTCAGTGTACATGCACCATCTGGGAAAATGACATGTTTGTGCAAACTAAAAACTCAGTGAAAGTACAAAGAAAGTAACTTCTGTAAACTGTGCAGGTTGTGCAAAAAGCTGTCTGCTGTGTTTAAAGGAGGAATGAAAGGAGAAGATTGATCATCATTTTGGACTCTGGTGCCTCAAGCCTTACAAAGTCTTCTTTTAGGCACCCAGCTTGTGTTTAGATCTATTGATAAGCCTGTGTAAGGCAAAAGTAATCCTAAAGCAAGAGAGATGAGGAGATAATTAAGCAGATATAATCTACTACCATCTCAAGAAAAATGTGACTTCCTCCACCTAGCACTGACATTCAGTATGCAGAGAGGGTAAGTATTTATGGAGCAGGTACCTGCTGAGGGCCATACTCCCACAGCATGGCTCAGGGCTACAGGCAGAGGGATAGACACATTCAGTTCTAAAGTTCTTACCTCTTCCTGAACATCAAGTTCATCATCAGGCTGGCTGGCTTCTGTGAACTCTATGGGTTCTTTAGACTCCTGCATGAGTGAAATCTTGGTAGAAGGAAATTAAGAAACATGATGAGTTACCTGTTGGCCATATAATTGAAATTTATTTTTTGACTCTAAAGTACCTTAAAATAACTTCTCCAACTTAGAAGAGTCTGTTGTTTACTGTTCCTTGACAAAGATGATGATTTACTTCAGCTGAGAGGAACTTATAAACTGCAGAGCCTTTGGGCCTGTCTCTGCTCACATGACTAGTTATGGCTTTGTAACAATAATAAAATCTTTAAACTGCTATATAGCATTATGAAAATGTTAATATCTAGCATAAAAATTAGTATGAAAAAGTTATAAAAATAAGAGTCCTAGCCTAGTTAATTATCAATAATATTAATTTTAATTGTTATTTATTCATAATAGTGTAATAGTGATTGCTAGGAAAGGAATTGTGGTGAAAAGAAAGGACATTATAGGACCATTTTCCTAATGAGGGCCTTTTAAATGCTACAGAGCATAGCAAACCTTTAAATGGTACAGAGTGTTCTGGTTGTCTGAAAAAAACAYAGAATTCAACAACAAAATGCACAGAGAAGGGCAGCAGGAATTAACACTAGTGTGGAACAGCTTCTGTACACATCCATGCCAAGTAGCATTGGGAWAGGGAGCAGAGAATGATTATTCATTGCAGCTAACAATCCAGAAGTCCAGCAAGCCTAAACCAAGCAGGAAATATTTGTCATGTAATCGAAAATTAGAGAACCCATCTCCACAGGATAGTGTTAGAAGTTCCAAAAAAAGTATTACAGACACATTGAAGAAAACTCCATCTGTAGCAATTAAATATAATGTTCCAAATGCAACTTCCAGCTGATGAGGTTTCTTAAGATGCCAGTAGTCAGAAAATGTCTCTTAGGATGATGTGTTTTCAATATGTGCTGTTTCTCATGTTCTTTTCAATAACAAGCTCATGGAGCTGACAGACCCTTCCYTTAATCTACAAAAGTACTCATGTACTACAGAAGCTGCCCAATTTACTATACTCCCACTTTTTTTGTACTACAGTTCTAGGTCTAGTTTTCAAAAGTGCYACAGAAACTTCAAGAGTGAGTGCTAGATGATGGAAGGAAGGGGAATGTACTGCTGGATATCCTTACCTTCTCAAATATGGGATCCTGGTTGTCACTGTATGTCATTTGATTCCTTATGTAGAGYACTGCATCATGGACAGTCAAGAAAAATATGTCTTTTCTGACAGTGTCATCAAAGAAGGCACCCCGTTCCAGCTGAGATATAAGGTTGTCTGAATAAAAGAAAGTCATAACTGGTTTTTACAATATAAAGTATTTAAGAAATAAAAGTTAAAATACGTGGTTGCAACTGTCAGAAATCAAGGGAATCCAAATGAATTCATCAATTATAGTCTAGTTTTGACTTTTACTTTCCATATTTCCTTTGCATCCCACAATTTTTTGTGTCCAATGTAGCTAACAATACTTATTAGTGTTATAGTTCACATATTTATTAGTGTGGATGCCACACAGACACATCTAGAGATCCCTTCTCACCTTCATTTTATTTTTTGAATGAGTGAAAGTAGAAATACTTGGATATTTACCTTGATATGAAGCAAAGTATACTCTCACATCAATTCTCTCAAACTCTTTAATTATCTAAAAAATAAAGTTTGCAACAAAGGCATCAATAAATAAAGTCTGTAAGGAGAAAATATATATCTGTACGTCTGTGTAATGCATAGGCTCATACACTTAATTTTTTTTCTGATTGTCTTCATTCCACATAGTACATTTTGTTTATTCGTCATAATTAAGGTACTGCTATATTTTACTATACCTAAAAGATCCACTAGTCAAATACCTGTTTGCTGAAGTGGCCTATCTTCAGCTATGTAAGTGGAACTATCCACTTTACATGCACAAGCATTGCTGCCAATTAAGGTTGTCATTCTGTTCTCAAAATTCAAATAATTATCTCTCCAAGTGAGACCACATGGGGCTGAGTGAACTTTGTTTCCCTCATGTATGTGTGATATGATGCACTCATTCACTGGCACATGCAGATTKTTTTACACAGGTTTTTCCCTCATGCAGTGCACAGATGGACCTGTCCTTGGATGAAAAAGCTACATATGGAGAGAGTCATGTCAATGAACCCCATATTCCCATGTACCTAGGCAGGAGGCTGATGCAAGTCACACASTGCTACTGTATTTCACTTAGTTAAAAGGCAGGGGACTAAAATCTACCCCTGGCTCCGTGATGGCAGGCAAGTCTCTTAGATTAGTGTTTTCAGAGGTGATTATTAATTCTATTTCTGTTATTTGATAAACTTGAGTAATGGAAAAGTGCTGGTTTTATAGATAGGCTAAGTAGTCCCAACTGCAAAATTARGTTAGTAAAAGCATTAATCTGAACATACAAAATATATTAAAAAAATGAAGACTGAACAATCTGGTCCAACACACTTGTAACTGGGCACCAAAAAATAATGGAAATATTTGGCCTTAATCTTTACACCTCATTTTCTTCTTCCCAGGAAGACATATTATGTACTCCTTATTATGTACTGTGAGTTTGAAGATTAATTAATGAATGTTGATGAAGCACTTGATACAAGCCACAGAAAACACTATAAAGAAATTAATCATTCTTCCTTCATAATAAAATGAATGAATAAATGAAGGAATGAATAAAAAAATCTTGTGGCTAAAAAGTGAACTGGGATGGTAGATGAAAGTTTTACTACCTCTGTGTTGAGTGAGCATCATCCTGTGCCCAGAATAAAGCMGGAGGCATGTGGAAAGAAAATATATAACTAGAATATTTCGTAACATATGCATATAAGGGTACCATATTWGGCAGGTTACTATTTTGAGTACTTGACTATGCACCCTTCATATTTTTTTTAATGCATTTTTTCCCACTTAAAATACAAACACCACCAATATTCTATTTCTTACTGATATTTTTCATATTTATATTTTCATGGTATTTTTCAACAACATACTTTTTAAAACTCAGAAATKAACTTCAGCTAACAGCTCTTGATTTACATGCTACTGACTAGTTTCATTCTCATAGAACATCAGCAAAAAATGTCCTTACCGTTTTTATTGATCTCACAGCTACAATATCCAAGAAGGTTACTGCTCCAAAATCAAGAATGAGACTGTGGATGGGCACCTTGGGGATGTTTACTTTGACTGGGAGTTCTGAATTCCAGTCCACCTGGATCTCTACTTCTTTGGTGGGAACTTGAGGATCCTGGTTGTCTTCAGGTTCCTCATCAGTCTCAAAAGCTTCATTATTAATACCAGGCTCACTGATGATGCCATTCTATTGCCAGACAATATATGGAATATAGAATTCAATCATGAGTAAAGTTTGGGAGTTACAGAAAATACCACYCTGTGGTACCTTTTGTTGAAGGAACTCACAACAGACACTTGTGACCAGTATCCCCYGCTCCCAGTCCTGGTACTGTGGGTAGCATAACTAATGCCACTTTATAAGGCAAAAAGCCATTCTCTGTGGCTGGGCAGGTTGTGTATTTGTTCTCTTTTCCCTCATTCTCATGCCCTGAAGGTCCTGTGAACCAATCAGACAAAGAAAACTGATTTCTTCTTCTTCTCCSTGCCAGCCTCAAGGTTCCTGGGCACCAGGCTGATCTCTCCCTTCCTTGCTGGCCTTGAAGGTCCCAGACACGTGGGCAACCAGGTGTAGTTAGTGACCCCATCAGAGAAAAGGGAAGTGAAACACAGAAATTGCCGTAACAGAGCACTCTCTATGGCAAGTCCTGTGTGGGAAATTTGGACCAAAACTGCTGCTAACAGTGAGACAGCCCCAGGGGCCAGGATGCCTGCACTGTCTTTTGTTTTCTCTGAGTATTGGTGATTGAACTTCTTTCATGTCATTTTAAAGTCTAATTATGATTGTTATATTGATACATTGAACCATGTATTAAGATCTCACCTGATCTGCAGGGGGTCCAGGTAGTTAGAAACTCTAAGTTAGGATCTAGGTAATTAAAACTGTAAGCTAAGTTGTATTATAAACTGTACTACCATGTAGTAAGTCACAATTTTCATCTCTATTTTAAAGATGAGTACAGAGTAATTAATAATTAAACTGTAACTAAAAAGATCCAACAGTAATCCTTTGAGAAAAAATAGATGTAAATTTTAAAAAGACCTACCTTAGTAGCTTTTAATTTTCCCTTCTTGATTAGCTTTTGTATTTTCCTCAGTGCTTTTAGTCTCTTATTATATACCTTGACTGCATCAAATCCCACCTACAGAAAACAGACCAAAATTATTTAATTTAACTCAACTCAGTATAATTCTAAGGAAATCTCAAGGACACTTAAGAAGCTTCCAAACCCATAACTTATCACTYACAGTGGATTTCAGGCTGCTTTTCAGTCCATCAATGTTAGCATAAAAAATTGGACTTGAAAACTTGAGAATCTTCACACCTTCTGGTTCTATAACCTATTGCCAAAGAATATAAGGTTAAACAGCAACAGCCACATTTTGAAAATAAGAAGCAGTTTAACTATTTCAATTACATATCTATTTTTTTTTTAAATTGYATGGATTTGTTGATGATTGAGGGGATTCTGTTTTTAGAAGTTTACAACTCCAGCATGCAAGATGGACCAACCATCTGGATGAAGAGGGTGCTGAAATTTCTTATCTTTGTTATCTTTGAAGACCCCACTTCCAAATTCAAGTTATGTACAATACGCAAGGCACCACCTTTTCTTACACTGATGTGTAGACTCAAGGAAAATAATTCAGCCATGACTTACATTTTTGTAGTCCTTGACTTTCTTGTAGATGTCTGTGCCAGGAATGTTTCCAAAGCCTCCCCATGAAGGACTAACAGAAGTAAAGACAGTGAAGGTAAATGTCATACATGGGCACTCACAGAACTGAAGGGATTGCTGCATACAAAGTGTCTTTGACTCCTGTAATTTTTTTTTCCAATGCCAAACTAACAGACTTGCAAAAGTATTGAAGCTATTTTGTGTCACTGTAGTGAACAGGCCTTTATAAAAACAAGGTACTTTGGTCTCAGCCTAAGTAGTGCACCATTTTGATTTAAGAGATGAGTGA
Organism: Cardinalis cardinalis; assembly: GCA_014549065.1. Taxonomy (NCBI): domain Eukaryota; kingdom Metazoa; phylum Chordata; class Aves; order Passeriformes; family Cardinalidae; genus Cardinalis; species Cardinalis cardinalis. The sequence goes on from JACDOX010000028.1 coordinate 1,318,719, forward strand.
ACAACTTGTTCAATTGGTTTTCCAAACCAGAATAATATTTTAAAAGCAGATTAGTTTGCTTGAAATTTAAAAAACGATTTTTTTTACACTGAAAAAAAATTGATTTTTTTTTCCATTTCAAATCAACTGAAATGCATTTACATTATTTTCAGATTATGTAAATCATTTTGTCCAACCTTTTAAAATTTTATTTTAGTCAATAACAAAACTAAAATGCTTTGCAGTCTCCAGATATATATTTAATAGCCAAAGCAAATAGTTTTGAAGTTTGTAAGACCTCATCTCCCCTTTATATTTTGGTAACATTATCTGAGTTGAATTTGGGAATGCTTTTTTGAGGCTCTTCAAATTTCATTTTTTTATAATCTACTATTGTGTAACAATTTTTACAAGGCTTTATTTTTATACATTTGCTGACAGTGCAACTATATCTTGRTAATGCTAGTTACCATACTTTCTGAACTCCAAGCTGAAGGAAAGAARTTATATTGATTTTCAGATAAAAGGTCAATGAAAAATAACATGATGAATGAATAAGGTTCTTCAAATCCACCTTTTCTCACCATTCCACTCCCATATAGTCTTTAAGCAGCAACAAATCAGCCAGAAGCACAATTTTTTTTTCTTATTCTCATGCTTTCTCTTGCTCTTCTTTTACAGCCATTCAATCAGTCTTGTATAAGCAATAAGTGAAAAGGTTATTGGCATGTGCAACATACTGTAGCAGTATTACCTGCTGAGAGTTACTATAATGATCAATTCACTACAAAAGCCATACATCTGTTTATATTTCATCTAGAATGTTCCTGTCCCTTTTCAGAACTTTTATATGTGGCTGCATATAAAACATATGGCTAAGTACCACCAGAGTGGCCAACATGATATGAAATACTGATCAAATAATGCAGTTTCTCTTTTATCAGTGTAATTAAATGATAGCGCACAAAGAGTGTCTTTTTCTAAAAGAAACAGATTTTTTTAATTTCAGAAGTTTTGTAAACCCAAGCAGATATTCTGCCACAAATCATCTTGCATTTCAACATATTATCTTCCTTTTTCATAATATAAAACTAAGAATTATTTCTGATTCTGTATTACTTACAACTGAACTCTCAGCACAACTGTCAGCAATCCAAACAAAAGGCCAGCAAGTAATCCCAAATCAAGTCCCAGAATGATTGATGCTATACATGTAAAAACCCAGATCATCTGAAGAAGAAATAACAAACAAAGTGTTTTCATTTTAACAAATGACTCCTGGTCACACTAAAGAAACACTAGACCAGCTAATATGAGAAGCATATTTTAACTGGGGAACTGATTGTAGGACACTAGCAATCTGCTGACTTCCATACAAAAGTCTTCTTCCTCCAAGATGTTTCATCCATCATATTATTAGGCATAGTTAGATTTTTAGGAAATAAGGGGGTTTTCAACATAACAATATTTTTTAAGGATCTGATTCCTTTGACAAAATTAAAGGGGATACAGTTAAACATTGCATTTACTTATTTCTGATAATGGCAATCTTTGTTAATCTTTCTTAAAATTGGAAAGAGTTTTATTTTACCAAGATGCAAAATACTGTAAGGTCCCCCCATGCACACATATAGGGAAGGAAGGGGATTCCTCAGTGACATTTAAGAATCAGAAAGAACTATTGCAAAGAGAGGTATTTCATATTAACAGGTTGATGGCACTTCTCTRAGATCTCCACTGAATATTCAGGCAGAACAGTTAAAGTACACTCCTCAGTTCTTTCCTACATCACTGCTCATGCAGTAGACTCAATTTTTTTAAAAGTGGAGTGCTTGCACTTCTCACTGAAGTCAGTGGGATCTTTTGTCTATAAATCAGTAAATGATTGACCAAAATATCTGAGATCTGTCTAAGACAGGTACTGCCCAGTGACACTAAYTGTAAAATCTAAGCACAGTAATGGGAAAAATGTCTTCCATGCAATCTTTTCCTGCCCTAAGAGCCACAGTGAAGGTCTGCTCCACAGAATACACAGTGGGAGATGTGAGCAAGTACCCTGAGAYATGGTTATAGTGGTTCATAAGAAAAGTCTCTTCATATACTTCTTAGCATGCCAAAGGAATTCACATCCTAGCTTGGATTAGTCTTACCACAACAAAAAAACATTTTTCCTGAGGACTATCTGAGATTATTCAGGCAAATGGGATGTTCATGCAGTAACAACAGAAATATATGTACATGAATTAAGGAAAGGTCTCTGACTCATTTAACAGTGCAAAAGATAAAATCAGAATGGTAAAGGTGGCAGCAAGCCATCTGCTTTTCAAGCCATATCAGCACAAGATTGCTGTATACTATGGAAATGGCTACGAAGGAGTTATCAATGGACAAAAATACCCTGACTGGCACCMTTACAGCAGAGTTTAGGAAATAAAGAAGATTAGCAGAATACTGGCCTAAAAATGGGGAATTCTTACTGACCTCATGGCATTTGCATTATATACACATAAAAGTTTTCTGATGTTAACCCCACAGAATCCTGCTTATGTGGTAGTTAAGATAAACTTGGATGGCATTAAAAGGTAAAAAAAACTGTCAAAAGTGGACAAAACATTCAGGAGGAAAAAAAATTAGGTTACTTACAGCATCCACTTTATTCTGTCTCCATAGACGAGGAACATCAAACACTTGCATGAACATCCCTTTCAAGTTAGCTATGACTACAGCTGCCAACACAGACTGTGAAGAAAAATAATGAAGAAGTGGTATTCAGAAGCAAAGATACATATTAAGATAGTGCTCAGCATCACACACTATAAACCACAGCCCTTTCTGGAATCAGATACCACAGTTTAAAGAGGGATATTAATCTTGCCCATCATAGTTGAACATTTGGATCTGATGTGGCTGTGCTGCAGAAGAGTACARTACCTTTTGTAAGGGCTCTAGCAATTTCCCCAGGGCAACAATAGAAATCAAAACGATCCCAGCTGAGATTATACCAGCAACCTGCAAAGAACAGTGTTTATAGGAAATGAACTTAGTATGATTCTATCATCTGATTCTAGGATTACAAAGAGAAAACTATAAACAGTTGCACATTACATTTCTTTAGGAACAGGGAGAGCTGCCAAAGTGCCATTGTGTTTAGGCATATGTGGGCAACCATTATTCACTTCAGCTAACACAGAGGGAATTCAATTAAGCAGGAAGTCTAAACAAACACAGGGTAGTAGCTCTTGAGGGGTTATGTTACAAAGACAGATGAATGGAGCAGTCTGTGTGTAAGCTGGAAAAGGAGCTGCTGGATAACCTGTAGTTTTTCACTGTTAAGAACCACACAGCTATAGTTTGGTAGAACAAAGTAGTTTACTCAACATGATGAAGATGTTCCAGGGCTGATGGTGAATGGCAAGTGGCAGAGCTGCTCAGGCCAGCACATGGGAGCTTAAAGATATCATAGCTAGCTGGGAGAGATCTCCTCCCACATCCTACTGTGATAAACTCAGTCCTTTAATTGGAAATGAAATTCTGGGGAACTAGAGTTAAAAGATTTCTGACCCCTAAGGTAACTCATGCTWTGTAAAACTTGATTGCCCTCTTCTGGCAGAGCTACAAAAATGATTCAGTACTAGAGCTGTGACTTTCCATGTGCCAGCAACGCAGTCATTTTAGGACTATTTTCATCTCACAGGGAAATCTGTGCACTACACAAAATTAAATTTACCTCTGCACAGTACTAATAAGAAGAGGCCATTACCTGAGTCTTTCCACCAGTACTTTCTTGGACTGCAGTCCGTGAAAGAGCAGTAGTTGCAACAAAACAAGAAAAGGCACCTGAAAAAATGTTGCTGAACCCAAAGGCAATAAATTCCTGAAAGAGAATTGGATAATGCTATAAATAAAGATGCCTGAAGAGTTTTTCAATGGAGAAAGACAACAGCTTTTGCAGTAGTTGATAAAGTAGGTAGCACAATAATATTAAGTAGAGTATGTTTACACAAATGCCTCTTGTGCCAGTGCAGCTACCTCTGTTTGGAAACCAACACAAAGAAGTTGATGTACTCCCCTTGAAGTGGACATACTCATCTGAGTACAATGGTATTTAAAGCTTACTTCTATCAATGTAACCAAACCTAATGTTTCTAAGAATTACACTGGAATAATTGCATCAAGAAATGGGTACTAGAATAAATTTAACTCCTAGGTATCACAAGCTAAACAAGTTTATTGTACAAGACTTTACCTAAWGCAAAGCATTGTATTAGCAGTAGAACTATTAAGGAACTTTGCAATAAAATACAATTTCACTGAAAACTTCTAGTTTTCTAAGTCAGAAGTTTTTTCACTCTAAGCATCCCAATGAACTCACACTGAGTCTGAAGCAGCATTCTCAGATTTGCCCCAGGGTCACAGATGCCAGCACCTWCTGATGCTGGTTTTTCTGCTCAAGTGTCAAGGACCCTGGGAGCTTTATGTCCTGGGATCTGGGCCATTCCTCTGCTGCTAAATAAGGAATTTGGGAGCTGTCTGCAACCAACCCCATATAATTGACAGAAACATTGYTTTCACCAAGCTGACACAGGCACAAGAGTTTTCATCACTGCAAACTTTTTAAAATATAATTTAAGATTTGATTTTGGCTGTCTCCCTTCTTYTGTACAAAATTAAATTTCCTGTAAATTTTCATTTAGCTCCAACCACAAGAGCAGGAACAGACCTAAATGATTCAYGCCTATTCCCATGTAACCACTGTGACTGGTGAGAAAATATTGGAGGTATAGTTCCTAGTGTTCTTAGGTGTTCATGATCTGGATCTATGAAGACAATATAGACACTGGTAGATAATAGTATCAACCTGTCCTTCAAAATTATTTTACTACCTGCTTTTATGTTATCTTAACTTCTCCAGATCAACTAAACTATTTGCTCATCATCCTGGGCTGCATTTAATCTTTGCTACATGTAAAATTCATAACATAGTACTGAAAGGAAGGCAGTCTGCTTTTATAAACTAATTCTTCTACTACAATATTTAATCAGTATCTTTGAAGCACACCACTGCTGGCAGAGCAAYGTATTCAACAACAGAACAGCATAAACAGCACTTCTAGGATTATGTATTATTCTTTGAGATTTATTAAACTGCAAGTTGGTGCATTTTCATCACCTTTAAGACCAAGTGTTACCAGAAATGACCTTTGAGGACTGTAAACTGACAAACAGAAGCATAATTTTCTTATATACTGCAAAACAGTGTTTCTATGTAATCCATTAGTACTAAAGTAAAGGACTCATTAAACAAAGTACTCATCTATTTGTTGTAGTGAGGGCGTTTTCTAATRTGCTCAAAGGATAAAATTAAAAATTAGCATAGATGCAGGATGAGGAAGCTTTCTGACATTTTAATTCCACACCATGGGCAAGCAACATAACCCCTGGTGAAAACATTGAACAAATGCAGGAACCCTGTAAGAGCTTGTGACACACAGCTCATGGCACATTCTAGCTCTGTGCCCCCAGAAACCAATGCTTAAAGCAGGTCAGCCATTCAGTGCACACAGCTACCCCAGCATGTTCATATGCTGGTAGGCACTTGTGTCTAACTTGTGTGCAGCTGCAGGACTGATCTGTTAGGCTACAAGTGTAGTTATATTGCTGTCACTGGAGTCATGCTGAGAAGTATAATAATTTATTAACTGTAAAGTTCAGCTGATTCAAATCCTGCATAAAGTCTAAGCCTAAATAAAGCTGTCCAGAGCAACTTCTTAGCTTGACATTGCCTTCATCTGGCAACCCACCTAAAATATGCCTTACAAGTGGAAATGGAAAGTAGGTTGCTAGGCCATGTCAACTTGACATCACCAGAAAACTTCCCCATACAGTGCTCAGCCCTTTCAGAGCTACTGCAGTCACTAGACCAAYAGAGAAGGAATGAAACAGTATGAAAAGCCCATACTGCAGCTGGATCTGGCTCATCTCTATGTGGCCATTTCAGCTAATTGTTTTTTCAAGAGTTGAAAGAATTTCTCCTGTCAGACTTTAGTGCTTGTCTGAAAAATGTGTGTGAATGGTGTTTCTTTCATTTGGCTATATAAGTCAACATGTTTTACATTATAAACATCACTATGTTTATAAACTATTTTGGTTATACATACCTGGTTTCCATCAATAGCATAGTCATACTTGGTTGCATATACCTTCCCCACAGACACGGCAATAGCATAAGCAACAATAGCAATGGAAAAGGAGGCTGCAATCATCTGGGAAAACAGGCTGACATTTGGAGGCTCAGGAGGCAAAAATCTAGCATTTAGAAAATATATTGGTGTTACCAACTTTGATTGAATTCTATTCTTACCAGAACTGTCAAGGAGTTTGAGGCAGAGGCACACAGGTTGCTTATAATATGAAGTGTAATGTTTCAAGTTAATAAAAAGGTGGAAACAGCCCATTGACATACAGAACACGCTTATCTAGCTCACCCCAGCCCAAATCCTGATGCTATTAGTCAGCAACAAAGTTCCCATTGTTCTCAGCATGACTGAGATTTGGCCTTATGATAGCAAAGTGAAAAACTACATTTTTTGAAGCATCGAATAAAGAATGTATTGAACAGTATGATGAATTACATAAATATGTTAATGCCACTTCATACTATTGTGAACATACTTCTTCAGGAAGATCTCAGAAGCATTTTATTCCCTACTGTGTTTCCACAAATTTTAATTAATTAAGCCCTGAATACAAAATGGAATGTGAAGGTTACTACTGTGAAGTGCTCTGAATCTTTCAAGTGGAAGTCTCTACGAGTGTAATCCTCAACATCCTTGCTCCTATGAGTATGGAAGTGACAAAGCTGATTGGGATAACGTAGCAGCAGGATTATGAACCACAGTGGAATAACTCAGGATTACAGAAAATAAATCTATGCAGAACTTTTTTATTAAAAATTGTTATTTTTTAAAACCATTTTCCACAGTCCTATAGTCACTTCATGAGCAGGAAGCAATTAATTTTCAGATGGACTTCATGAATTAGTCAGACATTCCTAAGCCCATTTTACAGAAGGAAAGCTAGGCAACACATTTGGGTGGCATAACTGATAGAGCTCAGAAAATTTCCAGATCTGAGTTCTAAACTCAGGTTACAGCTCTCAATGTTTCTTTTATGCATTTTCTCTTACTACAGTCATTTTTAGCCAATTAAAATAATACCTTTTCCCCACAAAACAAAGACACTCACCCTCTTGGAATGCTCTTAACAATGCCTGCATTGTATTTTTTTTCCAAGTCGGCAGCATATGAAATGCCAGTGGCTACTATTGTCTGTAATAAGATAAAACAACAGTTTTAAGACTTAAAAAGAGTTCCTGTCTTCCTGWAGCTAGACCCATCCATTTAATCTGTTTTCAGCTTTTGCTGTGCCCCCTTGCTTACCACAATCACTTCTATTGGTATAGGTATGGGTATCTTGTGTTTGAACCGATCATTTATTTCTTTAACAACCATGCAGACAAAAATGGTGAGGAGTCCAGCAATAAGATCTGCAATGTTGGTGGTCCCAATTTTTTCAAATGTTTCAACAAGAGTCTGAAAAACAAAAATTACAGCATAAAACGTGCCCATGTCCACTGAAGGATGTGCAAATACTCATGAGATGATCCAGATGCATAGGGTTTTGGAGAAGGCCAAGTAACTTCATTCAAGCCTAGAGAAGCCTGAGGAAAATGTATTGTCAAGGTGCTATCAGTAAATGGATTTAATAGTGAATTTAATGGCAAAAACATAACTGCAAGAACTGTCCACAAAGGGGGCTTCTGCTTCCCARTTTTTAGTCAATACTACGTAAAAAGAGCTAACTCTCTAACTGTGTTTTACCTCTACCTGTATCAGAGCAAGGAATGGAAGATCTGGAGCTTCTTCACTTTGRCAAATAGCAAGGGAGATCCTCATTTTTCTAAAGAGAGCTAGCAGACCCATGAGCAAAACTCTGGTTCACTTCATGCCCAGTTCATGAGGCCTTACTTGTTTCCTATTTCCACTGCTGACAAACAGAGAATGASTATGAACACACAGGTCATACCAGGCTGTGGAGAATCCCACCCTTCAGAAAAGCAGCCACTCAACCTCACTCTACAGTAAATTAACCCTCCCAGCAGAGTTTACCCCCACTCTGGAGCACTCAAACTGGCCTGCAATAGGCTGCTCCCTTCTCTACCCTTCCTGTGCCCTTGCTTGATCCTATTGTTTATTACAAGTTATTGTACAGAGAAAACATGAAGGGATGATTACAGAAAGTCACAAATACTCCTCTGTCCCACTCCTAAGCATCAGGGTAGTTCTCACTTGCCTCCTGTTTCCAAGAAAATGTAATGATCCCATGCATAGTGAAGTAGCTGCAGCAGAACAATCTGCAGCAAAGGGGCTAGAAACAGACTTCTTGCATCCTGGTTARCTCCCCCAGTAATGAGCTTTTGGTTTAAACATAAGAGGAGGCTTGCAGCAGCAGCACTCCCMCCCTTCTGAACAGACTTTGGCTGGGAAATACAACATCTAAGGGCTTAACTGGCTATGCTTTCTAAGGTAAAGAAGCCTTCCTGAAACACTGAATCAGACGTCCTCCCTTGGCTGACTGAAGCCATTTCTTGCCCATTCTACTCTTTACCACAGATCCCATGAGAATGGCTGAGCACCTCTTGCACTGCTTCACTTCTCAGGGAAACAGGACTCCACAGTAACTTCCTAACTTTGGCTGCAGATTCTGCTAATGTTGTATGCTTGGTGTTGCAGTCTGTTAAACACTACTAAAGCAAGTCCAAAACTTGCTGAAGCAGACACAGCAAATCACTGGTTGAGCAGACCAGAAATAACAATTTCTTTGCTCTACATGTACCTGCAAACACATTGACCTGGCTCACCTGCAAGAACACAGAAGCTCTGAACTTTAACCTGAAAAGTCAGCATCCCACTCAGCCGTGCTGGAGCTGGAAGAACCATGCAGTCCTTTCAAAAAGTGTATTATATTAAATATCATTCATTCAATRAACAAACAGATGGAAAAAAATGCTGGATTAAAAAGTTCATCATTCTGCCAGGTCTGCTGTAAGGTATATTATACAGTAAGTACTTTGTCTCATCTAACTTTCCTTGTTCTGRGGGGAAGAGTTTTCATTAGTTCTGAAAAGGCCCATTAAGAAAATTATTTTTTTACCCACACAAATAGTCCTCCACATCTCTTTTTAAATTTTTACCTTGCTGTTTATAGTTATATTCATCCTATTATTGTTAATCTAGATGCCTGTTGTATTTTTCCTAGTCTGGTTRCCAGAACTGGCATGTAAAAATCTCCAAATACATTTTTTTCCCCTAGAACAGCCTCTTTTAGAAATCTGCTATTCTAATATGAAGTGTTATGGAACATCTAAAATACTGTGAACCTGGATGGTTTCATACTCAAGTCAGTGACACAACTCTGAATAATCTTCCTGGGAAAGGATACTATTCTGTWGTACAAGACCTCTAGGAATTCAGTATTTCTGTAATGCAGACAAAACATTTCTCCATTTGAGCATTTTCTATAAAATCAACAAATGGAGTTGTAACAGTAACAGTCAGCCTCACATTTGCCAACCAATAGGTACCTGGCCAAAGGGTGGGAATCTGTATCCTTTAGGAATTCACATGCMTGGCTACAGTGGGAAAGGGAGAACAATGCCCTTTACCAGAATGACCTGCTGGTTTAAGTGTAAAGAGCCTTGGGAGATGACCTGACAGGGTTAATAAATGATCAAATGTTCTTTACAGTAAGTGAGAAAGCAAGTAATGGGACAAACTGTAGCCTCTAAAAGTGAAAAACTGTTTTGCTTGAATTTAAACTTCATGTGAAAAAGTGCTCTGTCTGAAAAAGACTTCAAGATGGCAATTTCTGTCTGAGGAACCCCAAAGGCAGCTATTTAGAGCCCCACAGCTAAAAATGAACAGCTGCAGATCTTCATGAAAGGGGGAACTAAAGGAATGCCCTATACTTTCCACCTATATATGAACCATCCCTGTGTGAAATGGAAGCAGAAGATAAGCAATTATATAAAAATACCTATCATAAAACCAAAGCAGATTAGAAGGGCATACTTACATATATTATGGAAAGGACACCATTATAATTTTTAGTTGAAACATTCAGAACTATTTTCAGTTGTGACACAAGCACTTGAAAAGCAGCTGCAGTTGTGAATCCCCCAACTAATGGATCTGCAAGGTACCTCACAATAAAACCAATCTGGAGAACTCCAAATATAACCTGGAAAAATCATGAAGAATAATAGCTTGTTAAATAACAAAAAAGTACACTTTTATTTGGAGATTTCTTATGCTTTGTTTTCTCTCTTTGTTGATGCAGAGTCTTAGGACAATATTTCCCCCATTTCAGCTTAGTGTAGCRTAGTATTGTCCATCCAAGGAAATAAAGGAGACCTGAAGCAATGTGTGCAAGGAAGCTCCAGGATATGCACCATTACTACTCAGTTTCATGCAGGTCTTTTGGTCTGCAATGGCAGGGCTATTCTGCTCTCTGTGCTCCCAGTCATGCTGTCAGAGACTCCACACAGGATATGAAACTCTTAACAGTTTGTGATAACTTTCCTTCATTTTTGTGTTTTACTATGGGAAAATGTCTGACTGCTGTAGTAGGCATTTTTCTGCCATTAACATTAAAGCAGTGTCAACCTTATGTCTTCAAGTCAACTATTTTACCTGTAAAATTCCAACCAGGAAGGTGAGAGTGCTTGCAATCAGCACTCTCTGTGCATCTCTGGATTCAGTATCTATCAGTGCCCCTGTGACATTAGTCCCTGTAGCATTACTGCCTTCTATGAGAAAATTCTCATCTGGGGCCATGCTCAATACAACAGACCCCACCATCAAACTGACCACTGGGAATGGACCTGTAATGACAAACAGAACATACTGAATTTAACACACATTGAAAGAAAAAACATTTATCAGACTAGACAAGAAACTCTAGGTCAAAAAAACCGTGTAATATTGTAATTGGGGTACTTGGTAGTATTAGGGGGCCAAGAGCCACAGGCATTACATACATGAGACAAAAGTACTTCACCTTCTTTAAATACTGCTCCTTCTTTAAATAATTTATGTTGTACACACAGATACAAGCACAGTTTCATGCTTTGTTTGAGCCAATTTAGGGCTGTACCCAGGCCAAAAGGGGCAGCAGGTTCAACACACTCCAACCATCTCCCTTTGTATCAGCATCACAACCAGATACAGATCACCAATCCAGGTGAAAGCAATGTTTATTTCTTTACATTTTAGGGTTTCTTTGTTTGCTTGTGTTTTTTTGGTTGGTTGGCTTTTTGGTTTTTTTGTCATAGTTAGTTTTCAGCTGATCCAGTGTGCCACATGATCAGGGCTCCCAACAACACACATCTGGCAGAAACATGATCCAATGGGTAGGACCACATCTTTTGGCAGTATTGTGCTAYTACATTGGCTAAAGATGACTGAAACTATACTTTGGGCAAGATACAGAGAAAGTGATCATTGTGTCAGCAAAACACAATCTAAAAGTAATCATATTTGTTGCAGTTATTTACTAAAATTATGCAGAAAAGGAAATTGTCACAAAATGTCTTAAAGAAGGTTAAGTTAATTTTATAGATACCTTAAAGGACACTTCATGAATAAGAGCATTGGGAAAAGCATAAAAAAGGAGTGTTTGATAATCTATAAAGTAGCAATGCCACCATAAGTTGACATAACAAGTCAGATCTGGATAGTAAATGTGAGCTGCTTGGTAGGGTAGGAAGAGGCTAACAAAGTTGAGAAAACATACAAAGACTTTTGATGCAGCAGAGAAGAAAGCTGTAGTATCATGCCAAAGCTCTGGGAGGGGAAAAGAATGTGTTCTTGGTAGATATGAACAAGAAAAGACTAGATTTTGCTAGAATGAAGGAAAAGGCACTTCAATGATCAAGCTGTAACGAGAATTTTAAATGTGAGAACTGACAGGAAACAAATCTCATATTCTAAAGAAAGTATTCAGAAAGAATCAACAGAGTTTACCCTCGATGTGAGGCCCTACAGTGAGGCTGGAGTGGATACACAAGTTCTGGGTCTTCACGACAGGCAAGAAGATACTGTCCACAGTAATGAAAAAAGGATGCAGGAAATAAGGCTTGTAGAGAAGATTGAAAGAGCTCTGTTTTAGCCATCTTGAGCTTATTTGATAGACAAAATGTTTGTCATTCATACTGCTTACTGAGGCCTTGATCTTGTAATTTCTTGCATAGAGTGTGGCCAAAGACAAGATTTAAAGTTCAGCACAAATTCAAGCAAAAAGCAGTGGCATACCTAAAGTTAGCTATTATGAACAATTGCCTGTATAAAGAAGAAATAAGCCTTAATTTCCCGAGATCCACCAATGTWAATATTCACCATAGCAAATTTGTTTCAGAAAGTAATTATATCATATGAAATATAAATGTCTGCAGTAAGGATTAACACTGAAATAGATAATTCACTGTAACTTGAACACATGCAGTTACCAACTGAGATGTGCCTTGATGTTCCCAGGAAAAAGTATGTCAGGATGGGGAAAAAAGCAGAATAGAGACCAAATCCAACAGGGACTGCAACCAGCAAAGCATATGCCAAACCTGAAATGATAGATCATCAAAATATCATATTTAAAATCTCTCAGCAATCTACTATCTTGTCTAGATTAGACTTTTTCTGAAAGATTTACTGCTGTGGTCCAGATGCAATTTAGAATATGTTTTGTCTTGTAATTCAGTCACAGGCTTACATGTGAGTGAGTATCAATGACTGTAGTTGACTGTACAGCCCATGCTGGTAGCTGAGTGAGTACTGAAAGATGTTCCAGTGTTTCCATAGGGAGCCCAATACACAGGCTGAGACAGAAACCTAAGTGGGGAACATTGCTGCAAGAGTTTGTGCTTCTTGAGAGAAAAGGAGGATGTGTGAAGGTTCTAGTTTCAGACAGAAATTTCAAGCACAAGAGTTATTGCACAACAAATACRCTTCAGTATCTTCAGCTCTTGTGAAAATAGGGCCACYTCTTTTCCCAGTAGAAAMTAATCTGTCAATAGTAAGTCACATAAATTTGAGAGCCTTGGTTCTTCTTCCTTTGCATTCCTGTGCGAGCTGTCAAATCCAGCAAGCAATAAAAAAAAAAAATTGCCTTCAAAATCATATCCCAATTAGCCAGAGTTCTCCTTCAAAGATTCTCCAAAACCTGTCAGAGTATGACAAGTCCTGAAGTCCTGGTCATACTACTGTGACTGATTAAAGGACTGCAAGCAACACACTTAGTTGCTGGGAATTAGGGACTTCAGGGACCTCCAGATCCCAGCATTTTTTTGCAAATATTTTGGCCAATTTTTCCTGTAATTCATGTTCTAAAATTTCAGATTTTTTTTTATTATCCCTAGGTGTAGATTTGCATTAATTTTGGTTTTTTCCATTTTTTTTCTGCCTTTTTTTTAATGCATAGCTGGGAGACTAGGAAGTATATTTAAAAATTGGTTTTACAAATAAATTCTAATTAGGATAAAATAAGGACACTGAAAAAAAATAAGGAGGTTATAGTATGAGCACAATAGCTCTTATAAGTAATATGAAAGGTCTATCTAGCCCAGTTCATTTTMAAAAGGCACAGGGATCCTGTAACTGTGCCACTACCTTCAGCAAAGATCTTCCAGCTCTGCCACTCTTCTCTGGGAAAAAATCACTTTCTTTATTTCTCAGATCACCCCCTGCCTGGGGCAGAAGTTTGTAATCCTTTTTTCCTGCCAGTCTCTGCCTTCCTAGCATGCTCCAAGGGAACAGACAGGAGAGAATACTTGTGTCTAATCGGGAATGCGTAAACTGCTTGCTTTGTTCCCGGTGTAAATCTTTGTCCTCTTCCGCAAACACTGAATTTCCATTGGGGGAAAGGCGGGGGTTCACACAGCTAGTTTTGCCTGCTGAAGTCCCGAAAAGACAGTGAAAATAGTGTAAGAACTCTACTGAAATTAAAGTATTGGGTTATAGTCAGTCTTGTCTTAGGCGGATGCTGCCTCAGGCAGGATGGTTCTGCCCTCTGAGTCTTCCTCAAGTAGCTTATTTGARCTGATTTCTGCTTATTTCTGACACTTTCCTATTTGTTCATCTACTGAAAGCTTTACTAACAAATGGAATAAGGAAGTAAGAAAAACTTAACMTTGCAAGCCATGTACTCTAAATATCCATGAAGTTTAATTTTTAAAAAAAWCTGAATACATCACCACCTCCTTGAGGGTTGTCTTCTGCAGAGACCTGAACAACCTTAAGAGATGAATTTTAAAGAGGATTAGATATCAAGGTTGCATTATTTTAGGGGAATAACTAGATTTTTGTAGGCRGTTGCAGAAGAACTATAGGCTTAGACAACCAAAAAAGATAAGTAAGACCACACAACCTATCTGATTTATCACAATGTAATTAAAATTTTTAATATCAAAATAAACACTCTTTGAGTAAAGTGCCTGGAAGAAAAGTTAATTACATCCTTACAGCACATCACAGGAAATTTATATCTTCTAGCCAAGGAAAGAAGAAGGAATAAATTAAAACCATAAATTATTTATTGCAAAATAATACCTAATATCTAGTATTAAATAACAAGCCTCAGATTTGTAATTCCATCTGCAAAACGTCCCGGTGTTCAGCCGGCTCCCTTATGGGGACGCCCCGGGGAGCGGAGCGCGGGCGTGCCTGCCTTTACCTTGCAGGGTGGCGACGAGGCCGGTGCTGACCCCCGAGATGATGTCGCTGATCAGCCACTCCTTCACCCGGTAGTTGGGCAGCCACTCCAGGATGGGCAGAAAGGACTTGGCAATCTGAAAGGCCCTTTTCCTTGAACATCTGAGAGAAAACAAGTGATGAACAAACCCCACGGAGCCGCAGYTGGAGCGCCCCAAGAACCCCAAAGTGACAGAGAGCTGAGCTGAWGCACATTTAAATTTGAGGGGCAGTRGCTGTCACAGCCCTGTCTGCCAGAACGGGACGGGGCACGTATTGGTGTCAAAAGCGCGCTCCCTGAGGAAGCCCGCCCTGGGCAGCGCGACACGCAGGGGAGCAGGGATGTGTGCGGCGTGTGGGGCAGGGGAGCAGGGATGTGTGCGGCGTGTGGGGCAGGGGAGCAGGGATGTGTGCGGCGTGTGGGGCTCTCTGTCCCTGGGCGGGTGGAGTTTGCGGGCGCCGGGACAGCGCGCCCCCGGCTCCCTCCCGCCGCCCGGACCCACCTGCAGGCCGCCTGCGCCCGCTCGCGGAGCGTGGGCGGCAGCGGCGGCCGCCGCTCGTTCTCCTCCTGGAAGCCGGGCTCGCTGTAGATGGGCCGCGCCACCACGTAGTGGCTGAGCTCGGCCGGCGGCTCGCTCGCCCGCCCGCCCGCGGCCATGGCCCCGCCTGAGCCGGCGAGCGCGGCCCCCCCTGCCGGCCCCGCCGCGCCCGCGGGCCCGCAGCGCTGTCCGCGTCCTGAACCGCGGCTCTGCCTGCGCCCGCTCCCCGGCCTGGGGCAGGGCGAGCCAGCCTCGCCGCAGCCGCATTTATACGGCCGCCCACGGCCCGACGCTTTATTTACGGGGAAACAGAGAGACCCGGCTCCGGGCCGGCCCGGGCGACGCCTCCGTGCGCCCTCCCCCCGGTGCCCCCTGGTCAGCCCCGCTCCGGCCGGCGCTCCCGAGCGACCGCCCCGACAGCGCCCGTGCCCTCGGGCGGGGGCTGCACTTCAAAGGTGGCGGCCCGCGGGAATGGCTCCGGGGGTGCGGAGCGGGGCTTGCCGCACGCACGAAGCCGCCGGCAGATGATGATGGCCTCTGCCCCTCAGCAGCTGCCCCCYAGAGCCACCTGCCCGCCGGCGGCCGCCGAAGTGCTCGCTGTTAAGGCGAGCCTGAGGGAGTGAGATAGGACCCGCCACTCTCGCACACTGCTTGGCCCGCACGGAAGCCTCCCTGGAGTTCCCAAAGCCTTGCTGTGTCCCATGACCCAAGTTTTGGGAGTCGTCTCCATGCATAGACGTAAATGCCTAACAAACAGCACCTGCTCTCCAAACCACCCCGAGCTCACGCAGCAGCCGCGGTGGGAAGAAGTCGCTCAGGCCCCACAGGCTCTTTGCGTCACACCTGAAAGGAGAGAAGGTGGCCCAGGACKGCAGCTTCTGGTTTGCTAGAGGAGGCTCGTAGGGAATGAGCTCCTTGGTGGCCCTGCTGTAATTTAGGATTACAGATGGGACTGGGGCTGAAAAAGTCAGTCCTGCCTGCTGAATACTGCTGGCTACATTTCAGCTTTTCTACCTTACGTACAGAAGACAACCTAGCACAGATCTTACAGGAGTGAAGCAAAGCATGTGTCCTYCTCACCTAGGAGACTTCCTGAAGTAGGAATCAGTGCCAGGGTTTCAGCCTCACACCAAAGAGGTGCTGAGGGCACACACTGAGGGTACAGCATCAAGCAAAGTATTTGTTCAATGAACTACTCAGGCATGGAGCTGGTTTCAAAGTAATTAAGTACAGTCCAAACTTCATTTTAGTAAGTGTTCCATTACTAAAATGGAAAGAAGCTATTTGCTGAAGTATTTTTTGTAGGGTTAACACAATTCAGGTTTCCTAATTCTGCAACTGGCTTCCCCTCTGCTGCACTGTAAGGAAATCGGGGTAAACTGCTGAACTGTTTTGATTAGAGCAATGTTGTATCCAGCAGTGAAGCAGCCAGGCTGCCAAAACAAGTCCCAGCATTTTGTAGGAAACCTGTAAGCACGGCACTCGAGTCAGTAAGAGCTGCCTTGCTCCAGAGGAGCAAGGAAAATGGTCTAATTTAAATGTTACTTAATCCAGGGTAGGAAAGCTTTCAGATTTTCTCATTAGCAGATAACAGTATAGGGAAATAGATGTCATATTGGAAAAGACATATTAGACATATTCTAAAGCACATACTGAAAACTGAGCTGGTATCAAACCTGAGTAATGTGTTAGGTTAGAATCCACTCCAGATAAAAATGGAGCACCATGAAAAGCAGTTTTGAAAATTAACTTTAAAAAGTTGTGGTAACATTATCTTAGTTCTGAAATTAATACAAGTTAGTATTATTTAACAAATACTTAGTTCTAAATTAGTTCATAAATACTTAGCTCTAAAATCAATACAATTAATACAAAATTAATACAATACAAAGACAATGAAATTACTGCAGCAGSTATAATGGCTTCTAGGCTAATCATAGAAGCAAAGAGCAACAGCAAAATCATTTGCAGAACCCAATGTAGATGCCCTACACTTACCACATAAACTTASMAAGTTTTCAGGACTGGCTGTGTATTACATATTATTTTCTCCTAGAACATCCACAAAACTATTACTTATATAACTAGGATTTTAGAGGAGAAGTGCTTGATATCAAGAGGAAAAGACATACTACTGAACAAGTAATTAACACAGGAAGGGTACAGTCAGAAGAATCTGAATTGACTGTAACTCACACTMCTTGCAAATTTGTTTCCTGCAGCACATCTGCCTGAACAGTACTCCAAGCTTCAGCACCTCAGGTGATGCGATGTGGTAGGAGCACCTGCAAATGTTGTATAGATGAGAACTCTGTAGGACCATGAATCTCGGCAGGGCAGAAGTATGCAAGTTCGAGGACAAGAGGTTTCAAGAAAAAAAAAAAAATCTTTATCTGTGTAACACAATGCATTACCAGAATTTGAAAAGACACATATTTGAGGAAGAAGCTAAAGACTGTAAACCCTAGCTCAGAATGGATCCCATACACAGAGACACATCTGTGTCAAATCAGCTGCAACGTGTWTCTGAACTGGGATGTTGCTGACCCCACTCAGGATGCATCTCCTTTCCTTTTACCTTTCAAGCCAGAAGGCAGGCTCTTAGTTTTTCATTTTTCAACTTTAGCTTTTTTATTTGTTTGTTTGTTTGTTTTGGTTGGGTTTTTTTTTTTTGGTGGAGGGTCTTTAGTTTTTTTTGTGTGTGGGGGGAAGGGTGTTCAGGTGTTTTTTAGCTTAAAATCTGCATCAATCTTCTGAATCCTTTTGTTTACCTTATTATTTGTTATTATTTTCTAATTAGTTCATGTTCATTTTGTACTTGGTATGAAACAAACAACCTAGGACAGACACACAGCCTGTTTCCAAGACCTCTGCTTCACTGTATGCTCTGTTTCCTTAGACCTCTAATGCCCAAGTCATGTCTGGAGAAGAATCAAAGCCTAAGATTTTGTCCTTACTGGCCAAGAATAACAGTTCCTCTCCTCCTTCCTCTCACATTGTCCATTCCATACCCTGTTAAACTSACAAAGAAAGGAGTAGTTTAGCGCCTTCTTCTTCCATAGTCACAGGAACAGGGATTTAAGCCTCATGCTTAGTAAGACATAGCATATGGTCTCACCACTTAGGTGAGAAGTTATTACACTATCTGCAAAACACAATTATCACCAAAGCTACTGCCTCTCCTGGCTGGGTTTTCAATAACAAGAACAAATCAAATCAGGCTACACAGACAGTCTGACCTTAAGCAGCAGGATAAAGGGTTAAAGCAACAGCTATCTATGTCAAGAGTCTTGCAGACATGCTTTTCTGACAGCAGTAATTGGTGTCCAATTTCCAGATGAAATTTCAAATTTGAAATTTTTCAAATTTCATTTGAATGATCCTTCCCATATCCATGTTCCCTGGTAGCTGGTTTTGGCATCTCCTCCCTTCCAACAGACACACTAAAACTAATATCTAACTCCTACTAGTCACTAAACGTAGTTGGGAGGTTCCCACTCACTAAACCCTGGTGCACCCAAGTATGTCTGAGAATCCAAACATCCCAGATGTGCTCATGCAGACCAAGACCACCTCCAGGGATTCTTTTAGCATGTATAGTCCTGGGCTGTATAGTCTGCTTCCCTCTCTGCTCAGCTCTCCCAGCACTAGAGACAGAATAGCAAAATCTTTTCAGGGCACTTGCCCTTGCAGGTGGTAGAAAAACTTCATTTGGACCACAGCTGCATTTCAGAGTGGACACAAAACAAGAGGGACTCTTGTTTTCCTCACAAACACACCTTGCAATGCCTGTCCCTCTTTCTACATTACCTTATAAACAAAGCACAAGTGTTACATTTTATAATAGAAAATAAAACATTCCATATTATTCCTGAACTGAGGATGCTCAGTTCTAGAACTATGTTTTCAGACATTCCACAATTACTGCACTCAGCAGTAGGCAGCACAGAGTACCGAAGGACAGGAATGACATAACTGAGAGCTGATTTTCCAACTTATCTGTAAAATGAGTTGTATTAGGTTGTAACAGGATCCAGATTATAGCTGACAGGGGGATAAGCACTGTCCAAAGGCATGGCAAAATGAGGGCTTCTGTCCCAAAGAGTAAATTCAGAATTTCAAGGAACACTTGAGAACTGAGGCAGCCATGTAGTACTTTTACAGTAACTTCACATTTGGAAAAACAAATGTCATTTCAATGCTGAGAGAAAAGCTGAGCTTTCACCCTTTACAAGAAGCTAGGAAAGCACAGCATCTTTTCAATGAGGCTATGTAGCCAGGGACTACTGTGGCAGCAAACACACAGGGAGTGCTAATGCTACATTTTCAGTAAAGACTCTGCAAAATTTATGTTATTAAAGAAAATGCATTGTTGCATGTTTGTTACAAAAATAAAAACAGGGAAAAACATCCTGCCTAGCTACAGGTGCTTTCATTTAAGGTAACACCAAAGCATGCAACCAGGTCTATTAATATTCAGGTCAGTTCTCATGCACCCACCATGACCTCACTGCTTTCTTGACTCAGCAGAAAAAGGGGTTTATGAAAAATATGTGGAAACACCCCTCAATTTTTTTTGAAAGCTACTGTCAGTTAAACCTGTGCAAATATTTTTAGAATAATCTCTCCCATGCTTCCTCACTGAAGTATGGAAAATGTGCATTTGTACTTTTGTAAAGAGGGAAAAAAGGCTCTGAAACAACCAGGCAATTACTTTGACATTATTTAGAGTATAAAGAGCTCCAAATTCTTACTTTTGGAGACATACTCAGAATAAATTAACTGTCCAACATCAGTACCAAAGTTATTTTGATTCCACCAGTATTAGTGGAGAGTTAACTTTTCTCCACTTCTTTTCCACAACACAGACACATGACCAAAATGTGACCCAACAGCCTGAAAGATCAGGAGATAAAAGCATAAAATTTTGATTCATTCTTTCCCTGTATATCAACCGTAACTTAATAACATTACCAGTGAGAGAACTGTAGTTAAAGTTGATCAACTCAGATTCTCACAAGCTCTGAAAGCATATCATGTGAAACAATGCAAATGCAAAGTATTCACAAGGATTTGCCATCTACTAGAATTTCCAGATACACTATTTACACTTCTAATTTTACAAAACCCACATTCTTTCCAAGAATAGAGTTCTACATAGCAGAATCTACAAAATAATTTTAATCTGAATAACAGAAGATGATTTTTCTGTGAACAAGTCTGGGACTCCAAAGAGCTGGAAGTGTGATAGTGCAACTCAGTCCAATGCATGTGACCATCCATAACAGACAAGTACAAAAATGATGATGGTCATGCTCTGTGACAGAGAAACCTGACTAAGGATCCGAGTAATGGACATGACAGAAGAAGTGAATGGAGACAAAATACAGTCTGTGTGTTTAAGGAATCTCCAATGCACGGAACATTTCCCTGCAGCCCAATATCAAGGTTTTCTGTGTAATGTATTACAGCGTGGATCTGTTGTGTGTTGAATGCACGTTGCATGTCTGAAAATACCCAGCCTCATTCCAGCTCCAAGGAAACAGTGCATACCACCTGTATTCCTCCACACTTCAGTCATGCTCTATGGCAAAACACTGTGTAAACCATTCAGAGTTCCTTCTCAAGGAGAAATATCTTTATCACTGCATGCACAGCCATCCATTTTTTATTCCATGTTATTTTTTAAGATAAATTTTTAAGGATGAAAAGGACAGTGCACAACATCATTCATAATAAGCTTCTAATTTTCTACCCCATTATCTATTATATTAACAGAAGAAGAGTTTGAAATTTGAGTAGATAATAGTAAATAAAAAACAAGAGTTACGTGCTTTTGTTCACTGTCTTGAAGAAACATAGGTGAGTTTTTTTGTTCTCTTTTTAAAACCAGCACTTCTTGTTATACCTCCAAAGCTTCCAACCGCAGCCTTTGGATCTGACCGGAGATAACATTCCACCACAATTTTAAATATTTCAGAAAGGGGTGGGGAAAAAAAGAAACAAAGATGCATTCAACTACATCTTCAAAACCCGTGTATGCAGGTATGAAAAATCTGTAACTTTTCCTGGAAGTTTTTATATGAATAAAAAAAAAAAAATCTTGAGTGTCACAGAATCTCTGATAACACATTCTGTACTACTTCAGCAAGGATAAAGTATTTTTAAAAAACAAATGCCTTCTAATTTAATAGGGTATGTTATTATGCCTTATACTACTGGATAAGCTGTGCTTAAATTCTAAGCTAAACAAACTGTATTTCCAGAGCAAGCAAAACCACCACTATGAAGACTGTATTTTCAAGAAGAGTTAAACATCAAGTTAGAAGTATATTTTGTTCCTAGTGCATATAACTATTAACTATGATGAGATAGCACACTGGGAGAGATTTACAAGAAAAAATCCAGAAACCATGAACTTAAACAATCCCTTTAATATAACAAACATATCAAACTTTCAAATATAAACTGGAACCAGCTAACAAATAAGCTCAAAACAACTTTCTGAATACCAAAAAGGTCTTATGCAAAACAGTGCACATTTATTTGAGGTATCGTATCCATGAAAACAAAACAAAACAAACCAAAGTATCTACATTTAAAAAGATTTTTACTTAGCGAGTCTAAGGAAGTTAGGTGATACATAAGGAGTAAACCGATGTAAACAGTGTAAAAATAAAGACTGCTAATACCAGCCAACCCAAAACTGAAATATCCCAATATATTAAAGAAAAATAAACCAGAGGCATGCAAAATATTGTTTGTTAAAATACACTCAAATCCATGTGGCTAAAGTGAAAGTCACAAGCTAGTGAGGTGGATTTGCAAAGGCAATGTTTCTTTCTTTATTTTCCTTAGACTGATTGTCATTCAGTTTTCCACTGATAAAAAAGTTTTCAAGCCTTCTTAAACCCACTGGGAATTGAATTTTGAAGATTCAACAGGTGCTGCAAGGAGGTTTAAGTAATTGTTTTTATGGTCTAGTGTGATATACAACCCCACTGAAATGCTACAAGCAATGGTGATCTGTTACCATTATGGAAGAAAAAAGCTTGGTAAACAGGTTGCTCCAGGTGGAGTTGAAAGATTTTTGAGTTTCTCCTCATGAGAGCAGTGACAAACTCCACGGTAAATCCGGTAAGCCACTTAACATTTTATTTGCAACACAGAACATTTTGGCAACCGATATATTAGAGGAATCTTAATAGTGACCTGCAATGCATGTGCTTTTCAGAAAAATCAAGTTTTGTTTCAGGTATGCATCAGGAACATCAACAGCACAAGCCTTTTCTCATTCAAGCAACTGTAGCGATGCCATCCATCTTAGATGTATTTACAGGTCTTTCTTATCTTCTGCTTTATTTAAACTTTGCTGAAAAGAGACACATGAAAAAGAATTTAAGTTTGGCAAGGTCAGAAACCACTGAGTCCAGATGCCAAATTTTGCCCCTTTGYAGTCACACCTGATTTATTCTTCACACACCTTTCTAAGCTGTAGTCCCACCAACACTACCCCACAGAACCCCCRAGCTTCTGCTGCCAGCAGTCAAGGCTGTGCAGCCTAGTTCTGCTCCCTTTGGTTTTACAGCTGAGCTGTGCAGCAAACTCAGCACAAAACATTTTCTGCTATCAACTCATTTATCCATGGGAGCTGCATCTACTGTGTGCTCAGTACCTTCTGTTCTTTCTATTCAGAGGTAAACAGAGATGGCAAGGATGTGTGTTTTAGACCACAAGTCTGCTAGAAATGCAGCAGGACTACTATGGCTCATTACACAGGGAAGCACAACAAGGACAGGCCATGYATGGTGGTCTTGAATTGAAATTCACAGGAAAAAATATAACCAGATCAAAACTGCCTTTTTTTAAATCAATACAGGGCTGAACAACTCTTCTTGAAAAACAARTCACCATATTTTTTTACTAATAATTTATTTTCTCCCAAGACCACTACTTGTAAATAGGCTAACTTTAATTTGTACTGAATTTTGCTCAAGACAGATGTTAGGTATGGAGCATATGAACACCTGTCAGACAACTTAAAAATACAAACTCCCAGTTTTATTTACTGATACTTACTGTGTATCTTATGGGTATTATAGCCACGTACATAAGAAACTCAATCAAACAGCTAATTGAACTTTTGCTTAATATGGTTTGGTTCTTAAAAATTATTTTGTACTTCAGTTTGAATTTTATAGTAGCCTGTTTTTAGCCTAGGCTGTTTGTTGGGTTTTTTATCCTTGTATATCAACAGTATTGCAACATTTCTAATCCAGGACTGCAAAAGCATGTTTTAAAAGCAAACAAAATAAAATTACTTTTATAAATCATGTATATATTCCCCTCGCCACCCATATCCCTCCTATAATTTTCTTACAGTATTTCAGTGATCATCACATGCAAAACCATCTGAATCTTATTTTCCAAGCAACAGTAAAATTGAAGCTAGTGGTAGCCTGAGCTTTGTCAGCCAAAGTGCAAAAAATAAAATGCTACTAACTCTGCAAAACAAAATTCTACTATTTTGAAGTAGTTTAAGGAATGCTGCCTGTTGAACTTTTATGCTATCCTAAAGATTTTGGTAAATTCTCTCAAAACAAACAGAACTTTGCTGATACAATTTCAAAACACAGTCCCTGTATGGCAATCCAGAGCCACCTACCTGAAGCTGTTCAAATTCTTCCATCAGATGCTCATATTCTCTTCTAAGGCCTTCAGACTGCTTTTTAAATGCAGCCACTTCAGTTTTTGCCTTATGGAAAGCTGTAAAATACCAGAATTGGTGTTTTAATTATTACTTGTATTCCTGCAGTTCCTCAGAGCCCTAGATGTGCATCAGGGTTCCACTGTAGTAGACAGTCCTTCCTCTCAAATAGCTTAGAATTTAAAACACAGCATCACAGATGGACACAGGAACCTGAGAAGTTGAGGACAGGGAGCAGAAAGAGAATGGCCAATGTTCAGAAAGATCAGCACGAGGAACAGGAAGGGCCTGTAAGAAAGGTAGGGGTGAGACCAATAAACTCCTGAAACAGGGGACTAGCTAGTGATGACTGCTGTGTTCTGTCACATTGCAGGAGACAGTTCTAGAAAAACAAAACTCAGCAACTCCAAATCAAAACTGTCAGACCTCTTAAGGAGAGGAGGGAACTCAAACACTGGGCAAGATTTTTACACAGCAACTGAGACCATCTTCAAAACACAGTAAGGAGGAAGATGATACATGATTATAGGAGCACAGACCTCACCTTTCCACCCTGTTCTGAATTTTACCATGCATGAACTAATTGATTAGCAGCATCAGTTTACAGATGAAAAGGTAAAAATGGTGGTGGGTGGATAAACAACTCTGAACAGGTTTTTAACATGAGAAAAAAGTAATTATTACTCTACTCCATCTCAACACAAACTGAGAGCATGTTTATGCTGCAGTACCAAACAGCCGAGGACTCCACTGGGGCTATTTTACAATGCAGGATAAAACAGCACAAAGTGCCATAAAGCCATTAGTCCTGAGCTGTTATGTAAGGTCATTTAGATATTTTCATATTCTTCTGCTATAGGTATCTCAGGGATTGTTGTATTTCTCTGATTCAGCACCACAAGCATAGTCTAAATGATCTGTTCATGTGAAAACAAAGAAATGTTGGTAATGACCTAGTAAGGCTGCCTCACATGGCCACTTAAAAACCCCAAACAACCAAATAAAWTTTTTTTTACAAATAAAAAAAGAACATTAGCAAATTTCCTTGTTCCAAAAGTGTGAATCTATCCTTTGACTGCGAACTCCCTGAGAGAGATTTCTTTCCCAGAGACCTCCACTGCATTCAAGAACTTCAGCACCTCTAAAAGCCTGTTCTGAAAAGATGAGGAGCTAGATGTGGTTTTTGTTAAGCACTGACTTACAAGCAGTCTGGTATGAACCAGATTTCTCTTTGGGTGCTAGTTCCTGAAACATCAGGAAATGAGATTTGACCACTCTCCTACATGCAAGAAGGAAGACTCCTTCACCCAGAATTTCAGTTACTTTTAAATAATTAATTTGAATGTACAGATGAAAAATAATTCTCATTTCAGAACACTGCAAGTGGTTTTTCCTGTAAGAGGACTTTTACCTATCCTGAAATTCTGATTCACTAGAGTCAGTTACACTTCAGTCTATTGATTCCAACATGATTAGAAYCTCATAATTTCTCTTTAATTTCTCCTTTCTTTCATTTCCATACTCTTACACAGTTTTCCTTCATCCTTTAAGTCATTCTTGATAGGATCAACACAGATTTTCTAAAGGTTTTGGTATTTGGAGTAACTTTGATTTCCACACATGTGACAAGTCAAACRCCACTGCATTTACTCTCTCTCTCTGATCTCAGTATTGTTTAAAATTTTCAATAGTAAAATTTTGATATCAATAAAATAAACTTGTGACAATTTGATAGATTTCTGAATTTTAGGTTGTAGCCGAAAACTATATATGCTATTTCACTCCTCCAAGAATCTGCCAATTAGAAAGATAAATCTTGCTTTTGTTTGAACATTCTACTGGACATAGTATAGTAAAAATTAATAAGACCTCACTTCTGAAGAAGTTCTAACTCAATGTTATTGATCTAACACTATTTAGTTATTTATAAGTAGCAGCACAGTATTTAGTTGCAACTAAAAACTACTTTATCTTTAAAACATGAACAAAATATCTGGAAGTATCTACAAGTCAAGAAAGCGGACAAGCTAGTGCATTGTTTTAGTGTTTTGACCAAAACAGATGTATGACAGAAATATCTTGCCTAACCCTAGAAGAAGAAAAAGCAAAGAACAGATTGTCCTTTCCACCTGTGTTGGCTATGGACGAAAACCCCAAAACATCAATAAACCACCAAATCCAGACTCATTCCTGTTGGGGTCACACAATTAAAAGGAGCATCACGTCTTTGACAAGGTGAATTCCTCAGTGCACCCATTTCTCTGGATGCCTTGTGAAGCACCAGGGTGTCCCCACACCAGTGCCCAGCTCCTGCTGGGAGCAAGGCAGTGCAGCCCAGTTCCTCAGGTACACTGTTTGGCATATGGATCCTATCATATGAACACAGATCCAGCAGGAAACAGGAGATCCTTTGTGTGCACAATACACTCAGTTATTATTTCTGGCTTCCATCTGGCCTGTTACTTTGCCTCCCAGGAGCACAACAGCTGGACTGGCAGCAAGCAAGCTCCCACAGCTGACACCTCCCACCAAGTCAATGCAGGAGCAGGCAGAGGAGGATGCTGCTGCTACATTAATGCACCCATTGAGAGGAATAATCAGTAAGTTCCAAACACAGAATCCAGCCTCAGTACTGTAAGAGGTAGGCTATCCTTTTCCATTCTGTCCCTTACCAAGAAAAATCAACAAACTATTCCTAGGGCAGTGTTTCAGTGGAAGACATTTGTGGAAAACTTTACACTTAYGTGTGACTGAAGGTCCAGAAACTAATGTAACATGTATAATCTGGGAAAAGTAAAGAACATGTCCTTTCACAAGATTCTCTGAATCCTCTTCCAGGAGAGACAGTTTACTTCAGACTGCTCTGAATTCTAAGGGTGAGGAATAAAACTGCTCTTAGGAGCTACATTACCACAGCCCAGCAGCTGTAGCATTTCTATGATCATCTCATTTCAACAACAACGGAGAACCTAACACTAAAACCAAACAGCAACAAAAACAACTAATAATTYTTTGGTAATTTCCTTGCACAACTACTAGTCCTGGTCTGACTACATCACTTGACTTACAGTGCCTGCTACTAAGGAAACCATCTGGAACTTACATTAGCATTGCTCACAATACAAGCCTACAACCCAAATGATTTGGACTAGCTGAACAGTAGAAAAGAGCCCTCTCTTAAAAGAGTTTTCAAGTTAAAAAAGAGCTATTCACGTTTAAGAATTTAGGCACTGACGGCACAAGAGATTTGCCAACAAATACGCTGTAAGGCTGGGAACTGAACTCCAGTCGAGTACCTCCATGCTAATTCTGAATTCTCTTCTTAAGATATAATGGTCAGAATTTAAAATGAGAAGGCAGGGCCAAAAAAATTTACAAATTTGCTTCAAGTACCTTTTGCAACCTCAAAAAAATTTTGTTACAAAAGGGATGTTATAGCATTGTTGGATGGCATAAAAAGCCTTGTATAATAAACCCATGCTTGCTGTATGCAGCCATCTCTTCCAATCAACAAATGTATCAGCTCTTGCTGCATGTGACACTGCAATGGTTCCCACCCTTGGTTATCATCTCAACAGTCTTGTAAAAAGTAATGTTAAGTAAGACAGACCTTGTTCCTCAACTTCCCTCTGCCATTGGCCAAATAACAAGACTGTGGCCAATTCTTTAAACTTATTTGTTTTTAAAAACTGGAGTGCATCAGAGAAGCTCAGTGTAGTTTTCATACATGGCACTAGCCTACCCAGCAACACCAAGGCCAAACTGAACTCTCCCTTGCAGCAGTTTTATGAAATGTATTCCCTATGTCTGTATTTTTCAAAAGGTTTTTAATATGTAGTAATCTTCACGTTTACGTGAGAGCTGTACATCTGTACATGCATACTTTCTAGAACAGCCAACAGTTAGAAGTTATTCCAAAACCAGCCCTCCACATGAATTGCTGCTCTCCTCCTGTCTCCTACAACACTATGAAACCATGAAACAAAGAACACTCGTGTCAGTCAGTACACAACACAAACCTCTTTAAATGATGCAYTGAAGTTCCATTAGAATTTCCTCCTGCCCCACCATATATGACATTAATATATAAATGGAGTATTCCCAGAAAAAGTTGAACTGAAGTTCAAAAGCAACTAAATGACTTTGATGAGCCAGTACATATTTCGTGAAGCCCTGTTCCTGCTCCAACACAAAGAACACTGTAAGGACAAAAGGCTTTCTGAAACTTCTCTCAGGTCTAACCTCATGCCCAGCTGCAGGTAATTTGTTTTGCTGTGGTTTTTTGAATAGTYTTCCAAACCATCAAAATGAAACAATATCATGGAATGTCTTCTGTCCCCAGAAAATTCCTATTGGACCTAGGCCAGTAGCCATACTGAGAACCTTTAATTATCTGAATCAATATTTTGTTACAAATATGTCTAACRTGTAGCAGGAAAAACATCCTCACATCTGTACTGCTACAAGTATGTGCATTTATTTCTAGGTATCAATGAGACATTCTCACACTATGTAAGTGTATCAAAAAAATACCATCTCAGAAGGTTTCTAACCAGTCATGTCACTACATGTCTAGGTATGCTAAAAATGGATTTAGGCTCTCAAAGTGCTCACCCCACTGCTGGGTGCCTACAAAGCCCTGACAACAATATGTGGTTCTGCAATAGAGCTGTGAGGAACTAGCCTTCTTTGCTTCATTTCCAAAATAAAGCAAAAAAAGGTATCAAGTGTAATAGAAAAGTCAAGCCTGGAAAGAAAGCAAATTYGGTCAAAAACCTTTAAATTAATTTCCAACCTTTCCTCAGGTGTTACTAATTTCACTGATCGAGTCTTTTATTTTGATTCTTCCTCCACACCTSTTCAGAGCATAGGAAAAAGGTCTTCTTAACTTAGGATTTCACTGTTAAGTGAAGAAAAAAAAAGTAGTCTACATTTTCTGTAAAAGGTAGAAAGCTGAAGAACTAGAGATAAGTCTCCTGGACGTCTGCATGAATAGTCAGTATGAATAATCTGTCTACACTATGATTTTAGTCAGAATTTCAGGAAGAGGAGACATACAGTGTTTCCTCTTCCAGCTGTAAATACTGATTCAAAACTTTACAGGAAATTTGCATAGCCTTTGATGTCACAGCACCAATCTGATACTAAACTGTTTTCTTAAATGTGAAGCAGGTGTACATTTAGGACTCCTCCTGGCTGCCACTGTACTGACTTAACCCACCTTTCAACTCATAGCCTACTCTAAAATAATACATTACCATGCATCAGCAGTTTAATAAGTGTACCAGACCAGAGCAATGGATATTTGAAACTGCATTTGAAAAAAAAAGCTTTTCATTTCAAGCAGCAAAAAACCACCCAAACACAAACCCCCAACCAACCATGAACAATATCCAAATTTATGACTCTTACTAAWACCATAGCTGAAAAACAAACAATAAGAAAACCTCAAAAATCAWAACCAGTAAAGTTTTCATTTTTATACAGTTTTGTCTTGTTTCATGATTAGGTGACACCCTTTAAGCTCTTCACTCTTCCCCCAMAATTTCATGGATTGGACTTAATAGACACAATGAAAAAGTTACTTTGGTCATGTAAGCTCAGTAGCATGAAACAAATTGCTTAGAAGAGGCAAAAAAACCTTTCCAATCTCAGCTTTCATTTTGTGTAATGCATTGCTCACACTTAGTGAACATGACAGTCCACATTCACCTACCCAGCTGCAGGAATTTCAAAAGAAAACAGTAAATTCACGTCCTCTAACACTCTATAGAAAGCTCTGTCTAAGGATGTGGTTGTTCTTATCAAGTACTTCAAGMTTTATGGCTATCAATTTGCTCAAAATAACATATGAAGAAAACTCACAAGAAGGTAAGACAGACCTCAACACCGCCTAACTGCTCATGGTAATTCCCATACCACCCATGGGGTTATTGGCAATGAGGGGGGTGGCATTAGAAGGGCTGTAAATATTTTTGTATTCACTCCTTAGAAAGACCTTTTCTCCCCCTTTTGCCCTAACAAAAGATTCAAGCATGCCTTAATTTATACATCTCCTGGATGGACAACATATCACAGGGAGAATGAAGCTGAAACAGCATGAGGTAAATCTATTTATTCCTTAGCTTTCTCTAGCATTCCTGACAGAAAAGCTTACATTATATTAGCGTTACATACCACCAGTTAGTTTAAATAAGACATAAGCATTTAAATTTTCCACTGATCCTGTCACTTCAAAGGCACTTCCCCCCAGCTTTCTTCAAGAAAACAGCAGGAGAGGGAAAACCCACCATCAAACATGCCTGAGAATGTGAACTAATGAGACTCTCTATTTAAAGATTCTTGTTGCTTCAAGCCCAGTTGAAAACAGCTGGTTTACATTTTTTATTTGAATTCCCAGAGGACAGCAAAAWAGGATTCATGAAACATTTCTGAAAAATTTATTCTTGCAGCACTGTAGCTGTCCCAGGCATTATGAAAGTGGGGCTATGTTTTGATGATAACATACTGTTTCGTACCAAGAAAATTTGTATTTTTGTTGCAGTCTGAACATCTGATTAATGTTTACAAGATCGCAGGCTGTGTTATCTTAAAAACACTGATTTCAGATCAGCAGGTGCTCACAGGCATCACACACCTTGAGAGATCCAAGTAAGACAGAACCAAACAGGTAAAATCTGCTTCTATCTCAATTTGGGCTGCCTATAAAGCAGTTTTGACAACCTAAACCTTAAACACGGAAGCTGCTAACAAAAGTATTATGTTACAAATTGTAAGTTATGTTTCCTTGTAAACAAAAAAAAATATTAAAAAGCTAACATCTTAACACCTCAGCTGCAGAACATACATAAATTTAAAATACTAGCCAAGGACTTTTCTGCTGTCTGACAGAAACSCTACGGTAATAAAAAACCTCAACCACAATACATCACCCATTTYATACAGGGAGAGTGGCTGCTACGTATGACATGAAAGATAAAACTGATACCTAAAAGCAACCTGCAAATGATTCCATATCCTGGTCATTTCATTGATGAAGACAAGTCAACACCACTTAAATATATCAGTGCAACTTGTTAATAATTACAACTTAACTAAGGTGTTCCATCTTACATATTTTCATAATGAACAAATTTGCTAAAATATTGGGATGGCAATGGCATGTTTTATCAGTTCTTAGTCAAATGTAAAGAAACCCTACGCCAAGTGTTCTGGAAACAGATGAAGTTAATTCATGCTACACCTAGAATATTTTTTTGACATTTAGTGTTAAACAATCTTTTTCCTCTTTGCAAAGAGGTCCTAACTAATACTCACCATTTGATGTCTTCTGTAGCTCTGCTTTCAAACGTTCAACTTCCTCCTTCAACTTCTCCTCAGTTGCATCTGTTGATTCTTTCTTTTTACTATCTCCTTTTCCAGTCAAGGCCTATTAAAAACCACAGTTGCTACAATTAACTTTATTTTCATTAGTCTGATATTAATGCAAAATATCCAAGGAATGTCAGCCCTGATCTTGCAAAGCAATAGGTTTTATCAGGTGTCAACTTGACACAGGCAGATAGTCATTCTAGACAAAAATCTTCCTTAACAAGAAAAAAAAAAAGGAAATAAACAAGCTGAGTGTTTTAGGTAATGGCATACTTGTAACAGAATGGTGTTATCTCCTATGTAAGAGTACTTTTCATGTCTGCATCAAGYGCATAACTTTCATTTAGATTGTAAAATGGATTTTATATACACTGAGACTGTCAGTGACAGAACGCTGCCATGTTTACGTGCAAGTGGTTCTAATTCTCTCCTTGTAGGTTTGCAGCTACTTCAATCTTCAGAACAGCTCCAATATCCAGATTTGATTTCCAGTGAAATCCAGGACAAAAACTAGGAAAGGATCCAGGAAGAGCCCTGTAAACACTTGACAGAAGAGCAATATATTCCCTGTACGCCAAAAATGTTGGCACTACTATACTTATGCACCCTGTTAAGGTGTAAGATTATATCCCATAACAAGATCCTTTTCTCATAAAGTTYCTACTATCTAACCACACATCATCTCTGCAATTGCAAAAAAAGAGCCAAATGCTTAATGGGAAAAAGAAAAGAAAAACAACTGATATGAACAGCTGTTAGGTAAACTAGAAATATCAGAGCTTACCAGGCACAGGCAGGAGCAAAGGGGAAAGATTATTTTAGGAAAAAGAAAAAGAACTGTTTATAAAGACTGGTAAACAATCCAAGGAAAAGAGATGAAAAAAAATTTCCAGGAGCTATTKAAGCAAAGAGCTGAGATGACATTTAACTGCTGATAACAAAACCATAGCCAACTGCCTTCTTTGCTTTGTGCTCGCCTCTTTCTATTAGCATGCAAATAGCTACTTCTGTAAACTTTTATCTCAAGTCCTGTGCTTCACGGAACCTCGGAACAGGTGACAGTGCAGACCTTGCACACCAGAGTAAACTCACAGTATTTATACTTGTAGCCAGTGCCTTATGCACAACTGCTCTCACTTCTCTCCAATGGTGGAACGAAGCCCGCTTGTAAATAAACAAASATGCAGGGGCCAAGCCACAAAAAATCATAGGATGTCTCTAAAGTTAAAATATTCCAACCCTGAACATTTCCTGTGTCCATCACAATGGAGATCCAGCCACAGCATGTTGTCTGTACCTGTGGCTACCTGTGTTTTTGAAAACYATGCATCATGCACACAAATAAAACCAGAAAGGACTACAGTTTCCAACTTCTGGCTATCATTTACAAGTGGCTAAGAGAACATGTTGCTAAGAGAAYGTGAAAGCAGAACAAAAAAGAGGACTTTTGGCAAAACCTCAACAGGACAGAGAAGAAAAAAAATGTACCCGTAAGCAGCAAAAAGACAAATTCCATGGCTGAGGGAAGAATTTGGATCATTTTGACAAAACACCAAATCGCAAAATTTTGGAATCATTTTATACTTGGGAAACACCTACCACAGACTAGTGATCCTTGTTTTACAACACCKCTCAACTGGATTTTTTGTATCCCTTCTAGTACTTTCTGTCCAGAGTCTTTGTAGGAAGATTTATTACAAAATTGACAGTGCCAGTAACCATAGACACTGCTTTAGACAAACTGGAAGGAAACCTGTACACACCCACAGGGAATTTAGTTTTAACTATGTGCTGGACTCTAAAAGCCTTCCTATGTCTAGATGTCTGAACTCGGCTTAGGGTTCAGTCTCTTCAAAGAGAAGTCAAACTGTTACAAGAAAAGATTTCATACATTTATCTTAATTTTATCTTATATCTTTGATGCCTTTCCTTCCTGAATAGTTATGTACTGAACCACAGCCTAATCACTCTTCACATAAAAATAATCTCTCCAGTCTGTTGGTGGTTTTTTAAGTAAGAAATTTTTTGGTAGTATTCTCATTAATACTACAATAGTGTCCTATTAAGAAAGAGAAGTATGCTGAAATTGGCTGACCTCCCATAAAAAGACAGAAGAAYACAAAATTCATCAAATACAAAAGATTAATTTACAATGTAAAAAAATACATTCCAAAAAAATACTGGAGAAAATCCTATTAAGAAGAAACAGTCAAGATGAAAACAGTTMTATAGTAGGCTTTCTCATCTTGGACTGCTACGGCCTTAAACCTAAACAGGCAATTCTTTGTGATAAAAGGAATTAGTCTCTCCCTCTACTTTGTTATGACTTAATTCAGAGAGCTATTACTATAATCTATTACTACTTTGATGAAATTTGTATTGGAAAGACAGAACTTCATTTATTTGGTTTACTTCAGTTTCCTTTGTTAATAAGATGCTACTGTAATTTGTTTTCAGTACTCTGATTTACATATTATAAAAATATTTTTCTTCTTTTTTCAGCCAGAAGGAATAAAATGAATAAAATGAACAAGCATTCTGTAGCAAACCATCGTCAGAGTACACTGCACTAACTACTTGCTGTGTAAGAAAGTTACTGAAGAAGCTCGAAGATACCTCCTGCAGCCTTTCATTCTCGGCCATGTACTTTTTGGCTGCTTCAGTAGCATCATTTACTTGTGTTTCCAGAGCTGCATGAGATGCCATCTCTTTTGCCAACTGAGTGAGAAGGGTAACAGTACGTCTCAATACACTGGTGAAGAAAAACAGTGAACAGAACTGTAATTAACAGCACAAATTAAAAAACCCAAATCACAAGCAAAAACCAAAACCACAAAAATCAAAMCAAACAAAAAATCCAACAAACCAAAACAAGCCCTTTTCTCTCTCAGTACTAGATGTAAAAATAAAACCAGAAGAGGGAAACGTCCAGGCTCATAGATGACAAATAATAGCAACAAGAGAGACAGAAAATATTTTCATCCATTGACATTCTGATTTTTACTTGATACAGAACCTCCCTCATCCTAAATAACCACAGCCATTAAGGGGTCAGAGACCTAGTTGCTTAAAGGCTGTTTAAATATTGTTATATGACCCAGTATTTTTAACAGGAYTGATCTCCAAACACAAGAGCCAAACAACAAGTTATGGTAATGAGTATAGTGAAGAAAAAAAAAATCACACAACTTCATAAACAGCCTTGCAAGAATAAAAGTAACRGTATGAGCACAATAATCTTCCAAGTCAATACAGTTAAATCAGAACATGTATGGATGTCAGCACTGATATGGCACSTCAATTCTAAGCTTTGCAAATATCTTGCTTGATTCTTTGCGTCACTATTTTCAATATTCATCCTGAAGTTTTTCAAATGTTGCTGAATCAAGGCAATACAACACTGAATTAAATTAATGCCTATAATGTAAGTATGCAGCTGCTCTTCAAAGAAATTTGAAAATCTAAGTAATTGGCTTTTGCATAACTGGAAGAGTATTAACAGATCTTTGCAAGTTAAGCTTCCTTCCACCCTTGCTTTTTCATTGRAAGTTCCTTTTCTTACTTTTTTAAGGGGTTAATATAAAAGCTAAGGTCCTCACGTTA
The DNA here is from genome assembly GCA_014549065.1 of Cardinalis cardinalis. Taxonomy (NCBI): domain Eukaryota; kingdom Metazoa; phylum Chordata; class Aves; order Passeriformes; family Cardinalidae; genus Cardinalis; species Cardinalis cardinalis. The sequence continues at coordinate 1,353,719 of JACDOX010000028.1, forward strand.
CTACTTTTCCACAGGTTAGCAAATTTGCTATTGCTTATTAACTTACAAATGCAGGAGTCATTAAAACATCAAAACTAAAAGAGAATCATGGAATCATGTAGGTTGGAAGAGGCTTCTATCTCATGAAGAGCAGGACAGGTTAAGCAGATTGCTCAGAGGCTTGTCCAGTTGAGTTCCTACCATCTTCAGTGATGGGAGATTCCACCATCCTTCAGGGTCCTTGTTCCAGTGCTTAACTGCTCTTGACAGCAGCAGCACTTTTTTACCACAGCTCAGAACATCTCAGGTTCCTGTTACCTCTTGTCATTCCTTTTTGCATCCACTGAGATGAAATGCATTCATCTTTTTTACTACTAGACAGAAATAGGATTTTCCCTTCAAAGCCTCTTTTGGCTGAAAGCAAAGCTCCTTTATCATCCCCTCATTAGTCACGTATTTCAGCCTCCAACTTTCTCTATACCCCACTGCAGTACTCCAGCATTTTGGGGAATTAAAACTGGACACAGTCCTGCAGCTGCAGCATTCCATGTGTCATAAAGAGCAGAATAACCATTTTCCTTGATCTGCTAACTGCATCCTTGCTATGACAGCTCAACACACGATTGGCTCTCTACCAGGATCCCCRGGTTTTTCCTGTAAAACTGCTTCCTACCCACCCACACAGCCAGTCTCCAGCCTGGATGCTGTATATGATTATCCAATAAAATGTCAGGCTTTGCATTTGTCTTTGCATTGTTGAGCTTCATGAAATTTCTGTCAGCACATTTCTTCGACCTTTCTGGCTTCCTCTGAAAAGCAGCACTGCTCTCCAAGGTGTCAACCACTCTGAACTCGAACTGTGAGTAGCTTGCTGAGAGCACACTCAATCCTATCATCCATGTTGTTAATAAWGACATTAAACAATAATGAGCCCAGTACCAACCCCTGAGAAGCACCAGCTGAAATTCACATTGTTATAATCCTTTGAGGCCAAAGGTCCAGGGAACTTCCCACYTGCTTTTTTTCTCCAGCCTGTGTCCCTCCACAGTTGGGCTATCAGGATACTAAAAGACACGAAGTCAAAGGCCTTGCAAAAAGGATGTTCTGCTCTTTATCCACAGAGCCATTCACCTCACTGCAGAAGGCAGCAAGGATGTTCAGGCATCATCTTCCCTAAGTAAATCTGTGACGGCTGTTCCAAGTCATCATGTCCTTCTTGTCCCTGAAGATGTCTTTGAGTAAGATTTGCTTCATAACCTTTCCAGGGAGGCCAGTCTCTAGTTTCTTACATCCCGTTTTCYGCCCTCGAAGACAGGTGCAATGTTTGCCTTTCTGCAGTCACCAGGATTCTCCCCAGAATTGTGACCTTTCAAACTAAGCCTTACAATGACATTGGCCAACTCCCTCTGCCATTCTAGAATGTCACAGACTTTTGTATGCTCAATTGGCCTATGCACTCCCAAGCTGCATTTCCACTACTGGGATGATGTGACATACCCTGCTGACTCTCCTAGAAGGCACCAGTGAGCAGTGGGCTCATGTTTTCTTGAGATTTTCTTTAGTTTCAGCCCTTTTTATCCCTCTCTGGTTCAGCATGGGCTAAGAGAGGACCAGGTCAGACTAGCAGATGGGTGTCTCTGTCCACCCAGGGGWTGTCTCCAGGGCTGTGACCCTCCTCTTTTCTGCACAGTTTGCAGATGAGAGGCTCAGCTGGCCCCAATACCCTCACTGACAGGTAATTTTCCTCACCTGTACCCAATGCTCTGCAATCACTGAACCCCACAACCACTGTTGTCTCGCCAGAAGTGACAAGCTCCCAGCCTCCTCCATGTTATGAATAGCCATATACCATTCTTGTGGAATTCTCCTATTGGCTGATGTGCTAAAATGAACCAAAACTGACCCAAAGAATGAACTAGGGGCATCCAATTACCCATTCAYACTAGATGGGGTCTCAAGTTTTTTGGGTGATGGTATAGCAGTACAGGGTAAGGCAATCGAAAGGAATACTTTCCTCTCACTCCTCTGACAGACATTATGTCTCTTTCATGGATAAACAAACCAGCTCTACTAAGAAAAGTCTTTTGATCTAGTGACTACTGGAGGAGTGCTTATTTCTCCTAAATCTTGGTKAAAGGCCAGCAGCTCAAAAAAACCTCAAGCAAACCTCTTCAAGAGCAGAGCTTTTATACAAAATAATCTACTGGGGTCACTTGACAAGTTTGCTTCTTTGGAAGCTGAATATAAATAGGATCCTGAGAGATCAGCTTCCAATTCTTTTGTAGGATGCAATCTTGCTATTCCTCCTGGAGCAGAGATTAAAAACATATTTGTGCATATTTACTTAACCTTTCTGTAGGAAGACAAAGAACTTGATGTATTCCTACCACTATTGAGCAAGGCTACAGCTACATTGTTTTTTCCAAMGCTTTTCTGCTCAAGCTTTGTATTCATTTTTCCTTGACACCTTTTATGCTCAATGGTCTGCTAAAATGGCCACACATCACTCAAAGGGGAAGAAGTTTGTCGTAAGTCTGATTCTCTTGTCCTGTCCTCCTCTTGAGTACTGAGGCAATGCCAAGCAGCTCACTGAAGGAACTCCTAAGAGGACCAACACTCATTGTCCAGCCACCAGAAAAATGTACAAAYGGAAATTATCAGACCAACACGTCTGTTTCTGTTTGTTCACATTATCCATGTCCAGTGACTTTGTGTGCTCCCAGCCCAACTGATAAGATCTGCAGGTTGATGTGCCTACTGATTCACAGGTAGTCCTGGTTGCTACAGGTGGGCAGTACAGAACTGCCCTTTCCTCTACCCTGTTTTGGTAGCTGAACTTAAGACACCCTGAAAGAGATACCAGACTTAAGATCATAACACCATAATAGGCAAGTTGCCACAAAGCATTTGATCTGAAATACAATTGAAACTTTTCCTTGAAAGCTGGAATATTATCCTACAGTTCTTAACTTCAAGCTTGAACTGAAGTGGCTCAGGTCAGGCTCAAGCTCTGCTTCTTTACACAGCASGGTGCAGTGACACCAGCTTGCCAGATAATAATATTATTTTAAAGTACTTTAGTTTTTGAGCGGCTTTTCGTTCCAGTTTTCCATGTGCAAAACAAAGGGTGTAAGTTTAAGGAAGGAAATGAGTGAGTATTCCCCAAAGAAACTTCTGCAAAATACATGTTTTCGCCAGCACTCAAAATGTTTCTTTCCATGTGTTGCTGACATAGCCTTCCAATCTTCAAACAGTTGTAAGGTATTATTTTCCCTGATCTTACTTGCCTTGYAGCCAACCTAGTCACAATTAATTCTTTAATCTCCCGAAATTGTCCTTCTGACCTTTACTTTACAATTACTTTGTGCAATAGTTCCTGTAATAAACACCTATGTAAACATTCAAAAATGTTATACTTACAGCCAAAGAAATAAGGAAAAACCTGAGAGATACAGGTTTCTTTGCGACCGAAAGAGTTTCATCTGAATATGATCAAAGGCACTGCTGTTGACATTTGCAGCCTTTTCATTCACATGAACAGATGAGTATTTCCTGACTTCTCTAACAGCATCTGCAAACAAAAACAGTCTGTTCTTATTCACATCTGTGGGTGTGCATGCATGCTAAACCAGACTTTGGTACTAGAAATATGTACTTTGATTTTCTGCTCAGCAAACAGTAATAGGACAAAGAGTGACAGCAATTATGTTACCCATACGTTTAAAATACTGGTCTTGATAAATCACTGAGTGCTTTAGCATATTCCCAGAAATATAAGAAACCATTGCCCAAAATATGCCTGAATAGGTATTTCAAACACTTGTATCCAGCCACGAGGGATCAGGCCAAAGCAACTCACTCTACAGATGTTACCAAAGACCCTACGGTGTCAAAATGTCACTGCTGACAACTGAGCTAAATTCCCCAGTGGAGAAACAGTGAGAAGAGAGAAAGAGAACACAAAAAGAAGCAGTATTTTCTCAAGTATTTGCTTTACACAGAGTTTTTTAAAGATATGCATGTGTTTTAGTAATGACAGAAGGGTCTACTTTATACTTCAATAATAGAGGGAAAAAAATATTTCTTTAATATCCATTAAAATAGGAAGACTGTAGCAACACGGCAGTAGTAACTACTAACTGTAAAAAGATCATAAAAAGAATGGAGAAGGAAAGCTACAACTAAGCTTTCTTTCATCTGCCTTTCATTCATCTTTCAGCTTCCTTTCATCCATCATATACTTCTGATAGCACTGCAAAAGGGCCAGTGCACTGCCAACACCTTTCAAAGGAAAAAAACAATTAATTAGGATTTACATCCACATAAACCCTAAACCTTACCCAGTTAAGAGTTCATATTACTATCTYTCAATGTAACGTCATCAGACATTCCTACAACCAATACAGCACCTTAAATCTCCTCCTGCACATCAATAAATTGTCATTTCATGACAYGTTCTTGCAGAGTATTTTGGCCAGATGTTATTAAATTGCTGCTACATTTGTCTAAGCAGGCAAAATCAAAGAAAAGCACAAGTGACTATCATCACTCATGACTGTCTCTCTCGTATGTCTGAGTTATTTGGACATTAAAAAAAAAACCCTAAAGTGAAGCTTCAAACAATGCCTCAAAGACTAGAAGCAAACAAATGCATGTCCCTGTGCTATAGGAAGAGTCTAGGCCTGCAGTAAGCTGTCACTTCATGCTATGGGGCAGGTATCATCCCTGCTTCCCTTTAGCCTGTTCTATCTTTCCAYGAAACCAATGACCATCACCAAGTCAAAAGCAAACTTTGGTCAAAGTTTTCAACAGCAGTTCAACAGAGTAAATGTTGAGTAAATTAGTTCTCAATCTTAAGCCATTCACTGAAGACCTACTTTTATGAATAATACTTAACATAATCTTAAAAAAATAATAAAACAGTCTATATGAATTTCTCAACTTTAAATACTAAGAATATAGTCCTATAGCCTAGTCTGACATAGTTATACMCGTCAGTGCATTTGTATGTTTCCCTCAGCAGAAAATAAAACCATGCATTTTTTATTTTTATTTCAAGTAGCCAGGAATTAAGCAACATGTATATTCTAAGGCATTGGAAACACTTATCCATGGAGAACTACTTAATATCCCTGAAACACAAGAGAACTGCTTTCATCACTGAAATACAGGAGATGCCTACCTCACAACAGTCAGGACAGACATTAAAGTAAATCAGACAGGCATATGGTAACCATTAAAGCTTTACTCTTACTTCACAGACCTTAGGATCTACCCATAACAAATGAAGCCAGCAGCTGTTTTATATCTGTGCTGAGCAAAAGTATTTAAACAGCCCAGTGCTTTGATATATTCTGGTCTTCTACTTCAACAGCAACCAGAAGAAAGAGTGCCATCTGCTGCATGAGGTACAGCCCAGCCAAATTCTGGTGTCAAACAAGTTCATTTACCTGTGTGAGAAAGTCTAGGCTGCTGCTTGGTTTCCCTAAGCTCCATTTTTCCTTCTCATTCACTCAGTATAGTACAATTGCATTTGGATTCCCAATGTGGATGCAGCATTACCCCTCTCCTCTTTCGTTCCACTGTATAATTTTTCAATAAATTAGCTGACTTACATTAGGCTTGAATCCTTTCCATTAGTTTATTGATATAAACTCAATGTACCAGGTTTCTTTTATCCATTTGTTAAGAAATTATCTCGCACTTACCAAGAAACAAGACGATCAACAAAACTATTATTGTAAGGAACATCTTGTTCCAAAATATTGCCATTTTGCTCCATAGAGGAAACATAAAAATCTTCTGCCATCTGTAAAATAGAATTGTGTTATTCAAAAATAATTAAGCACTAAAAGAAGAGCATTACAACCCCACAGAAGAGAGCCTTGTAATTGATAAGGGACTTGTATAATGTCTCTGAACAGCAGCTTTAATTGCAATATAATTTAGGTATATGCTAACTTTTCCAGTAATCTAACTTCTCTTTTTTTGTTGTTAACACTTGCAAATTTTTTGCATGATAGCAGATACTCTGCAGATGCTATCACTACATCATATTCAGTCCTGAATATAACAAGGGATAGGGTAAAGACTGTAAAACCCACTCGTTATTTTTTATCCACTAATACTTCTATTAACCCTGAAGTACAAGGACTGTTACTACATTCTTACTTGTAATGACAACAAAAAAGACAAGTTTTGTGTTCATATTTTGTTAAGGGTTAAAACCTGTAACTCAAGCATAAATTTGCTGGCTACAGCAGTGACTTCTGGGGARGCCAATGGTGGTGTAGATTTCTTTTTTTGAACAATTAGTTGTCTATTTGATGTTGCTGCATGAAGGGCTGTAGCAGAAGTCACACTTGCAGCACAAAGAGCATCTGATGGGCTCAAATGAACTGAAACAAGTGATAACAGAGCACCTACTTGTCCTTTGCTGCAGGTTAGAATCAGTGCTACTGCACAAATGAAATAATACCTGGTCATGCCATAGGGATGTAACATAGACATATCACTCACCATCTGATTATAGGAGGTAAAAATTCCTACTTTTGTTAAGACTATTTACACTTACCAGAGACTGTTGAAATTTGCCCTCTAACAGTGGTTTCCAACCTACCATGAATTTAATTTAAATGAAACTGTAGCATCATCTCCTATAGCTCTTTCCAGCTCTCCACCAGAAAGAATTAAAATGTTTTTGCATTGTGCAAAAAAGTCTTCTAGTATAATCTGAATTCTTTATAGCAGACAGCCACAGTCTGTATCAAAGGAAAAGCTTACTTCAAGCTACAACTCAAACAAAGCCAATTCACTGACTCCTTAAACATGTAATTTTCCAAGCTCCATACTGACCTTCAGTTAAGAAGTGATTCTTTGAGGTACGACCTTAAATAAACTACACTGCCAAGTTATAATCAGGCTAAAAATACGGATCTCTACTGGAAAATCTTCCTGTGTTTTATTTTCACATTTATTTTTCCTCAACAAGAATTGACATTCTCATTTACTAACACTGCTCTTCTTTTTGGTAACAAAAGTCATACAAATATAAAACTTCCATACTATAATACTAGCCACCATTTTAGTTGTACTACACCTAGTAGAACAGATCTGATCTCTGTACATTTCCATTTTTATACTGTCAATTTACTCGCTCCCCAGGAATTTATAAACTCTTTAGCAAATTTGAAAAAAAAACATTTAAAAATGTGCACACACAAGAGAGATAAGGAATCCATTTGAAGACTGACAACTGAGTAAATCAAAACTTTCCAAGAACAGCAGTTTCCCACCTGTCAGTAACCATGCATGCCTTACTGCTGACAGAACCAGCTTCCAGGCCACCAAGATGTGTCAGGCAGAGCTGCTGCCCCCTGGTACTGTCACAGCAGCTAAATCTGATTTTTACCCCACAAGATTCCTAAAAGTTTTGTTAAGAAGTTAACTGCATATACCACATAAGGGATAAAGTGATTTCACTCCTTCAGAAACCGCTGTTGAGAGGAATAGCTGAATGCTCCAAACAAAGCACACAAATCTATCCTTTCCATAGAATTCAAAGCACTGTGTTCAATATTTGAATAAATTTTGGTAAAGCTGCACATTATGAATTTGCTTTTCAGCCACAAACACTGGGCTCTGTTTGCATCATAAGTGAAACATATTTCAATACTCTCAAAGTATTCTGCTTGTGACATCAGCCTGCAGAAATTCTTGCAGCTAGTTTCCTCACATAAGCCATTAATAATCTGATGATTATGACTCCCATAACACTCCTCTCCTCTTACATAGTTGCACTTTTGCTTAGAGAACAGTAAGAAATACAACAATTCAACAGTCTGTGTTGAAATGCTGAACTTGCAAGCCAACTTGTAAAAAACCAGAAGTTGAATTAGATTTCAGAATAGTTGCCATTTCTCAAGCTGAGGAAACATGCCTAATCATTGGTATCAGCTGTGGAGGAGCCAGTCATTTTCAAGACTCCTTCACAGGTTTAAGTAGTTAAATCCAGACTTTCCACAACAACTCTTGTTCCTTAACAGGCCCGTAAATGCTACATCGTTCTAAATACATCTAAAGATGCAGGAAACAAACACGCAACAGTTTTTACATAGCATTGGTGAGACAGCTTTAAAGTTTTGTTCTGCTTTTTGTTTTGGGGGTTGTGGTTTCTTACTTTAAGACTCCTTCTTTTGTGGATTTGGTTCTTCTTTGAAGACTTCCTGATATTCTGAAAAGAAACCAGAAGTCTGCTTCTCTGCCTCCTGCACAGAATCTAGCTTTATTTTCTGTAGGGAAATTAATATTACCAAATTTGAAGAGCGACTCACAGGAAGCAAGATAATGCTATAAGTCAGGCCTCTGCAAACAGTAAAGGTAATAAATTAATTTTGCTTCTTTCCCTTACTGTGTGCATTTATTTTACAAGAATTTATTATTTTCTTAATATTTATGTAGTGTTCCAGAAGTAGTACTATTTTCTTAATCTATATATGAGTTTTTATAGAGTTTTACAGAGGTCTTTTTTCCAGTAGTCCTGAACCTTCTGCTTCAAACTAAACTCCAGTTTTTTTAAACAAGCGATCACAAATTTCTTGCAGCCGTTACACACCGTTYGCCGCTTGCTTTGAACATCTGACGTCTTATCTGTTCAACACCCACAACGCCTAGTGGACACCAAAACATAAAGCTGCACCTCACAAATCTGACAAACTGCTGAAAAACCGCACTCTCCTCTCATTAATTACTGCCGGATGCCTTTCTCTATGCGGTCCGCTCCACAGCTCTGGGAGAAGCCGTCCCACCTGCGGAAGCAAAGCAGGGCAGCCCGACCGCTGCTCCCGGATGAATCAGCACTGCGTAGAAACCGTAAAGCTCCTTAAAGAGCCTTGCGATTCCTGCAGCTCCTGACACTCGAGTCCCAAACAGCATTCCTTCGGCTTTGTTCACAACTAGTTTAGGATGCAGCAAAGCTCCGTGGTTATGAAAAGAGAGGCGTAAAATAAACCCTAACTGGTGAGAAGAGCAAGTTGTGTTGCCCAGCACACCCAGGTCTCCTACCTCAGCGGAGAGATGAACGGCAGGCAGAGCACGAGAATTACTCCGACTTCGCCATACAGGAAGGCAGCCACTGCCGTCCACTGGAAAGTCATCGTCCCGGCGGCCTGTGGAGGAACGGGCGGCTCTGACTTCCCCTCCCGAACGACCCCGGGGACAGGGAGATGGGCACCGGGACAGCCCGGGGCCGCGCCGGCCTGGCGGGCAGAGCCCCGCGGGTTCCTCCCGCCGCCTCCCGCCCCTCAGCGCTGCCGGCACCCCCTGCGCGGCCGCGGAGCCCCGGGGCCGCCTCATTCCCGCTCCCTCCCGTCTGGCCTGCCTTCGAACCTCGTCAGCGCCGGGACGCGGCGGAGCTGATGGCGGCCAGAGGGCGGGAGCGGGGCCTCAACGGCCGGGGCTGCGGAAGCACAGGGCGGGGCGGGCGGCGAACCGGCGTGTCTGTGCGGACACAGTGCCGCCTCCGCCCTGCCCGGGGGATGTGGGCCGGGACGGGGCTGAGTGACACGGCGGGGGCGGCGCGGAGCTGCCGTCGGCCCGGCCGGGGAACGGTGCGGGCGGGGGAGGGATGCAGAGTCCGGCCCGGGCCTCCCCCAACGCACAGGCCGCGCTCGGCCGGGCCCGGCCGCCCGGGCGCAGGTGCGGTGCCGCCTGTGGMGGGGGGGACTACCAAGGGGCCGCACCTCTATTGGGAAACGCGTGCATCTACGCGCTGAGAAGGGTTCAAATGACCATTATCTTTTTCCTATCTGGGGTATGGTTGTAAGCATTTTGCTGCGGAATGTTGCTGTGATCATCCCACCGCTCCGTGACTCGAGCTTAATGGACTTGGGAGTTCAGCTCTGCTCTCCAACATTATCATGAGTTTCTAAAGTTCAGTTAAAATACTGAGTGTGTCTATCCATTCCCTTCTCCATGTGTTACACGACATTAATGTATTAAGACCCAGTAAATCGTTTTCTCAAGGAATACAGGTCCAGCATTCATAAAGACAGCACAAATGACAACCAAACAACAGTCTCAAGCAGGTCCAACAGGCCTGTTTGGGCCTCATGAATAAAACAGTATTCCTTCAGAAAACCTTGTTCTATCCTAYGGTCCTGCTCAGTCCTTTTTATCTGCAACCCAAGGCTCCAAGCACATTATTTCCATGCAACTATCCTTTGCCCCTGCATAAGAAGGATATGCTCTGATCACTTTTTCCTTTTGATCCTAACAGGTGCTGAGGTGCTGTCTGTGGAAGAGGTTACCTTGTCTACCTGGGCATCACCAGCACTCTTTGACACAACTACTTGCTTTGGAGAATTCTTTCCCAATTAAGTTCCATCAACATGAGACAAAATGCCGTGAATAGTAGTTATTTTTTACTCTAATCCATTGGAACTGACATGGGATGAGAAGTTCTTGCATAAGCAGTTTTGAGCAGAGCTGTTTGCAGCTGTTCRCAATCTGAAATTGTTTACTTAAAATTTCCCAGGTCTGCAGCCTGGGGATGGAGCCAGTGTGTCAACATTTTTCTAGTTGCTGCCAAGCAATGTCTAGATGAAAGGTTACATCCCAGATAATTGTTTATGCACAACAAATACTGGAGAGATATAAGGAGTCATTTCAATCCAATCTACACAGTAGGAATAGCCCCAGTTTTAAGTAGTATTTCTAACACATTTTCATAAACATACATAATCAGCACTTTAGACAAAACACAACCTCTTAGAATGTTCTGGTTATTACATTTTAGCTATTGGCCTACAGCCAGTATACTTCACTGAAGCTGTTAAAATGTGAATAAAGACTTTCCTTTAATTACAGAGCAGTTTCCATTTCTGAGCTGCTTACTCACCTTTCCAGCACTGTAAGCTGCTCTCCCAGTAGCACAGCCTCATACTGGTAGGACTGTATTCACTTGTACCCGATGCCAGAGACTTGGAGCCACTTTTTCRCTTGAGGGGCTCCGTAAGATCTCAGAAAGGCTCACAATAAGTATGATTGCTGTGCACTTCCCTGCAGCTGATGCATGCTCTCCACCGACCCAAAATGAGATCTGAAGAAAAGAGATGTCTCATGCAAACCTCTGTGAGACCTCTCTTCTCCTGATGAGTGCACTCTGCTGCTCCTGGAAGGAATTGTAACTGAAGCTGTAGAAGTCTGGGTTGTTGATCTAAAGCTGTCTCTCGTATACTAAACCACCATATGATGAATATGATGCCATATTATACACACACACACACACACACATATATATATATATATATATATATAAAATGGCTTGCTGCTTTAGTGAAAAAAATTCACAAACCTTCAGACATTACAGTTGAAAGGAATACCTTCCTCTTCCATCAGGGAGGTAACAAAGTATTCAGAAGCAGAGATAGGAAATGCCTGTATATTAACAGCAGGTTAGAGGAGTGAAATCAATTTATTCTCTTTTGAAACAAAAGGAAAGTTTACACTTCTTCTGTTCTGTTTTGGCTTCTGTGACAGCCTTATCATCACACAATGGTTCTGCCCAACCATCAACCCAAGAGACCTAAAAAGTCTAACAATAGGCAATAGAGAAAAATGGAATTGTATAGGCTGTGTGAGAGTGCTGGGGTTACTGTAGCAAGATAAAAGTTGCAAAAGCATAGGGGTATTATGAGAATATGGTATTGTTGTGCAGGGGGRGTTTAACATAAAGAACAGGACCAGTTACAGGAGTAAAGAACCTAAAATAGGAAACAAGGCTTTGCATATTCTATTACTTGCTTTGTACTTATGCTACAACATTTAAAAACTAGAAAATAGAAAGATTGACCACCTGGTGAGGTTAAAAGTAACGTATACAGGAGAAGGACTACATCCAGTGATTTTAACCTGGAAATTAGTATTCTTCCATATTCAAATATCTTATAATGAGAAATATGACCATATTGTAAAAACAACACTGGTAGGTGAATAACTCTCATCCWTAGCAATTTATGTATATTGGAACAGTATGGTGTTCAAAGTATGGCCTAAAGACTCCAACTTTGCAATTTATGCTGTGGAAACACAGTCAAGTATGTTCAGATGCATACAAAATTCAGAATGGAAGGTGAGCAATTCATTTCACCCTTGAAAAGGGATGATGAACTTCCATTGACTTTTATGATACATAATAGGCCAGATCAAGCACTCCATAATTACTACTAATATTAACAGCAACCTAGGTCTTGTACTTTGGGCAGAAATCTCTGTGATTAATCTCACACAGGCACAACAACTGCTGCCTTCAAAATCATCAAGTACTCAGTTCCTAAATAGGTCACGGTATTTCCAGTCCTCTAAAATTMAATTTTCCCAATACTACAGAAAAAATAAAGCCTTTGTGTTGATTATATATAGTAAATTATTCTTCTCTGCTCCTTAGGTTAATGGGAGTTTGCTACATATAGTAGTTGCTAGCCAAATCATAAAACTCTTAAGAAGATGGCAACAAAGGGCTTAGTTAATACTTTCACGAATCCTTTTCTTCTACAATTCAGTTGCATAGTTTTACTTTAGAGGAGGCTGGAGGCATTTCAGAACTGAGGAGAACAGTATTGCAACATAASTGGATGAACTTGATACTGGAAATTTGGTAGTACAAAATACCTAGTCATGCTTCCTACCTTACTTCCCTAGTTGGGAAATAAGAACTTCAGCTCTAAAACTGGGAGCTCATGATTTACATGATAAATATTAGTTGAGCAAAAGTGAAGTATTAGAAGTAGYATTAACTGTAGAGGACACTGCTGGGAAATTACCTGGAATGCTAAACAGAACTGTGCCCAACTAACGTAAAGAAAACATTACAATCCGGAAGAGTGAAAAAATAGTTGTGTGAAGGAATGGACACACCAAAAATAATTGCAGAGGTTGTCTCAATTAGCCTAGGAGAGCAAAGCATGTCTGTAGTTTTCCATTTGTTAGCACATCGGGAAGGTGATCATATTAGAAGAGTTACGTAACTTTGCTGCCTTAAATAGTGAACTGGACTTGATGCCTTGGGTCATGCCTTTCAAACTTTTGTTTATATGCCTAAATCAGACATACTCATTATGAAAAAGAATCAAGTATTTTATGCTATTGCATTAAAAAATGGTGATAATAAGATACCTGAACTATGAAAGGATTTGGAGAGTAGCATCAAAAGCAAGCTTCCCTCCTCCAGATTGCTGTGTAATAAAAGAAATTACAACTGCATACAAAACCAAGTAATTTATTTAGAAAATCTGGAACTATTCACATGTATATTCATAGAACAATCACAGTCAGAAAACTCAGCAATTTTTGGTATGAATTTCTGTGTAAACATATAAAGAAAAMATTTATTTGATTACAAATAATTGTACTGTATAGTTTTGTGAAATTTCCCTTGCAGAACAAATGCAGCTGGTGTGTAATGTTATTATCTTGTTCTAATTTTCACTATTTTGCCCCTATGTAATGATTCAAAGCCAAGTGGCTGTCATGCTTTGATAAGCAACATGCCAGCAGGCAAAAAGGACTGCAAGTGCCCCACTGAGAGAATCTGTCAGCTTTTCTTTGACCTAAAAAGTTCTGATTTGGTAGATGATAGGGATTTAATCTTGTATACAATTATTCTACRGTAGATAAAAAAACCTGAATTTAGTTAAATTAAACTTAGAAGTCTTGTTCTTTAGATTCAGCTAAGTTTGTACTTAAACTATCTCTTCATTTTTTCTTCTTTCCCTCTTAATTTTCCTTCTTCCTTCCTTCCATAATTGTTTATCTATTCTGTGTTTCTTTCGCTATAAGAAGTATGGAATTTTTCTAAGTTATAAATAACAGAGTTTTAGGCTGCAAAGGAAACATCAAATTTAAAAAAGGATAGTATGATGGGCTATAAGCTTATGTTATCTAAAGCAAAAACTTCTATAGTTGCTCCCTTTGTATTCTTTTTGGTCTGAAATTACTGTCATTATCTATAAGTAGTCCTGATTTTATGAGGTTTAATGTAAGAAAGGCCCTAGTTTTGTAATCATATTGCTRTGAGCAATTATCTGGTGAAAAATTAAATTACTGGGGCCTTACAATAATCAATCCTCTCTGTAGTAGTGCATTGTAAATAGAATTCCACATTTGTAGAATCTTGAATATTCTTTAGAGTGAAAAAAGGAGACATAAAAATATAAAGTATCATCCAAATAATAATGTTTTGCTGTGTTGAAAATACTTACACAATATACAAAAATGACTAAAAAATAAAAACCCAATGAAAACTTTTAGAGTTTATCGACAATTGCAAAATACAAATTTACATAGCACTAACATACTTTCATTTACCCCAAACCATAATGGTCATTCAGATAATCTAGTACTGCTGAGGTACTTGATAAAACATTAAAAACTTTYTTTTCTTGTTTTGAAGTGATGCGCTCCATCATGTACATTAAGTGGTGGTGAAAACACGTAAAAGGAGTTCCATGCTCAAGCGCGATGTCAACCCAGTCCTGGATGCACTGAAAAGGTGTCTCTTCATATCCTGCAAACATAGCTGGATTTGCCAAGAGTCCTCTAGCCACCATTATACCTTCAAATTGGAAATTAAAGCCGTAAGTTACATTCTAGTTTCAATTTTATGCTGAGTCTTCCTGTAGATTTTGGACAACCCCTTAGGACACCCGCCCAATGCTTACAGATAGTAATGGGAGAACAAGGGTGATGAGTATTACAGCTGTATCAGAGAAATCCATTGAACATGGCAAACCTCAGAGTCTCTACAACACCTACCAACACATTCCAGAAATTCTGAAGCAAAACACAGGTCACAGAAGCACCTCTTCCCTTCTTTTGAAACTGCAACTAATTAGTACTTTGTTCTTATTTGTTATATACATTTATTGCCTTTGTTACATGAAATTATGATGGAAAGACACAAGAGGATCAATAATTTTCTGTGCAACTCAGTCTATTCACTGTCCTTCTTCCACTAAGAGCTCAATGCTCAATTAAGTATATTTTAGGATTCTCAATCTGCAGTAAATCTTTCTGAACGAGCCTGTAGTGCATTTGCAACTCTAATCCAATGCTGTCAGATAAACCCATACAAGTTCTATTGTAATTTTTCTGTGATTAAGGGATTCTGGTTTTGTGCACTATCAAGATACAATCTATCACACTCAGCCTTTTCTTAAAAAATAGGATTATCAAAATTGAAAAATTTCTTTTGTCATTGTCCATGACAGAAAAAACTGAATGCTTAATATTTTTACTACTGAAGAAGGTCAGCTGGACTATGAGATTGTATTGTATTATGCATTTCCTTCCTGCTCTGTATTTGGGGGGAAAGTCACTGTAAGCAGCATGGCAGCTCAGTTCAATTTTTGTGGTAGCAATTAAACAGCAACAGTGTCAGCAGAAATCTGCCACAGGTACTGTTCTCTTTCCTGTTTTTCTCTAGCTGGAAGACAAAAACTCTGTACATACAGATTACCTTTTCAGAACATATACCAAATTTCCATACTGTCTTGTAACTACAGACAGTTGCAGGAATCTATTGTGACTTACTAACTGCAAAAAATCCCCAAATTCTATGACTGAAATGAAGGTGCAATGCCTCACTGTGTCCTTGAAGTTAACCATCTGCCTTAAAAATATATCCCTTTTCCACTGTGTTCTTACTGTAAGAAATCTGCTTCCATGTGCAGGAAGTAGAGATTTCCAAGTGGAAGTTTACAGTTCTTTAAAATGATCAGCTCCATCAAGAGACAGAATGTCTGAAGGTCCCCCTGAACTCCACTACTGAGTAACGACATAGCATAATTAATTACAGAGCTTTTGTAATTTGCCTAAGAAATAATTATTTGTGGCTTTGAATAGCAGTGCTCTAGTGTTCTGATGATCCCCAGTGATTCTGCTTATGAGTTTTTTAAGGCATCTAAAATATCCTCTTTCATTTGTCTCCTCAAGGAGAGAAAGCACTCAAATCATGTCCTACTTACATTCAAAATAAATAACTTGAAACCTGGTAAGTGTACTTAGAAAATAGAGTATGTTTAATCTTACCATCTGCTTCTGTCAAGTGATGAACATTTTCAGCATCTTTTAAAGATTTAATGTCTCCATTAGCCACAATAGGTATAGACATGCTTTGTTTAATTATTTTAATTGCATCATAATGTACAGGTTGATGCCTTTCTTCTATACTTCTCCCATGTACTGTAATCCATGAAACTCCAGCTGCTTCAGCTTTCTGACACAGATCAACTGTTCTTTTTAAGTCCTCATGGATCCTAAAATTGCAAGGAATGAAAGCAGTAGGTAGTAAATTTCCTGGCCTATATAAAAAGCACTCCTCCATAAGGAGGAATTACCACAGATTTCCATAAATAACAGTATAAAGCCAATATTACAGTTGGAAAACAGTATTTGATTTTTGGGGTGTTTTTAAGATATATGAGTTTAGTGTATGGAAACTGGTAATTAATTTAACATTTCCCAATTATATCACATCTCTGTAATATACATAGTAAATTTTATAGAGCTTGAGCAAGGGTACCCAGAAAATCTAAAATCAATGCTATGATTTTGCATATTTTGTGGGGAAAAAAAAATCTAATTTATAATAGTTCCCCTTTCCAGAAGGACTGGAAACTGAGTTACAACTTAAATGACAAATAACAAAAGGCACATAGGATATATGGCTAAATAATGGATTGAGAATGGTCATAGAATCATAGAATAGATCAGTGTGGAAGCAACCTTTAAGACCATCCAGTTCCAATTCCCCTGCTATGGGGAGGTAGTGGATCTTCCTCTAGATCAGGTTGCTCAGAGTTCATCCAACCTGACCTTACAAACTTCCAGGGATGGACATCCACAACTTCTCTGGGCAACCTGCTCCAGGGCTTTAGCACCTCCACAGTAAAGAATTTCTTCCTAACAATTAAACTAAACCTGCCCTCTTTCAGTTTGAGGCCATTCCACTTTGTCCTGTCACATCATGCCCTTGTACAAAGTCTGTCTCCATCTTTCTTGTGGACTCCCTTTAGGTACTGGAAGGCTGCTCTAAGGTCTCCCTGGAGCCTTCTATTCTCTGAGCTGCACACAAAGCAATAAAAAACAAGTCTACAGAAGTTTAGAAGCTGATGTAGGGAAGCAGAATGTACTCCTTACAGCAGCTGTGGGACCAGTTCTCAGTTTTTTTACCCATCCCTTTATACCCAACCGCAACTGTGGCTCTGCTCTCTAATAGCTCACAAAACAAATCCTTGTGATGATACAGACTGTGTATTGCTTTTCTTTTATAGAAGCCCTCATCTTTTAACTTGTACTTTCATGTTGTTTGGATTGCAAGAGAACTCTAGCTCACAGTATGTTATCTGGGTAAGTGGTCAAAGGCTGTGCTGGTTCTAAGTTTTCTATTACGTGCCCCAGACATTGGAGTCAAAAAATCTCAGCAGTCTTCACATGTAAGGAAATTACTATAATGTGTAGTATTGCATTAACAGAATTATAAATATTATTACTATTACACTGAATTATTTAAGAAAAAAAATAAAGATTCTTCCATGTACCAGAAACAGCACTTAAGTTAGACCTACCTTATTTTAATAGATACTGAAAATTTAGGGTTGTCGATCTGACTCCGTACATGTCTCACCATATCTTTAACAAGCTCAGGTTTATTTATTAAGCAAGCACCATAACCTTCTGACATCGCCCATCTTTAAAAGAAAAAGAACACTCATATTCTACATCTGAAGAAATGCAGATCAATATCAGTTACATACATCAGTTTCTTTTGTTATGACCTTCAGAATGTGTGGTTAAGTGAACAGAGATAGTACTGGCTGCAGATCAATTATTTGTTTGCAGTTTGGTACAGCTTTTAGATCCTGGTTCAGTCTCCACTGTGCTACCAGAACTTTGGACAAGTTACTAATCTCTTTAAGTTCAATTTTCTATCCACAGAATGGACTCATAAGGAAAAAAAATTAAAACTTATTCTACCGTGCCTGCATAAAAGAAATAATTTGATGTTTCCCCTTCCCCCTGTCATGGATTTCTTTTAAATAGATGACGACTTCATATTGAAAAGGAGGATTTTTTGAAGTGCAAGTGAGGATATTATTTTAGTGATATTCTGGTCTCACTATTTTGACTGGCAAAAATAACCTTTGCTTCCACTTAACAGCAGCAGTTTTTAAAACAATTTTTCTTAGAAAGGCACATAAAGTACACCAACTTTTGTGATTTTGAAACTAATTTGCACGAGAAACAAACKATTTAAATGTAAGCATGTATTTTTGGCCTAAAAGGACCAGACAGTTTGATATACTTAACTGTAGTTAGCTTAAAAAAACCCCAATATTTCCATGCACAAGCCTCAGATCTCTCCAGAAAGGCCTTCTCAAATACTATAATTTTAGGTCAGGAAAAAACCTAATTAGAATAGAGAAATTAAGTTTATTTGCACCGTAATATTATCTTTTACTTTCCTACATTTTTCAGGTCTTTATTTAGAAAAAGACTGCCTGACACACATGTAATAGATGGTTCTCAACTGAACCAGTTAGGAAGAATCTTACTACTCTGTTTCACTGCCGAGACAAAATCTTTATCAATTTAAGTGAGAAGTACATCACTAATTCAGTATACTTATAAATTTAATAAAAGATGGAAGAAATGATTTTCACTACTTTATCTGTATAATTTTATTTTAAAGACTATCCTTCACTTGCAGCAAGTTTGAGACATCATGGGCTTGCCTCATTATTCTGGAAATTGCTACATCATGATTCAAAACATTCTGCAAATTATTTGCAGCAAGCTCTTCTTGGTAGTGCACATTTAACAGTTGCTGAGAAGGGATGGACACTTCAGAGCCAACACTCAGTATCACAGAAATTAAAAAAGGCAAGTTGGCAAATACAGACAGTTTTCCCAGTAGTCTCACCATGGTGACAGGCAGCTGGGAGCACTCAGAACAGTGCCTTACCACATAGACATTTCTGACAGGTTAAAAAGCTCTTACTCTCCTGAAATCTATTTTTAGGTTAAGATAGAAATTATGATGAAAAGGAAGACCAGCATTCTTTAATCTCTTAATTATTTCCCCATATTTACCCAGCTTGTTCAAACCTTTACCTCTGAGGACAGCCACAGTTTAGGTCTATTCCATCTGCAAAAGGACAGATGATACGGGCAGCATCACACAAAACCTGTGCTTCTTTAGCAGCGAACTGAACAATCAGTGGGTGATCACCTATGCCAATGAAAAGATATTTAGAGATTTCAAAATTCCCAGAAAATAAAAAGAATGAGTTCTAAATTTTGAATGCTATTTTTGTATATTGTACAGCTGTCTGACCATGGTCCTGGCAACCAAGTATAGGAGACCCTGCCTGAGCAGGGTGGCTGGATAACGTGACCTGCAGAGGTCCTTCCAAGCTCATCTATTTTTTGATTCTGTAAGCCCTCAGTCACAAATAAACAAAGGCAGCTGGCCAGGGGTTACTTACTAAGTGAGTATGTCTATTAACAGAGGTGGAAATTCAGACAAATATAGGTGTACTACACAGTTGCTGGCTTAACATACACTTTCTGACTGACACTGGTCAGTTGCTAATCTTTCACAAAGACCATCTATGAAACTAGGCATTCTCTAATTTTCAGCAGCCTTCATGCTTCCCCTCTTAGCCTGCCCCTTCTTGTCTGCAAGCTGCCCCTTTGCTGYGCTGACTTATCTGTCTTGCCAGGCCTGAAACTTGCTTACAGAACCAGTCCTTCAGGAAAGAATTAAAACATCCACAAGCTTTGCCCTTCCTCATCCCTGCCCATCATCTTCCTTTTCTGTGCCAACATGGCTGTTTTTTGTCCACARTGTGACATGCAGAATTGGAATGAGCACACGTGTGCAGAAGCAGCTCTAGCAGCTTTGTCTCTTGTGAGAAACCAAAGTGCCAGTGCTCCTCAGCTCCTCAGTCTGCTGAACTACTTTGATTTACTAAGCCCCTGCAGAGAGCCAGCTGGTCATTTGGAACATGAGTTCCTCTTTTACAGCTACTGCATTACATTAAAGGCATCTCAAATATCTCAAGCAGTCTCAGCACTCACTTTCCATACAAACAATTGCTGTAGTTAAAAAGAAGCAGYGTGGTATCTGAGCACTGATGGAAAGAGATGATGCAACAAATGCACAAAACAAGTGCACTGCTTGTACTAAGAGACCATAAGTGCTTTCTGAACATTTTTCTGTTTTAGAGGAAAGTAAGTAGTTATTGAAATGGTGGAGATAAAGTAAGAAGGGCCACCACTACCCTCTTAATCAAGCTGAGACACTTCTAGAAGTTACTGAAAAATCCAGTAAGCAAAAAAAAAAAAAAAAAAAAAAAAAGCACACATATTTTCAAAAACGTCCTTTTCATATAGTGCTCTAGCTGAAGAGATTTACCTTGTTATACCTAATATTTTAGGTATAACATGCCTAGTTTCCACATGCCTAGTTTCTCTTTGTTGAGCATTAAGTAATAAAAATACTGAATCTAGCCACATAAAATTATTTAGCAGCAGCCATAAAGAACACCTACCTCTATCTGAGAAATACACAACAAAGAAACATTAATGTAGAAGAAAACGTAAAACATAGATTGCAAACCCCACTAATTAGAAGACAAAATCCCCAAACAGCCAGCMAGTTAAACATAAAACCACACAAAAATATAAATGCCAATAATGTAAATACTATAATCTGGTCAAAGCATGAGGCAGAATATTTTACAGGCCTGTAAAATTAAGGACAACATAGAAGAACTGAAGAAGGAAAAGATGTTGTTCACAACACTAAAACATTCCATCTCCTCTTTCCCTGTCCCAGCACCCCCCAGAATACACTCCATATCTGACCTGTAGAACTTCAATGCCATCGTACTTTGTGTAGATCCGAAGTGTAAGTAAATTCAAGGGGGGCAAACTAGTAACTGTGKTGCTTTGAACCATGTATATTTGAGTCAGTTATGTTCTTACTAATTTATTTTTACATACAATGAGTTATTCATGGATTTTTTTGTAGTTGCATTCCACTCATAAGAGAGTCTACCTGTGCTTTCCAATGTGAACTTTCTCTGTAATTGCTCTGTTCTGTTTGGATAATGCACCGTAATACTGGGTGCATTACTACAGTAACACATAGCCAATGCTGAAACAGTGAAATAAACTTTCCCTATTACATATACATTTATGAAACCACAAATTCTGTGGCCTGAATAGACTAAATCATCCCAATTTATAGACCCTACTCTGATCCAACTTGCATGTTAGTGGTGCTTTTCATTCCTCCAGCTGCAGCCTATGCTCATACATTCCTTGTCACAATGTTCTGCTGCAGCCACTTCATGCCAACACATCTCTATCATTCTTGTCACCTCTACCCACTTCAGATCTCTTTATAGCCGTGACACTGTGTAAGTCCTCATACTGCTTCTTTTTATAGGTGTTCTGGTTATGTTTCTGTACCATGCCTGGAACCTTGCTTCTCCTCCTCAACCCTAGCCATGCTTAAACCTCCAGTCTCTTTTGTGCTTTCTTGTGCTCATTTCTTGAATCATCCACCAACAGACCCTTCCACTCTCCAATCTGGGTAATATGAAACCCTTCTTCTTTTGTCAGTCCTTGAATCCACTGTATCAATACCTGGTCTCTTACTTTTTTCACCTTCAGTAACACTTATTTTTGCTAGAGACTAGAAAACTTTTCCTGGATGAGTTAAATGTTTGTTTCTGAAAGACACATGAAACAATTCCTAGAAAAAAAATCTTACTGCCATCTTGTACCTGGCCTAACTGTGATGGATGGAGTTACTTGTCAAATTTATTTGAAGTTCATTTATAGTAGCCTGTGTGGTGCTGCATTTTGGATTTTGTGGTAAAACCAGTGTTGATAATTCACAGCTGTTTTGGCTGTTGTTGCAAAGTACATTCACAGTGTCAAAACTTCCTGGTTTTCTCACTTTGCTTCCCTCTAACTCCAGCAAAAAGACTGGAGTGGGCAAGAAGTTTGTAGCAGACAAAGCTATGACAGCTGACCCAAAGAGGAACAAGGAAACTGGAATGACAGGGAAAGGAAAAAGTGGGCAGGGAAATGGAATTTTTGTCCCAAAGTAGCCACTGCTTGGAGAGTGACTGGGCATTGATCTGCTAGTAGGAAGTGATTGCCTTTGCGTAACTTGTTTCTTTCCCTTTTTCTTCTCTTTACATATTAAGTTGTCTTTATTTTGACAAATGAATTTTTCTTTCATTTACTTTTCCTATTCTCCTCCTGTGCTGCTGGGAGAATGAAGGAAGAATGAGTGAGTAGCTATGTGTGGTCAACCCTCACAGATAGAAATCACTTTGGAGGCCTTGATTTCAGGTGGAGACAAGGTTTTCCACTATTTCATTAGACACACTATCACTGGACTCTGCTTACTCTCACTTAAGAGTATTTCTGTGGTTTTATAATCAGACAGTACCAAAATTGTTAACAGATGCCAGGTTGCCCCATTTCATTCACCTGGTCAATTTCRCTTATGACCACATAAAACATTCTGACAAAGCAATAATTTCTTAAAAATAATACCTTTGTTTGTTGTGAATTCGCTGTCTCTGGCTTTTGCAGATCTCACAAAATCAGCTGCCACTATCATTGGTGTGTAACACAAATCACAACTGTACTTCCTAACCAAGGTTCTGAAAGCCAACCTGCAGACACATGAAGATTAAGAGGTAAATAGTTAAGGCATTTTTCTGATTAGCTACCCTAAAATGCTGTTCTAACATGCAGTATTGTGRGGATGTTTGAGTATTATATGTGTAGATCTGTGATGAAAATATGTAAAATAAAACACGTCCCACATCTACCTCTGTCTTAAATAAAGAAGAAGGTAATAACCCATTTTTAGTCATGATAAATTTGAGAAACAAGTTTCTAAATAGYGAAAATGACAGAGCTGACATGACAGTTACTTACTTTGAATAGCGCACCATAGGAGCACATATTTTTACAACTTGCCCAGAATGGAACAAATCCATGGGATCTTTTAGTTGGCATTCTTTAGTTTCTCTGATGTCATCAGTCATGTATAACTAACAGTCCTTTCAGCATCTGGAAAAACAAACAGCGTCTGAAACGTTCGTCATTCAGCTACTTCTCACCGACCAGGCTGCAGAGCAGCACAGTTTACACAGAACTTGAGTTCTGGAGAAGCGGCCGGCCTGAAGCTGCTCCCCACAGGGTGCCGGGGACAGTCCTCATGGCGCGGCCCATCCCGGCACAGCCTCACCCTGCACGGCCCCTCACGGTACGGCTCCCCCGGGCACGGCCTCACCCTGCACGGCCCCTCACGGCACGGCTCCCCCCGGCACAGCCTCACCCTGCACGGCCCCTCACGGTACGGCTTCCCCATCACAAGCCATTCGGGCACGGCTCCGCCAGGCACAGCCCCTCACGGCACGGCCCCCCCAGGCACAGCCTCCCCCTGCACAGCCGTTGACGGCACAGCTGCCCCCGTCACAGCCCATCTCGGTACGGCTCCCTCTGGCACAGCTTCCCCCTGCACAGCCCCTGCTGGCACGGCTCCCCCCAGCACAGCCCATTCGAGCACGGCTCCCCCCAGCACAGCCCATTCGAGCACGGCTCCCCCTGGCCCGCCCGGGCCGCTCCCGCTCCCGGCGGCCCCGCTCACCACGTGCCGCCGCCGCCCGCTCCGTCGCGCTCCTTCGCCATCATCGCCGCGCGCCGCGTCCGGGAGTGACGCGCGGGCTCCGGCACCGCCAGCATGGAGGAGGCGGGGGCCGCCCCCGCCCCGGCGCTCGCCGAGCTGCGGGCGGACGGTGAGGCGCGGCCGCGGGCTCGGGGGACAGCGCCGGGCTCAGCCCCCGCCGGCACGACCGCGCCGGGGGACCGTCCGCGGCGGCCCCCGGCCGGAGGGTCCCCTGTGAGGGCGGCGTTGGGCCGGGCGGGTGGGAGAGCCCAGCTCCGGCGAGTCCCGGGAGTTCGGGCGGGGGAGCGAGGGGCCCGGCGCGGGGAGGGACCGCGATGGGTGCGCGGAGTGTGCGCTGGGGCTCGCTTGCTCCCAAAGAGAAARAAATTGCACCGGAAGGAGAGGCGAAGGTGCTCGGTTGAGTTAATAGTCTGGGAACTCTGGTCTTGCTTGATCCAGAGGAATAATTGCAGTAWCATTTCGTAATTGTTTTATAAACTCACACCGTTGTCGAAATCCGGTATGATTTCATGAAGTTTTGTCTCTTGCTACTTGTCAGTGATCTGCCGCTGACTGGTTTGTTTGGTTATGGGTACAGGCTCAACAGCTTCACCCTGGTTACACTGTAAAGTTTGAGAAACTAAGGTATTGATACTTTTTAGTGTATTCTGCTCAAGAGAGGGGTGTAGGAAATAAAGAAACATGCCCCTTTATCACCATTTGCAAAAAAAAAAAAATCCCCAAAACAAACACGAACGTCAGTTACCGGTTCCAGACTTGTTTCTTATGATTGTGCCCTCTTCCGACATTTGTACTCTGTGATGTAGAGAACATTTACTGTTATGTTGAAGAAATTGACAGAGATCTGTGCACTGCAGGGCTATAAGTATTATTTCATTCTTCCAAACCATGAAAATAAATCCCTAAAATCCTAAATCCTTTAACAGAATGTTATGCTGACTTCTTCAGAGAAGACTTTGATGTGAAAGCTTACACTTCCCAGTCCATCCATCAGGCTGTGATAGCTGAGCAGCTGGCCAAACTTGCTCAAGGTATTAGTCAGTTGGATAAAGAGCTGCATTTACAAGTAAGTTTAAAGCGTACCTGTTATTCTGGGGTGATTGATATAAATTCGTCAAAAACTTAGTATTCTTAGGAGCTTGTAACCTGTGATRTTGCCCAGTGTCCTCTGCAAGCAGTTACTAAAGGTACAGCTTGCAGCTAAACTAGTAGTGAGTTTGACAACTCAGTTAAGGCCACAGTCAGTACTCCTACTAGGGAGCCATGTATTGTTTCAGTTTTTGTAGTCTTGTCACTGTATGCTGTTTTACTCTTCCTGGTAAGAAGGAAGACTCTTTCCAAATGATTGTGTGGACTATCRTGAACACTTCAGGCCATGTTTCAGCATGGCATTGTGAGAAGATCTGGAGAGCTTGCACCTTTACATCATGTGCTGAAGAGTAGCATGAGCCCTGMGACTTACCTTTAGCTAGGCAGATATAACCTATGCTAACATGCTCCTACACTTCAGAAAGGCTTTTGAGTTAAGATAGAAGACTTTTTCTATGCAGAACTCATAAATCCACAGTAGACATTGCAATGAGAACACTTGCTAAGTTTGTCTGTAGTTTCAAAACTTGCTTCTTCCCTACCCCTGCCCCAGTTAGTAAGTAATACTTACTTACTTCTATAAATGTCATTAACAGAAAAAAAAAAATATACATAATTATGGTGTGATTAGTAAGTTCACATTTACAATTATTATTAAATATCAAGATGTGTTGAAATGTGATTGCTCTGCTGTCTTTAGTTAAGATGTCAGCTTTGCTGCGCAGACCTAATTAATTTCTGACCCTCTTCTCATTCTCAGCTTGCTGCTTTTGTGAGTTAAAATACCTTGTGTTCTTAAAACCCTTTCTCCTGTGAGATGTACTTGCTTTTTTCTGTATCTGGCTAATGTAGGGATGCTGATACTTAAATGACTAATTCTGATATATTTAATACTTCTTTTAGGCTCATGACCCCATTTTTCTCTTTTGATTTCTTTATTGGTTTTTTTAAGGTTGTTGCAAGACATGAAGATCTGTTGGCCCAAGCAACTGGAATTGAATCCCTGGAAGGTAAATATTCTTATATTATGCTGGCTATCCTTACAGTGGAGGAAGCACTTTTAGKATCTGTGCAGGGAACTCATTCACTGCCAACTTTGGTCCCTAATGTTAAAGTTCCAGGTCTGATTTCTGAGGAGTAATATGTGGCAGCTTTTCTGTTTTAGTTTTTTTTCCTTACGTCAGTAGATGGAGCTCCAAGGAGAAGATTTGGCTGATACTTCTCTGGAGTAGCTTCTTCATYGGAAAATGTATTTTGATAATGTTCTGAGCAACTTTAGCAATAAAGCCTTCTTTTACCTTTTAATATATTTTTCTAAGTAAGCCTAGTTTTGTTGCAACATTGGTAGGTATCAGTTGCCATAAGCTCCAATTTTCTGTTGCACATGCATGTGTTGCATAGTTTGCACATCTTTACCAAAGAGGCTATAACACATAATCCAAACTGTGTTGAGATACTTTTTACCAGGGAAGGGCTCCTAAGTTAAATACCTACATTTGATTCCAGTCTTTGAGACATGGTTTTTAACATAARCTGCTGATTTTCAAAGGCTTGCTTAGGAACCATTGACTGTATAGAAGATGGTTGCAATATATTGTTCTCATGCCAGGAGCTCATTAAACCTGCCATTCTGCTCTTTGTCACTTTGCTGAGAGTGTCATATGGTTTGGTATTGTGGTGGGGTTTTTTGGTGCAGACAGTATGCTTAGTGTTTGAAGCTGCTTGGGTTCACTGTTTTGTGTCAGTAATTGTATAAAACTGTAAAATGAAAGAAATGGCTGTTTAATCTAGTAAGGGTAGCTCCTGAATAACTTTTTAAACAGTTGGAGAATCAAGTATAAAAAACTGAAATACGTGTCATTCTCCAAAGAAGAAGTAGACAGCAATGTGTAGTCAATCTCGTGACTGATAAATACCTCCCTGTAACAATCTTCAGCAATTTGTGCTCAGTTGAATTCTGTTTTCTGAAATGATGGTTGTTTCTGAAGGCATTTCTTTCTAAAATTGCTCTGAGGAAAGAATGATGTACTTCAAAACAACTACTCAGTTAGGAAACATTTCTATAAGGCAGGTGTGGTAAGTAATGCATGTTTTACAACTTATTTGGCAAAGTAAAAATACAATTGAATTCACCTCAAATTTATTGAAAATTTTCCATTTACTTAGTGTTATGCTTTTAAAGGAAACACTGAGTCAAGATTCATAAGAAAAAGAAAAGATAAATGCCAACAGATTTTTTAATTGTGAAGTTAGAAATGCATAGCTCTTGATATATTTATCAAGTATGTTAGCAAGGGAAGATTATGGAGCTAATTCACAGCATGCACAGTCATTTGAATGTGTGAAAGTGAATCTCATTAAACATTTCAAATTGGTACACCCAGCTTGTAGAGTCTTTTCTTTTTTGGGCCTGTGCACTTTTTTTAATGGTACACAGCTCTGCTCTATGTATTCTTTTCTGTCTGTAGGTAGTTCAGTGGGTACCTTGAGCTACCTCCTATTTTAGGATTAGGCTGAGTTGTATCATCATGTATGTTCCACAGCAGGTGGAGAGGGGAGWGTGCCTTTTCACCCATCCTTATTCTGTCCTCTGAGAAGAGGACTGTTGGGTTCTTGATAGCGCTGTTACAGCCATAGATGCAGCAATGTTGTGCCACTGGCCCCATTATTGCAGTGTAGGGTAGACAATGCAGCCTATTTTGCCAGCTTTTCACTGTATCTCTTATCTTCACCCTCATGATCTGTTGCATGCCATACCATGTATAAATAACAGTGAACACAYGAGTTCTGAAGTATGGAGAAGATGAGAATTTACCTATCAATAKCAAATGACTGAGATACAGTCACAGTACAGGACAACCTTAATGTAACTATTTGTAGTAGTTTTGTTTGTCTTCTATCTTACTGTATCATGCTGCAGTTTTATATAATTTAATGATGGCATGCCTATAAACAGGGCTTTACAAAAATGTAGTATGTTTTAGAACGCTAACAGTAACTGAAACAAAAATAATTTCATAGGCCTGGGTTTGTCTAACTTAATTAAATTCTCAGCAGGCTGATTCTGTATTGCAAAAATGACTCCTGTCCCCTACTACTTTGTTTGTAATTTACCAAGAAAAGAACAGGCACGCTTGTTGGCTTTCCTTGTGCTGCTTTGCCAAACTAATGTGGAACAAACATGATTAGGGTAATTTGCTCTGCTTGTAATCTAAATTAGATGACCTTACAATGACATTGATACCTTACTTTTTGCTAAAGATCCTTATGCACAGGATGAAAACCTTGAAATAGAATAGTTTATCTTCTCAGTCCTCTTTGTCCTAGTCACTATGTTAAATAAATAGTGTTAAATATTTTGTGCTACTTTTATATATCATATTCAGGTGTTTATACCAGGTTGTATAATCTAACTGCAGTCCAAATCAACATTCTCTTAGAAAGTAGCATCCTCTAAATAGTATTTGAAATTTCACAGATTTTGGAGTGATATTTATTCTGCAAGTTTATGTTCTCTACCAATGCATTTTCCATAACATTCAGTAAGTGACCTGCTCATTTTATTTCCCARTATGCTTACTAATTTTGGTTTCTCTGATGCTCTTTTATACAAGGGGAAACTGTTTTGGATTATGCTAAAGTAGTTACTATGATTTGAAGAAAAACTCTTTCTATAATTTTCTGATGTTTCTATAATTGATGAATGATGTAAAAAATCTGCTTTATTTTGCAGGTGTCCTCCAAATGATGCAAACYAGAATTGGTGCTCTACAAAGCACTGTTGATAGGTATGACATTCATTATACAATTAGAAAGTATAAATCCTTGTGTTCTATAATGTTATTTATTAACACTGCTATAAACAATTTTCTCTTCTTGTTTTTAGAATTAGAGTCAAAATTGTTGACCCCTACAACAAAATAGTGTCTCGCACAGCTCAGCTAGCAAAACTTCAAGTAAGTTGCATTAAAAACATATTTAAATAAAATTCTTTTTGAATGTGTGTTATTTCACAATTATCAGACACGAGTACAGTTTTTCTACTCCAGTAGCCTGTAGTTCATTTTCAGTATTTGTTTCTCTTCAAGAGCTACTGAGAAGTGCTTAGTAGGAAAGTAGGAAATTGACCTTTGCRCTAGCTAATTGAGTTTTTGTAGAGATGGACGGAAGAGAGGAGGGTTATCTGAGTGTAGATTAATTAAATTCTCATAACTGTTTATGTTATTTTGGTATTGAATGTTATGGTACTGTTGTGTGGAAGATGCTTTTTGCCCCTAAGTTAGTGCAGGCTTTGCTGCAGTTTAGTAAAGAGTTTGAGAATTAATTCTTTCAAAATTCTTTCAAATTTCTTCAACAGTCAAGATGCAACTTCAGGAGCTATTTGTGGTTGTGGAGTTTTGTAAGCCCAGGTGCATAGTTGTGCCTGCCTTTTGAATGTAAGCGGAGTCTAAAGAAGCATGTAGATGTCTGTTAGAGGATAGCAGTGAGAGAGAGCTTATCACAATGATGGTGAGATAAGTGTCAAACACTTCCATTGATAATTTTATAGTAGTTGAATACTTTTCCATTGATCTTCAGGAGTCATGTATCTGYATTCTGGTAAGTTTTTGGTTTGAAATGCAGCACAGCTCAGGCCCCATAGGTGTTTAGTGAGTTATTGTTTGAACTGTTTGTCTTTGCAAGTTTACCTGAATTTTGAGCTGTGGATATACACTCTAGTAGATTTCCATCTGCAARTGACTGCTGTTGTAGAGTAGATGAAGCTTCAGACTTGCAGTTTCTAGTCTGGGGACTGGTGGAGCAGCTGTATTGTCTCTTGGCTGAACTTCTATTTTTTATGTTACTTTCAGTAGCAGTGAAGTTCAGCAGGGAGCTCTTAACACTCTGTGCAGCCAGTTTGGCCAGATGCTACTGTTGTTTTCAGCTCCAGCTGTTACTCGTTTTGCCACTGGCCAAAAGTCCCATGACTTCCATATGGCAGGTTAGGTGCAGATTTTTTTGTTGTTCTCTGATGTGTGTTGTGCATGTAGAAAAAGTTGTGGGAATGTGAGGCTAAATATGAAGATCTTTTGTACCCTGCCCTTACACAAAGTCAGACTGCAGGAGGATGTCTGAGGAGAAGGAGTCCCTGAACTTAGGAAATGTTTCTTGGATGCTTCCTCTTGGCTGTTACATGGGTTTTCCTGTGGTGTGAAAGCAGTATCCATCCAGAGTCAGCATTATTCAGGCTGTGCCAGGGGATTTGTAAGATCTGATTTTTTTGCTGTAAGTCAGGAAAAAGAGGTGGAGAGTGGGTGTCTGGTAGGCTGCTCTTTTAGCATCAGTGTAGAAAGAGGAATGATGATTCCAGATTCTTTGCCAATGAGAGTCAGTCTCATCACAAGAGCTGCTATCCCTTCTTGTGTTGGCAGATATTTTGTGAGTGCTTTATGTTACACTACATTGCTGGGAGGAGTTGAGGGTCAGGACAACTGAATTAATTAATGAAGCTGAATTTATGGAGAACTGAGTCAAATCTTAACCCTCCAGCCTCCTAAAAATGCACTGCTGGGRTGTCCTTTACCTGAGGGACTTGTTTGTTGAGGAAGGGCACAGCACAGCAAACAATTAACTTCCTGGTGATGGCAGGGCTTATGACATGAAATTGCTCCCAAATGCAAGACTTGTGGTTTGGGACATTGTCAAACTTACTAATTTTATCAGCTGATCTGCAATTGGTAGATGGAGATGGCTGGTAAAAGAGATTGCTTTCTGTTAAAATCTGTAGGGTTGGCAGGTATGTTTTGCTGGAATGTGTGATGTTTCAGTGCCTCTTGTAGTTGTGCTGGTGTTGTTTTAATACCTCTGCGTTGATTGCTGTGGGACTGCTCGCTAACTGAAGGAATATTTGACTTCCATAAAACTAGATTTTGCCATCCTTAATTGTTTTTAATATAGTCTGGCTTTTTCATAAACATTCTCACTGCAAGTTTGTTCTAAACTTCAAATCTAGTCCTGAATTCTAAATCTCTGCTATGTTCTTGTACAYATTTTGTCTTGCTCTGCTCTTAGAGCTTCATGGCATCCCCAGGCAGCAGCAGAYGCTGAAAGCTCACTTCCTACTCTAAATGATACTGTCCTCTTCTGACTCTTTCCATAGTTGATCACAAGCTAAGTGGGAGTGGTTAGCAGCTGATATGGGTAGACAGGGAGTTTGTCCTTCAGAGGATTCTTTTCTGGGAAACTGTTTAACTGAGTATTTTTGCATGGTCTCTTGTTTCAGTGTCTTGCTGTATGAAAAACTTCATAATTACAAAACATTTTAAAAGACCCCAATAATTCTATATTTTAAAGTTATTCTTACTTTAAAATATTCACCAGTTGCAGATGTCTTTGTGATGCTACTGTAAATAAATAGTAAATAGAGTGTGAAGATAGTGGACTGTCTCCTCTTTTTTCAGGCTTTATAAACAACAACATATATACATTCAGTTACCTGCCTATATGAGCTACACACTGGCACATTTTCAAGTGACTCTCTCTTTATAATTAAGTCTTCTTTCAGTAATTTMTTAAAATTTCTTTAATTTCTTTCTTAAAATTAATTTGAGATTAAAAGTAAGAAGCTTTTTGATGTCTCAAATTGTAGCAATAATTTCTGTTATTGTTGGCATGTTCTAAAATTCACAAGATAACTAATATGTAATCTCAGAAAAATCGGGGTTTATTTTTAGTTTTACTTCAGATGACTTGGACTAACTGAGGCCACTKGTCTTTTCCAAATTAATTTTTGCTTGAACAGTAGAATTTTTTCCTTCTTGGATGAAAGCATCTCCTTTAGAAAARCATACTTGATCAACTCAGGGAGGGAATGTTTCCTGAATTAATTCAGACTTCTGTTATGTGGGTAGTTAGGTAAGAGGATCTGGCATCTGTGAACAGCTCCACCGTTAGATACAGTTCTTTATTTCTGTTACGTGTCCTTACRTATAGTATTCTTTTGCTGTGATTGGGAGTTTTATTAAGTTGGGCTGCTCACATAAATGAAAATACTTGAGTGAAACAGAATCTTTGTCAAGGGTACAATGCAATAGAAGTCGCTACAAAATTTAGAGTGCATCTTCAGGTCTTCGGATTTTTTCCTCCGACTAATTCCCAGGGCTAGAAATCAAAACTTTTTTTTTGCTCTTGTATCTAAATGTAACTTCTCCCATCTCTTACTCTCTTTTAAAAGATTGTTTYTTGGGACAGGAAATAATAAGCAACAATTCAACAAAAAAGAGATACTCTTTTGGTGTGTAATGTAAAAGGTGGTTTGAAAATAACAGAAGGTGAATTCTCGTGGAAAAATCTTAGCCAGAGGTATACAACTGGCTTAGAGGGTAAATAATTTTGAAAGCAAAATAGTAATACTGTGCCCTCTCTTTTGGTGAAGCATAGTGCACTATACTAGAAGCTACTTTTGATTAGTCTTGCAGAAATTTAGTTCACAGATATGAAAGTGATATGCGGATCAAGATTTTTCTAATTAAAGAAATGAATTAATAAAAATTAATACATTAATCTCTCAAAGCAGGATAAGCCCCACTTAGCTCTCACAAAGTATAATAGAAATCACATGGTTAAGTTATCACAGAAGGCATAGAAAACTTGCGCTTCAGACTGTGATAGAGAGCCCAAAGCAGTGAGAGTAATTGGGCTTTCCCTGATGTGCCTCAGTGGGTTTTTTCCTAACTTTTCCTTTTTTTTTTTGTCTAGATGTTTAATAAAATTAAACTGTAAATATTTGTGGATTTGTTTGTGCTGACATAGGGAAGAGACTGCCAGGTTGTACAAGTCTGCTGTGGATATTGGTTGRAATTATTCACTGGTGTAATTTTTTATATGTGCACTTCAACTTCACTTTTCAATAAATGAACTTGAGTCTGAAAAAGAGRTTCTAAGTCTTGTTGGATACTAAATATTTTTTAAAGTAATTTAAAATTAATTTTGATATCCATAAGGTTAATACTTGAGAAGACTTTGCCTTCAGTACCAGGGAAAATAGCTCCAAACAACACTGTCATACTTGTTCCAAATTTCTCACTTGCCACCCTTGTTAATCTGATTGCAGATTTTGGACTGTATCTATGACTGTACTGAAATCTGAGTTGCATTTCTGAATTCTATTTTAGTTGTTACCCACTCCAGAATGTTGCTGTTCCCCTAGCATGTATTTCAAGGTATTAGTTGAGTGAAAAGTTATGAAACGATTATATTTGATTCGGATGTCAGCAATGTCTGTTATTCTAATTTGGTGCTAATAAAAGCACACATGAATATGGTTCCTAAAAACTTTATGCAAATGTCCATATTCCTAATTTTGAACCAAGAATGCCATGTATCTTAATAAGCATATGAAAGAATGTGAACTAACAGTTGGCTGAATGAAAGTGACTGGCCTTCTGAAAGTTTTGCTGAGAATGGATTTCTACATATATGCCTACCRTAAGAGTCAATATCTGTAATAACAATTTAGTCTTTATGTTTTATTGTCTTCTGAAGTAAGTGCTGCATTTTGTTTCTTTTGGATGAGTATTTGAGTGGCAAAGCCAACTTTCTAACTTTACTAAAGCTTTAAGAGGGGAGGAGTATTGAGGAGAGATGCACAGGGTAAAATAAAACTCACTTCTAATTAGGAGTAGAACATGCATGTGTCACGGGATTCTGAGTTTCCTTTGTTTTCTGTGTGGGTAGTGGCAGAATAATCTCAGTAGCCACATGTTTATTACCAGYTTCTGGAAGTCTTCGTCTATATAACATAGAATCATATTAAAAAATTTTGGAAAAAAGGGATTTCAGTGTTCTAAAGTTCCTTGTTTGTATTCACATTCACATTTCCTTTTTTGGTTAAGATGTTTCCACATTTGAGTAGTGGTATTATGTGATGGTAATGTACTGATAATATCCCCTAATGCCACAATTTCCCTGCAGGCTGCCTGTGACTTGCTGCGGAGGATAATACGCATCTTGTATCTCAGTAAGAGACTTCAAGGACAACTGCAAGGAGGAAGCAGAGAGATAACAAAAGCTGCCCAGAGTCTCAATGAACTTGGTGAGTCCTTCTTAATTACTTTTAGATACATTTTTAGCTTGTGCTCACATGACTCACACTAGTGTTTGAGGTAAAGAAACCCAAAAAATTTTTGCTGTGGTTCTTGCTTTCTGCTTCCTGGTTTAAATTGAGAAATGGGACGGACAGAACTTATTAGTCCTTTACATTATTTTGTATGATTTCTCTAGATACAGGTATTTAATAACATGAAAATTCCGTGATAATAACCTGTGTTCTTTTGGGCAGCAATTTCTTTGTGAAGCAATTTCGTACTGGTTTATGTTTCTATGAAACACCCTTAAAGGCAGCAGATATATATTTAGCTTTTGGGAGTCATTGCACTGTAATAAGGCATAGTTTAAATTACACTTTATGTCCTAAAAGAAACATATTGCCATGTGACTTTTATGAAAGCCATAGGTGATATGAAATACTGATACCTAACCTAGTTCAGATACTGGAAGTGTTCTGTTGCAGTAGTGACTAGTTTACTCTTTATTTTATTGGCTTGTATGAAGAAGAGTGAGGTAGTTCTCATGAAGGCTCACGTTACATTGCTAGAATATTTTCTATACTTGAATTAGCTTGGGAAGTTCCACACTGTGCTGCAGGATGCAGTGAGGAGCATCCCATTAGTCTTGGAGATCAGTTAGTGGTGTTGTATATGGTGTCTTGCCAGCTGTTTCTCCTCTGATTTAATGGTATTCAAATTCCAACTTCCAAAAATAGGTTGTGGGAGGGCTAAACTATCAAACATTCAGAATCATCCTGAAGTTTATTTTGCATATTTGTCACTACTGCTCTTTTTATATTGTGTGATCAAAAAATTATTAGACAATGACTTAGTCCTATAACTGGCAGATGCTGTGTTGCAAGTAGAAAGTTTATGTGTTTATTTAGTATATCAGTCTGATTGGAGCACTTAAGTACCAGTTGTATCATTGTAAGTTAGAATATTTTTTCTGATTATTTTTACCTTTCCTTCCATTTTGTTCTACCATTACATCTTCAGAACATATAAAATAATACTGTCTGTTAACTACCTGGATTATCTTGATCCGATTAAACAAATTAGTACAATTTAATGGTAAAATCTGATATGTTTAGTGTAATTTTTAGCATTTCTTTCTTTGATAGAAAATACTTTTTACTACTCATCTTCCTCTTTTTTTTTGTTTCACCATTTGTGGAGGGATAGAATGTTAGAAATTAAAGATAGTGCAGAAGGTAGTCTCACCCCTGAGGAGTTGCAGGTGTACTAAAACTCCAAAGATTAGGAGCAGGCCTGCCCTTAATAGGCCACAGCTGTGTCCAGTAAGAAGAACAGTGCTACAAAAGCGTCGGTTAGCTGGGTGAGGAGAGAGTTGGAGTTTGTTAGCTGTACTCTGAAGAGAGTTGGAGTTTGCTGGCTATGCTGTGAAGGAGTCAGTGCTGTGAGGAGGTACCCATGAGAAATCACTGAGAAGTGTGGGAGCTTTGCAATAAGATGACAACAACCATTTAAATAAAAAAAAAGACCTTGCACTTTCTTTTGTTGAAGTGCCACAGTCTTTTGAGT
This sequence comes from Cardinalis cardinalis, assembly GCA_014549065.1. Classification (NCBI taxonomy): domain Eukaryota; kingdom Metazoa; phylum Chordata; class Aves; order Passeriformes; family Cardinalidae; genus Cardinalis; species Cardinalis cardinalis. The sequence goes on from JACDOX010000028.1 coordinate 1,389,200, forward strand.
TTCTTGTTTTCAAGTACTTGGTGTTTTCCTGAAGCTTAGCAAAGTCTGAGTAATTATTGTTGAACATGAGGGGAAATGTATCCCCTTAGGTGACCCTTTTGAATTGGATCATGCAGCCCCTGGGGGTAGCCAAGGCTTGTGGTCCTTAATTTAATCCTTCATCCTTAGTTCTGGATATTTTTGGCCAGGTAAAGTACCTTGTCTTACTGTCATTTCTCTCTCCATCTCCTTTCCTGGTATTTCTTCCTTTCGTCTCTCTTACCTCTCCATCTGCATCTTTGTCACCCTTGGCTGGTCTGCATTCTTCCTGCTTCCCAGCTGGCCATGCCTCCCAGCATGGTGTGGATGGGAGCACCCCCCTGAGGAGATGCTGGTGCTGGGAATTGGAGGTGCCTGTCCCATGTGGAGAGGCAGTGACTGCTGGCTGTGGGGTAGCTCTGTTCCAAGGGGAGGAGAGCTCAGGGGGCTGCACTCAGTGTGGGTCAGGGTACTGCTGTGGGAGTCAGCAAGGAGTGTGGGGTATGGCTGGGGAAGTGCTGTTCTTCTGGACTTGGGAAGCATTGGAATGGGTGGGAGATCTCTAGCAGAGAGGGAGTGGTGGTGGTGTGTGGCAGGAGAGCACTGGGGATGTGGTGGCTTGGGGTGAGGCTGTGCAAGTTCTGTGCTTCAGGAAGGTGGGAAATGGGATGTAGTGCTCTGAGGGTGGGAAACATGGGAACAGCATTGAGAGTGGCAGTTCAGCTTGTGAGATATGAAATCTTTGGGGCAATGCTGCAACATCTGGTGGTAGTAAATAGGTGGTAGACATGAGTGGTGTGAAAGCCTGGTATTGGATAGGGACCTCTGTGTCACAGAGGTTTGCTTTCATGTCCAAGATGAATACTGATCTGTGGTTTTAGCCAGATATTCCTGAATATCCCTTYCATCTCTTGTTCAAGGAAAAATTCATTCCATTGTTTATTACCTTTCTGTTGTACACGTGGTGCAGAGTAATTTCTGCTTTGTCAAACTCAGCCCTGTGATATTACTGTGAAAGCTTTGCACTTGCTGTGGTAAAAGATACCTTCCWTTGCTTCTAAGGTATTCTGTGCAGAATCTTGAGATAACTGTCAAGTTTTTTTAATGCACTGCTATATTATGTGTGTATGTTTGGGGGACGGAAATGTGGATGTTTAACATGTATTCCTGTAGCTAATCTATATTAGTTCCATCAGAATTTTTACTGAGTTGCATATTGAAGTTTATTTTGTAGTGATGGGAAAGGCTATGGTAAATATATAAAATATTTGAATTAGGTAGAAATATGTGTCAATGAGAGAAACTACAAGAAACAGTAGCTTTTACTGAGAAGCAGGTTTTTTTCTGACCTGATTTCCTTAAGCAAAGGAACTCTRGAACAAATAAACTGTTTGTTGCAGTCTGTATAAGAGTGCTGTTAAATAATAGGACACACAGATTTATCAAGAATGAATCCTGTTTAACCAACCGTATTTTCTTTGTTGGCAGCATAACAGGCCTTGGGACTAGAGAGATCAATGACTGTCTTGTAGTTTGATTTAAATAGGGCTCTTGACACCATTGATTTAAATAGGGCTCTTGACACTGTGTCACATTACAGGATTGGCAATAGAATCCAGATGAAAATGTCATGCAGTGAATGCAGAAGTTCAGAGAAAGCTGTACCCCAAAAGCCTTCATCTGTTGTTCACTTACCCAGCAATATATCAAGCAGGGTGTTGCTAAAATGTGTTCTGTTGCTGGCTTGTATTTTCATTAATGATTTGAGTGATGTAATATGGCATATATCCTTATTAAATTTACTACCAATAATCAAGCAGAGAAGAATGGGAGGCATGTTGGGAAACAGGATTAGAATGAAAAATATTCTTAGCGAATTGGAGATATGTCTTACCTGAACTGATTTTATTTCTCTTTCAGACAAGTGCAAAGTCCTCACAATAAATAGTTCTAGTTAAGAGGGGGAACAGGAGAAATGACTGAATGGATTACAGTTCTACTGAGAGGGTTGATAGTTCCTCACAAATTGAGTGCAAGCCACTTGTTCATTTATTTTGTAGCAGTGTGACATAGTTGGCAATAAAGTTTGTGCTGATATTTGTAAGGAAGGRTATTGTGTACAAGGCACTTGAAAATAATCTTTTGTTCATGCCTCAAACAAAGTATCAAGTCCCTTTTGAAGCACCTCATTGAAGGAAGATGTGTGTTAATTGGAGAAACTCCTAAGCACAGYGGCAGTGGTGGCTGAAGGTTTTGAGGATTGTCAGTGGGTGAAGGAGCCTGAAGTGTGTGGCTGTGTTTTGGAGAAGAGGGGAGTGAGAAGGGAGAGTAATGTTCTTCAGATAAACAAAGGTTTTTCAGATGGGAAGGGATTAAATGGCTCTCCATATGCACTGTGATTTAAATAGTAAGTAATGGGCCTGAAATGAAGCAAAGGATTTTTTTTCCTGAAATATTAGGAAAGAGTTCTGCCAGAAATTATAATTTCAGGGGAGTTGTATTTGAAGCCTTTTAAAAAGTGTTTTAGACAAAGCATGTATCAGGGATGAAATCATATAGTCATGGAATAGCTTGGGTTGGAAGGAATCTTTAAAGCTGATCTAGTTCAACTCCTCTGCAATAAGCGGGGATAATTAGATAGGGATGATTTTGCCTTGCAGTGGGAGGACTCAGTGAGGTGATCTGCTCGCAGTCCATTGTGTCTCTTGGTGATATTCCCCTCCTTCCTCATTTTTTTGTTTGTTTGGTTGGTTTTGCTTTTTCTTTTTTTTTTTAATTGGCATGCTTCATATAAAATGTTCTTCACAAGTTGGTTTGTTGGGCATTGTTCCCAGATACCACCTGGAATATTATTAGAACAGTGTGACAGGAAATTTCATGCCTTCACTTCAGCCTCTTCTTATCATTCCTTTAGATGAGATAGAAAAATTTCCTCAAAGACCTTCATCTCAACCCTCTGACACAATTACTTCTCTTCTGGTTTTGACTGACATTCACATAAACTTCACATAGTTCATTGTGTTACTTGAGTGCTGCAAAAACTGACCCTCAAAAGCTATTATGTCAGTCTGGTCTAAGAGAATGCGGTGAGCAGGAAAAGGAAAGTGATACTGACTGTGTGAATGTAACTGTCCTGTATCTAATTTTTTTTTCACTTTTCTGGGAAAGAAGGCAAGCTGCCTGACTGTTTTTAAGAAAGATGTTACTGTATTTCTCTTTCAGTTTTTTAGTATTTGGGATGAGTGATGAATATCGTTATGTGTTTACTAAGCACTACTAGTTAGTATTCAGGAAACGATGGTTTTAATTTGTTGTTTTAGTGGTAAGTATTAAGCTAGTTTATTTTATACTAGTTAGCCTTATCTATTGCCAGGTGGAATTACCTTTAATTGTGGTTTCCACAGTGTACCTTATTATTTGACTATTAAAATAGCCTAAGTAGCCTAGATAATACACAGTGACTTATTCTGAAGTGATTGCAGATTGGCTGACTGCAATATTTGTTCCTCAGGTTAAATATTGTTGTCTAAAAGCTGTTTCATTTTAGCTGCTACAGTTTTTGCAGTAACATTCAATATGTGTTATGTGTCTATACACAAGTATTACTAAACTTGCAATGGTAAACTGTCTGAACACCTGCCACAGATACTGTGGCAGCTCTCTTTCACTGCCGCCTTCTTCCTGTATCCTGCTCAGTCATGAACTTCTTTTTTTTTTCTTCTGTTCCCAGCAATAATTTACAGTGTATGATTGCCAAGCCAGATCTTGTGTTGACTGCTGTTAAAGTGAGGATGGACTTGGCTACTGTCATGTCAGTGAAGTCTTTCACTGCTAGTGCACAGAGCAGACAGATTTGGTGAGACTAATGCTGCTGTACATAGTTTCTCATAAGAATCAACACTTATCAAACTAGGGGGAAGTGTTGCTTTCATGGTATTTTTGCTTAGGGACTTAGATGCCTTACAGTTTGCTGCCTTGTGCAATATCTAGTGTCCCCCAAAATAACATAGCATCTCTGTAGCACAATACATTGTTCTGCAGAGGTAAGTGAACTGATTTGATTAATAGAAATTACATGGCTTGGATTGCATGACTCTTTGCCTGGGGTAATTAGTCTTGGTGAGAATGACTGAATTGTATTACTGGCTCAGAGCCATCTGCATTAGTGCCACTGCTTCAGGTGATGCATCTGCATCCATAGGAAGTGCAAATATCCTGCTAAAATATTTTTCTTCTATCCCTGGTGGTGTTAACAGTAACAGTGCCAGACTTTGACTCACGTGGTCTGGACTAAAAAATACCGTGCCTTTCTGAATGTAATCTCCATGTGCTTCAATTTAATGTTGTTCCTTTCAGTTGAGTTGGTTTTTATTTTGCTTTATGTTTTTTTGTGAGATTCTGTTACCATAAAATGTAAGACAATGCAAAAATTTGGTGTGCAAATTTTTATTTGTAGTATTTCAGGACAAAGAAACCCCTTTCTGGTGGGAAGGTAAATTTTTTTCTTGTTGGCTTTTGAAATAAAGTACATTCCTGGTAGTATGAAACAAGTTCATTAATTTGAAACATTGACTCTAAGATACCAAATTAATGTGCATGTAATAGAAGGATCTTCAAAACCTAATACAATTTTTCATTATTAAGAGGCCAATAGTCTAAGACCTCTTTATCTTCTTTGAGGAAGGCAGACAGAGCATACAGATTTTACCATCAAATTATGTTTTGCTGTGACTAGGATTCCTAGCTTGGAAACCTGATGTTAGACAAAGCATTTTACATAAATATTTCACATGTTTTACCTAATGTCTGGCATGCATTCTTCTTCTAATCATTTCAGTAGAACTCACTAAACAATTACAGTCACATGAGAGAAAAGACTTAAGTTTGAATTGAAACAAGTAAAAAATCCTGTTGCAATTTTGTTTTTCAACATATCCTTTAAATTAGCAGGGTTTTGAATTTAATTTTCTTTATTCATACAGTTCAAGAAAAAGAATCCAAGTATGTTTGTAATTCTGGGATTTCTTCATGCCTAGTTTCCATTAAACAACTGTAAACAAGTTTGCTGTATTAAATGAAACAATTTTTTCATGTTAGCATTAAGTTTATTTCTGGTATTGATGAGATTAATCTTTTAGCTGTAACTACTCAAAAAATTTGATTTTGCTGTACTATTAAGTGTTTGGTAATTTTAGTCTCAAGCACGTAGGCCTTGTTGTAAGGCTGTGTCAAATGTTTTAAAATGGATTTAGTATTCCACTTTCTATCATGGTGTTAACCTGTTCCTAAGGGATATATTACTGACAGCTCAGCAGTAAGGCTGTGTCAGAAGTTAATTATGGTGCGTTCAGGTTGCTTTTGCTGTAGCAYGGAAAGTATTTCTAAAAGTTTTTATCTGTATTCCAGGCCCATCAAAGACTATTTCTGTCTTTTTCTTTTTTCTTTTTCAGTTACAGATGTCTACACCTTTTGTTCCTTATATTTCTGAAAAGCTTTACTCTTTCCAGCTCTCTGTCATCTGTTCCCTAAATCTGACTTCTGCTATTTCATTATTAAGATCAGTTATGACTTTTATTGTATGATCCAATGTATAGAAGTTTTGGTTGTAGGCCAGTATTACATTAAGCTAGGCTTCAGCAGGTACAGAGTAAAATCTAGGGCCTGTCAGCTCTTGGTTTATTCATATCTAACAGGTCAGAGGACTCCAGTGGGAAAGAAATGATAGTAGACAATAAGTAAGGAATGGGAGAGGGAATGTGATGGACTGCCACAAAGTGTTTTTTTGCTTGGAGATGAATTATTGTTAGGACAGCAGAAAAACTGCACCCATCATGCAGTTGGTAAATTATTATGCATTTAAACTGTCTATGGACAGGCACATAAGGCACAAATGGTGTTTGCATTGGTAGTTCAGTGTTTGAGATTAAGCCAGTACTTCTTATTTCTTAAAATTACTGTGACTGCAGTGTTTTCCATTTGCTTTGGTAATACATCAGATGGTCTGGGGTTTTGTGATCTAGAGGCTGTATCTGGGGTTTGTAGTGTCACCTAATGCTGAAATAAAGGGACTTGGGAATTTTGAAAGAAGAACTGATTGGAAAGGAAGAATAGAAGGAGTGATGAAAAGGGAAATTGTAGAAGATGATCTTGGCAATTACACCATCCTATCTTTTTTCATTAATAGGTTTAAATGTAAGGGCCAGGTCTCACAGTTCTTTTTTTTTCCAATTTTTGTTTATTTTGAAATTAGTGAATTCAAATGTGGAACTCTAAAATCTGAAAACTGTACTTATATTCTGTTTCTCTAATTACAAAATGCTCCTTCTACTCTCAAAGTATCCCTATAGAGCAGTAAGGAGTTATACCAAATTTGTTTCTGTTTTGCTGCTAAGGCATTTTTGTTCCCCACTGGAAGGATGGCATTGCAACAAGGTTTGGACCTTGTTTTTGCTTTACCTGTTGATCTTTTCAAGTGTTTGAACAGTAAGTATTTTGTATTTGTTAGCTAAGGTGTGTCATAAGAGTGGGGATATGATAGGATATGAGAGAACCAGCAACACAAATAGGCTTGTATTTATGAATATTTGTATTCAGCCAGATACAGGGTAAATACTAATTCAGAGGATTATTTTTATTTGTAATTGGTTTGAAGCAGTTATGATTGTGTAATTAGTACAGATCCTATGACATCTTTGAGTTTTGAGACAAAATATTGTTACCGGATAGTCATACTTATTCAATAGAACTACGTAATTAAAAGTAGAAAGAAAAGCTCTGGGTTTCTGTTTCCAGGTGACATACAAAACTAGCAAGACCAAAAGATGTCTGCAAGCTCTGTCTGCCTTTGAATCGAGTAATTTTTGTGCACTGACTTAAAAAACTCCATATTAGTTTAAAAAAAAAAGACCAGACCAAAGATGAAAAAAAATTTAGAAGAAGTACTTTTGGCTAAGAGAACAGAGGGGACACAGAGGTTAGTGGTGAGTCTCTGAGAGATTATCCTTTTGCAACTTGTAAATTATAAATACATTGTAGAGAGTATGAATTAGATGGCAAGACTTTGAAAATAATTTGCATTATCTCTTACATATTACGTAAACAAAGCAAAAGCTGTGTGTTTATGGTCATGAAGAGAAAGGCAAGTTGAATTACATAATTCCAAACAGTAAATAAATGCAGGGATATCAACAACACAGAATTATGTCATCTCTAAATTTGTGGTATATTCTTACTCTGTTTCAACAGGCATTAAAGTTCAAGTAAACAATGAAGAGCTGGGGCTCTTAAATTGGTGACACAAGACTAGAATGGAAAAATTTACTTCTCTAGTTCCTTTTACAGCTGGAATGATACATCTGAAATAGTATGGATCCAGTTGTCTGTTCTGCTCTGGGTGGAAGTTCTGCAAGGAAATTTCAGTTTTATATTTCTGACTAAGTATGCATTGGCACTGTTTGAAGCTCTGGTAGGACATGGCATTTATAACTTTCTCTGTTCCCTCTTTCTGAGCATGGAGATTCAGAACTAAACTGCAGGTTAGTTCTCCCAGAACTAGAGTAGTCGTCTCTCAGGTGATCACATTGGTGGTTTGAGTTCAATAGATGATTATTTGTCCATGGAAAGGTGTAGAGAAATGTCACATATTTTTTCTAGTGATGCTGGCTGAGGGTAGCTGAGTTTTGTTTTTCTGTGGCTGATGGTGAAATCAGTTGTTTAGTGGTCAAGGAAATAACACTGAAAAGCAGTTTCTAATATTGATCTTTCTGCTGGGACTGAAGCATTTATTAGTGTGTAACCCAGTGATTGAACAGAAGAAGAACGTGGTTCATTCAGAAATAACACTTCAATATTGTATGCCTGACAAAACAGAGTGGTTTTTATTTCTTTTTGAACAAAGAGATTTCAGCAGTAGAGTGAGAGAGAATAGAAATGTATAAAATGGACAGGTGACTTGTGACCATGGAAAGAAGTGAGCATTGGATTAGAACGATTAATAGAAGATCAAGTAATGGTGGTAAAAAATAATTTCCAGAAAATTCCACTGAGGATCATAGAAAGAGAAGTTTCAGTAGAAGTAAGTGTAAATGCATATAGATCTGAAAAAACCCCACTCAACTAAAAAACCCAAAAGATGTTACTCTCACAGCCCACTGAATTGAACCAGAAAAACCAAATTGTAGCAGATTTCCAAAATGTGTGGAAGGAACAGTGTTGGGAGCCTAGACTATTTGTTCTCTGCAGCCAGTGTTTTACTGTCATCCATTTCTAACGCAGGAAATGTTATTTTGTGTTCTGTTATAATAAACAAACTTACTGGATTTGGAAGACATTTGTTGCCAGAGTGGCAAGTTGTGATGCATAGGGCAAACTGAGACTAGACCCAGTGTTCAGTGTTTCATTTTGGAAAGAGTTGATTTTCCATTGCAGAAGATCTTCTGTTCAGTAGGTGGGGCACATGTATTTAGCCAAACTTGAAAGCTGGAAGCTTGCTGAGAAGACAATATTAGGTTGTGAAATACTGGCTTTTTGGCGATCAAGGAAGAGGGTACTCCTGGCTGAAGGCCTGTTCTGATGTAGTGACAAAGCAAAGATAACTACAATTGGAAAACAATGTATAAATACTACTGAATGCACTACAAATATAGATTATAGGTATGAAAATCTAAAATATTGCAAAAAAAAAAATCCATGACTGACTGGAACCAGAAAGACACTTATCATGGAATAACCTCATTAGTGTACTAGTTTCCAGATTGTTCATAAAGATGGAGAATACGAGGATTTTTCAGTAAGTGTTTTTGTTTTCTGTTTGAAGACAGGGTAATTTGTTCTTCCATAGAGTAAGGATACCAACAACTAACAAGGATGTTAAACAAAAGTGCTAAGTTTCCAGAGACATTAGTTTGTAATTCTTTACTGAATAGGGAAGGAGAAAGTCCAACTTGTGTTGTTCCAGCATTTAGAAGGAGATGGTATTTCTATTGATATCAATGTCAAGTAGATACAAAACTGCTCTGAAAAAATAGTAGGCAAGTTGAATTCATTTGAAAGAAGAATTCAGGGCTGTAAAGCTGACTTAATGATAGTCAATTACCTTTTTATGGAAAATATGTGTTGTCAAACAAATTTGTGTGTTTTGTTTACTGAATTGATTAAAGAAATTGTGTAAATGCATTATAGATTTATGTGCATAAATTTAGATGATTTAAACCTCCCTTTAAGTTATTTTTCCCCAGAGCAGGTATTTAAATAAGCCATATTCTCCTCACCTCTCAGTTCCTCTACATTCTTAGCAGATGATTTTGTTACTAGGGGAGTTGGAAGAGAGAAAAAGGGGTAACTAAACTGTAAAGCTTTGGAATTGGACCGTGTCCTTGCTGGGATTGCTTTACCAATGTTGTTTCTGTTCTTGCATTCATGCAGCTGTGTCAAACAAATCTGTACTTGTGCAAATGGTGTAGGGAATTGTGCTCTACAGATAAAAACAGTTTTGTGGTTACCTGTGAATAAATGCAATTATGCATGTCACAGTGGGTGATTAAGTGGGCCCTTTTTCATGAAGATTAAGATTGTAGAGGTGCATTCATGGGGAGAAAATAAAGGACCTGCAGAAGGGCTCTTGGATTAGCAGGAAAGGAAATGGCAAGAGCTAAGGACTGGAAAATGAGGCCTGGCAAATTCAGAAGTATAAAATAATTGAAAAATTGGATTATATGCACAATTTTGTTGTAATTCTTCAGGTAAATACTGGTTGTTCAAATCTTAAACATAATAACCAATTCTATTCTGTTCATTTCTAATTAAAGTATAGCCAGTTCTGGTTAAAAAGTCTAACCAAAAAGCTATGAAAAGTAGGCTGAAGACTAATCTTTGTTCAGGCTCTGGATGGGAGCCAGTATCCCTATTGTTACTAGTTATCCCTGTAACTATTGTTACTATTGTCTTGCCTAAAAGATCAGTGAAGGTGTTTCTGTAAGTAATCAGAAGTGTAGAGTAAGTTTTCATTCTTCGTAGGAAACAGCTTTAAGAATAGGCTGTTTTCCCAGGAGTAGTTTTTTCTCTTTGTCACCCAACTCATACACTTAATTTTCAAATATTGTTTAAGCATTTTATCATCTCTGCTCAGTTATTGTTTGAAACATAAAATAGTCTCATTGTCTTATGTGTTGACCTTTCAGGCCCAACCTTCAGTTATTCACAGGCTTTAAGTCTAATTACTGACTTAGTTGTCTTAAAGTTACATTCTTCAGCTGAAAGCCAGCAGGGTCTCATACCTTTTTTCATGTAAACTCAGGGGAAAAGTATGGAAACCTAACCTCATTAAAAGAAGGAACTTCCTATTATTTTGAGAACATACTGTTTCTCTGCCAGGTTGTCTACAACTTCAAAGATTCCACCCTTGCCCAGTTTTAGCAGACCTGATTAGCAAACTAGAGGTGCAGAAACTTTTGGCTGGAAAAAAATTCAGAACATAAGAAAAAATCAGTGACTGAATCAAAAGTTTCCCACTTTTATTCTAGTTTAATTGAACTGCTCTGGAGTCTTCACTGTATGCTGTAAAACTGAGGCAAGATTTATTAGAAACTTCTGAATATATTAATATTTTTAAAGATATCTTTAACTTGTCTTCATGTGCACTTTTTTGTACTTCCTCCCTGTTTGATGCAGGTGCAGATGAGCTATATACCTCCATTTTAATAATTTTGACTGTAAAGGTTATATGTCCATAATGTAATCTTTACCCACAGATTCTCTTCATATAATCACAGAAGGGTTTAGTTTGGGAGGGGATCTTAAAGACTATCTGCTTCCATGCCCCTGCTGTGAGCTTAGACGCCTTCCACTAGACCAGGTTGCTCAAAGCCCCATCCAACCTGGCCTTGAACACTTCTGGGGATGGAGGTTCCAGAGCTTCTCTAGACAGCCTGTTCCTGTGCCTCACCACCCTCACAATAAAGAATTAATTCCCAATATCTAATCTAGACTTATCCTGGTTCAGTTTGAAGCCATTCCCCTTTGTCCTGTTATGACATGCTCTTGTAAAAAAGCTTCTTGTAAGTCCCACTGATACTGGAAGGTGCTCTGAGGTCTCCTCAGAGCCTCCTCTTCTCCAGGCTGAACAACCTCAAATCTCAGCTGTCTTCACTGGAGAGTTGCTCCAGCCCTCTGATGTCTCCATGACCATTCTGAACTTTATCAGGTCAACATGTTTCATGGATTGTGGCCCCAGAGCTGGACACAGCAGTCCAGGTGAGGTCTCATGAGAGAAGATAGAGGGAACATCACCTGCCTCTTCCTGCTGGCCAGGTTCCTTTGATGCTGATGGGCTTCCTTTGACTTTCTGGCTTCAGGTGCACATTTCTGGGTCATATCTGGGTCATATCAAGCTTCTCCTCAGCTGATTTTATGTCTTCTGTTTTATTTGTTCTTGTTCATTGATAGGTCTCATTTACTAGCTGTTAGAGCTCTTAGCAGGAGTAATAATCTTCCTCAATATTATTAAGGTGTTTTACAACAGTAGTGCCCACCCTCACCTTTTGTTTTGTGATGATGCATACATGGCAAATTGTGCTCCTTTCTCTTCTTTTTTTTTTTTTTGCCTTTAAGTGTGTTTTCAGCCCGTTGTAAATGCAGCCTAGTACACAAATTATCACTGATTTGTAATAATTTAATTGATAATTTATATTTGTAATAACTTACTAATGTGGGAAGATGTCCTTTTCGCCTCCTTATCCCTTCTTCTCTCTATTTGTGACAGGGATCTATGAAAAATGTCTTGAAATAAAATTGGAAAGAAATCTGTGATGCAGAGTAGCAATAAGTTACTATGCTTTTTTCCCCCCTACTAATTGAGTTGAAATTGAATTTAATTTGATGTAAAATCTCACAACAGATTGTGAGAGTTCCTGGTACAGTTAAAAGTAAAACTGTGCTAATACAGCTATGTTAATAGCAGTCTGACATAGCCAGAGTGACAGATTTTACAGCAATGTTGTTTCAGCAGTGACATTGATTTGTTTATTAGATATTGTATCAGGTTAAACTGTTACAATATATGGTAGGAAGTTAGAGATTGTATCAGGGTAACAGAAACCAAAAGTATATTTCCAAAAACCCATCTTGGAAATGAAACACGAGTGTGCTGTGTGCCAACAGCTTTGTGCTCTCAGCCTGCCTGCCTGCTTGCCTGGCTGCAGTGTCAGGAATCAGAATGTGGATATAGAAATGCTTAGATGCAAAGGATACAATTCATTCAAACTATAAAAAGAATTGGTTTAATAATTTCAGATTGTGTACCTATCACACAACTTTCGCTGTAAATCTCTTGTTTTTTCATTTCAAGTAGATTTCTTTTCATTGTGTGAGAATTTCTTTGTAAAATAGGGAAACAAGATGATACAGAAATCTATAAAGTAAATACACAAGAAGATATTTCTCCCATTCTGTTTCAATTTATAATAATCACTGAAGTATAATTTTAGCAAAGAATATAAAGATGCCTAATGATATATCTCCTTCAATTTATTATTCTACAAAAATAATTAAACTGTGATAAAGAAACAATAGTTAAAAACATACTGTGGTAGTGAAACACATTCTAAGCATCCAGATGAACTGAAGTTATCTGACTGACTAAAGAAAAATTCAATAGCATATTTTAAAATGTATCACTGGGAGCACATGCTTAACCTTTCAGGTCTTTTCTTGTAATGCTTGTACTCTGTGTGTGCTTTGTACTTTATCTGTAGGAAAAGAGGTAATAGAATCGTGCATGCTTTTGGTTTGTCAGTTATTCTGTGTATATTTTGTTAAATCAAAAGCCTTTTCTGGAGTTGGTATTCATCTTGCTCCCCCTCTCCTCCCAGCAATTTTGGCACAACCACATATCACACTCAATGATTCAAAGACAAGTTCTTATTTTTTTGGCTGCTAAACCTAAAAATTAAGGTTAGCATTTTTCCCACAGCAAGTGCGTGTTGCCCTCTGCCTTTCTGTGGTCCTGATGGCCCTAGCTGCCTTAGAGTGCTTCCTTCTGCCTTCTGCCCTTTTCCACTGGACTGTACTCTTCTTCTTCACATCCTTCTTCTTTAACACTTATTGGCTCTGAGTGAATCTCATTTTCCTGTTAATATGTGGTTTTTTCCTTATTTTTTTTTTTTACCTTCCTCCACCAAAACAAAACCCAAACCCTGGATTTCATTTTGCTTCTTGAATTGCACAAGTGTTCTGTGAAGTAGAAAAAGAAGATGGTAATTATAGAGTCAGATTCTTCTTTCCTCTTGGTGTAAGACAAATACATTCAGTGATATAATGGCAGAATGTGRGAATGTGTGAAGTAGGAGTGGAATTCAGCTCTTATAAAGCTGGAAAATTTTAAGACAGAAGCTGATTGTTCTTAGCTGTATGTTGGAGGTATTTYGTCTGAATAATGGATAACAGAAGAGTAATTTAGCATATTCTAGATTTTTTAATACTGCATTGAAACTTTGTTAAAGAATGCTGTATTCTGTCCTTTCAAAAGAGTTTGATGGCAATTGGCAACTAAAACTTTTTTCATAGGAAACAAATGTAAGTCTAGAATATTTAACTGCCAAGGAAATTCGATAGTTAGCACATACATCRCTTTAAAAAGAAATAGTGCAATATAGTATATTTAATGGTTAACACTACAGAAATTTTGTTCTTCTGTCCGGGTAAATTCTGTAGCCTTTCAAAGAATTATTTAACTTAAAATGAAAAAAATCCAACAAGGGTGGGGAAGATAGGATGTTTAAATTTATGTGTGGTGGGACATAGTGCCTGTCAGTCCAGTTCAGTGATACTCTTACCAAACCTCCTTCATATAAATAAAAACTAGATCCTGATGTTAAACCCACCTTTTGATGTGTACAAATAAGTAATAATTATGTATGACATACAYGTGTATATTTATGTAACAATGAAGGGAGGTGAATTGATCTGATGTGTATCCAAGTGCATACATTTTTAATCTAATATATTTAGAAAGTACAGAAGTGACTGCTATTCCCTTGGCACTAATAAAGCAAACAGAACTTCCGACCATGTGTGGATTACATGCCTTGTAATCCATAAAAATTGTTGTGTACTAGAAACTAGATGTTTGTGATGTATTTACATTTCAGTTTCACAGGTTTGTGATGCACTAGTGTGAGAAGGTATGCTTCTTGAATATTCTAATAGATACTGGCACTGCACTCTGTTTATTTTTGTATTTTTAGTGTGGGATAACCTCATTTTACAATGTAAAATTGAATGGAAATGCATTTGCAGTTAAAAAACAACATAGTCAGATACCAGCTAATACTTTAGAGACAGAGAAYGTGTGGAAATTGGCAGTGCTTGCTTGTGTTTCTGAGATGTGTTTGCTGGAATTAATATTTTTGGAGTCCTGTACAATTCTGCTTGCCTTAGGCTGAGTGGTGTGAAATGTAATTGAACTAATGATTCACTGTGGTGAGATCATTTTAAAGAATGTAGTGGGCTTCTTATTGTACAATACTATGGCATAAATTTGCCCTTTTTTCTTCAGCGATGCTGCCTCTTTGCATTCTGTTTTAGTCTATCTGTCAAGCACCCACACCATCATATCACTCCTGAAATCCTCTTGTGTCTGTAGGATATGTAGTGTGTCTTCACAATTTACTTTTTATTTYGTCTTGTGTTAAATTTGTCATGTGGTACAGATAATCTATGGTTCTGTTTTATGATGGCTTCAGGGTGTATGTAGGATGGCACATATTCTTACTTGTATTCCTTCCTGCTGTATGTAGAATTTTCTTCTGCAGCTCTCAAAGTGTACTCCAATGTAGTGTAAGTCCTTTTTTAAAATTTATTGAAGATGAAGAAAAGTAAAAATGAAGCTGCTTATATTCGTAAAGGCAATCAATGAGTGTGATCGACACAGCCTTTAAAACTGGTCTTAATCTCTTTGGGTAATTCCTAGGCTGCTCTTTCTCTGCTATGAAGTGCTGCTTCATTGCATCTGATTTTCTAATGAATGAGCTTTTAACACTAAATGTGTAATTCTTGAGGTTTTATTTAATTTTAAGAAGTAAGGTTATGTTGTCAAGAAACCTTTCAAGTCTGAAAGCTTTTCTAAATGCTTTTTTCAGATAAGGACATGATGTAGACTTATTAATCTGTTCATTATCATTTCTCCTTTCCTTCTTTTTAAATGAATGAGTAGTATCTTTCATTTAAGAATGCTTTATTGGAAGATTAGTAATCACTGAAATCATATTATGGTATTAACTCTACACATCCCAGCTTCTCCTGCTTCTAGTGTTCAAAATACAGAGGGTAGCTGGAAAGGGAAATGAAGAAGGGGTACAAAAAAGAAAAAATAATAGTTTCTGCTTAAATATTTCRGGGGCATTTATTTTCAGAAATTATTCCCAAAAGAATTTTTAAAGTGGTAAATGTGGAGGATATGGGATTAAAAAAAAAAAAGAGATTATTGCATTTACTTCCTCTCTGCAGCCTCTCAAATAAGATGTAGGATTTCTGTTCTTTTAGGAAATCAGAGATAACTTGGATAAAAAAGTGCTTTAAATATAGTTGAATGCAGGTATTTTTGGGCCAATTTCCACAAAAAAGCCTCAGTGAAAATATGAAAGTATGTTTGGATATGTTACACAGTAATTTCATGTCATTTCACATCGATCAGATAATAAMATTTCTAGGTAGAATTTACATGATTATAAGTGGCTATTGTTTGTGGAATATGGAGCTATTGTATTATATTTTGAGTCTTCAGTTCTGGTAAGCTAAGACATGAGCTCAAGTAAACTAAGCACATTGCAGGTATTTTTTTTTAAGCACAAAACCAGTTTTGGCAATACACATATGATTAATAATTTAGCTATGTGGTGGCAAAGAGCTTTTTGTTCCCTTAAAACTGCACCTTTTTTTATACACAACTTCAGAGAAGTGCTTTAGAAATCCTAATTTTTTATGTAATGTTTTAGTCAAACTAGCTTTCGTATTCATGGGTATGATCTGCTTTTTTATATAAGATAATAGTTATTGAGAATTAGCATTTGAAATATACTGGTAGCTGGTGACACACTGATCAGTTTATGTAACAAGAGGAGTGAAATCATGCTCATTGATTTTGCAGGTTTTTGTTTTGTTTCCTCCTTCCTGCCACTGTTTCATTGAAATGAAGAAATTTTTAAGCATGGCATGGTGAAAACAACTTGACAAACTTATGTTTGGATAAATATCTTAATTCTTGCTTACAGTGCTATGGATGATGATAACTTCATAAGGCTTCTTGATACTTCAGTGCAGATTTAGGATGAAATTGAAGAAGACAGTGTAGAACAAAGGTATGCCGTGGCTGCCCAGGAAGTGCAGGAATACGGTAGCTGGCAGTATTGGTGATTGGTTTGTGACAAGGCAATTGCATGGCTAGAGCTGAACATAGTGGAGAATAATTAAGTTATCAAGGGCAGGAAAATGATCTTCTACTTTAGCTGTGGMGTTTGACAATCGTATCTATGTAGATAGATGGTATGAATGAAAAATTCCTGTGTGAAAGGTCCTTGTGTCACRCTAGAGGTCGGTCTGAAAAATCTAAACCTTTGCACAGGATTGACTCGGTTGGTTGTCTTTTAGCATCAGCCAAATTTTCTCATCCATGCCTTTTTCTTTCATTTAGCCTTTTACTCCTGCCCTGTCCTTTTTATTTATTCAAAGTTGTGTATTTTCCATGTAGAAATTGTAGATCTGAGATTGTATATGCAAAACTTTTAACTTTTCTTAAGAGTACTGTCAAGTTTTGGACCAGCATGAATTTTTTTCCCCATATCAAAAGTTTCTGAACCATTCACTGAAGGACATAATGTAAATGGCTTTTTCTATGCATGGTAGTTGCATGCTGGAGAAGACTGAAGTAAGTGGGATATCTAAATATGAGGTCAAAATGCATCCAGGTTGTAGCTGCATAATATTCAGAATACTTTGATCAATATTGTTTATGAATTAAATTAAAAAACCATATTGTACAAAATGGTGAATTTGTGCTATAGAAAATTATTCCCAAGTGCAATTTTACTTAAAAATTATTTTATATTTACAGAGAAACTGAGCCGTACAAATATTTTTAAAAGTTTGCACTTCTTTAAGGCTATTTATTTTCTAAAAAAAGAGGACTTGAATATTTTTGACAAATATACACATGGTGTTACGCTAACAAACAGCCATGCAACATATATCTTACATAATGAAGAAATTGAATATACAAGACCTACTCTATTTAACATATATTTTGAAAATATACAGTCTCGCCAATAGTTAAAAAAGTTTTTCTTATTTGGCAGTATTWTTTTTTTACAATTTGTTCAAATATTCCGTTTGATGTGTTTTGGTGGATACTGAAATCTAGTCAGTGACAACCTGAGGTACTAAACATTTCTGTCTTACTTCGCTGTCTTCAAAGGTAATCTTTTTGTTCCTTTTAGGCTCTATCCATGAGTTGTGTATTACAGCGTTATTTGGCATGGGATCTGCTTCCACTATTGAAACAACTCGCTTTTTCATCTTGCTTTTCAGAACTTTCTGAAACTTTTGCCTTGTGAATGCGTAAAGTAGAGGGTGAAATATAGTTGTTCCATATGCCATTACTAGAAAACATAATCTCAACTTTACCAAAAGGTCACTTGGGCCCAAACATAAGATAGTGGTGTTTAAAACAGAGATGGGTGTCCAGCAGAGAAGGAACGTTGAGATGATCAGAAGGGACATTCTGAAGACTCTCTTTTGCCGTTCTCGCCGCTCCCGGTGCCGTTTCACAGCTCGACGCAGAGCAATTATGACGGACACGGAAGTCCTTACACCAAAGACGACGTTTTTTCCTGCACTGCTGTGGGACACATCCGTAGTCTCATGCTGCGTGGTCAAAGAAATAGTTTTTTTCTTTCTGTTTTTCTTCTTTTGTCCCGTTGTAAATCTTGTACCGATCCGAATATTTAGGGCCTGGAGTATTTTGGTGTATGTAATTAGCATTACTACAACAGTGAAGAAAAATATTGGGATCTGAACGAGAATGTGGTAGTACATTCCTAGCTCAGTGTGGTACTCATTTGTACTCACGCACAGAAGTGTCTTATTTTCCCAAGTGCTTGCACTTTGAAGACTGAAGAAGTTGACTTCAATGAAAGGAATCAGGAAGGAAAAAAGTGAAATGATCCATATTGATGTCATTAATATCACAGCCCTTCCCATGGTCAGGATTCGATTAGCAGGTTTTACAGAGATGTCGTATCGGTCCAGCGTGATAGCAAAGACGTTGATTGCAGTTGAAACGCTTGCAAAAGAGACACAAGCCTCATGGAAGCAGCAGATGAGAGCAGTGTTACTCTCCAGTGAAAGCAGAAGGATAACTATAGTTAGAGGAATACATCCCACACAAATTATTACATCAAGTACATGAAGGTTCATTGTAATTATGTTACTGACAGAATTGATTAAGTTGGATTTCATACAGTAAAGTACCAGAACGGTGAGGTTGCTGCCAAGTCCCAAAACAATTTCTAACATCAAAAATCCAGTGAGAGAAACTTGAAAGCTTAATGGATATGACAGTGGTTGGTACATGTTGGTATCGATGTCATCAATGGCATCTCGAACTGTAATGTTAGATTCGGACTGCATGTTGACTTCCAGAATGGGGGACAAACACATTCTTTTGTTGCAGCTGGTTTTTCTCCTGAAAGGTGAAATAAAATATGGAACTATTTGATTTCTTTTTTTAACACTTATTGTAGATAAA
>JACDOX010000028.1:1408064-1489728 GCA_014549065.1 Cardinalis cardinalis
AAGCAATATTCTTACCAAACTCTTCATTTACAGTATATTTAGAGCTTTAATTGGCATGGACTCAAAAGCCTGAAGATCTAGAATAAGGTCTTTGCTCTTGAAAGAAAGCAGGATTTGTTTGAAAAAAGAAAAAATAGTGAAAAGCTTCCACTTAGGGAGGCAAGCCTTTGTTTGTAGCGATGTGGTTTTTCACAAAGGGCTCATTTGTTGAGTAAACCATACTTTGTGCATAGCCTTTGTATTGCTTTGAGGGTCATTTTAGAAGAATGTTGTTAAGTATTAACAAATTAGTGATCAAGATCATTTTAAAAAGCTCTTGTGGAAAAAAAAGTGATAGGAACATGGAGCACTGTTGCTTATGTATCATAAAAAGGATGTTTAAATTATTTATGCCAATTAATCCACCTCTTTCTTGTAAAGTTTACAGTAGTGCTGTGGACTGGAATGTGTTGTTCTGTAATTCACCAGATTTTTACAGAGTTTAAACCTTCTGTTCATTTTAATCTTCTGAGCATCTATGTGTATGATGCTTCTTGCCACTACAACAGCTTTATATAAGTATATATAATTTCAAATGCAAAACTTATATGGGTTTGGGAAATTGAGTTTATTACAAAATACTACATTTCCTTTTTCTGATTTGAATTTTCAATTGCTTCAAGAAATCTATGCCTACATGGGATAGAAGAGTATTTTATTTTATTCCAGAATACATTTAAGGGAATAATTTCAGCAAATAATATTTAAAAAGAAAATTGTCTATTTCAGGTTTTGATTTTGGTTTGGTTTTTTTTTTATTTAATACAAACTGCAATTAAACCAAGCAGATTTACATACATAGCATGTTTCTTCTAGGAATAAGTAAGGATCAGAAAGGTATTTATTTTATCTAGCAGATTTTTTATTTTGTGTTTCATCTGCTTAGTTTTACACATGCGGGTAAGTTCTAAATATAGCATCTGCATGTAATACCTGATGTTTGTGTGATTTATATTGTCAGCCAGCTCTTGAGTTTGTAATTGATTGAATAAATAAAAGAGAGGTTATTCAATTTCTTGTTATGATACTGGAGGGCTTTTTTCCTACGCAGCTTTAAGTTTAAGAGGGGACATATTTGGCATGAAAATAAATTTGAATGTCGACCTTTGTTCTATTCTGAACACATTAAAATGGATAGCACTAAGGTGAACAAAACTGAGCTCTTTTAAAATGAAAGTATGAATTAAGCACACTTGGGATACAGTATGCAAATGGATTTCATCTGCAGTTCTGAAAAGCTTCAGTTGAACAATACTATTAATTGCAAATTGTATGATGAAAATTCTTGGCATTCTTCAACAGCTATTTCACATGTACCTCTTAAATAAAAAGAGATGTAAATTAGAACGTATTACTCTCAGGTGTGAAATGAAACAAGAAATATTTCAAAAGCTTTGTTTCATTTCTAATTTAGGCAACCTCTATCTGTCTTACRTTAACCCTCAGGGATATGATCTCCTCTTGCATGCTGTCCTGGCTGTGAATTGGTTTCAAGAAACCATTCCAAATGCATTGTTGAATAAATGAAGTTCTTTTGTGTTAGCAAAAGCCAGGAAGAAATCAAAAGCAGATCTGCTAAAACAAATGACAGTCTCACCCTAATATTRCAGCAACCGAGTTTTTGTGAAAACAGAAAACCTCAGCTGTGTTAGGTCGCCATGAATAGATTAAGCATCACCTCCTGGGTGCACTGCCTGGGTTTTGGGAAGCAGAGCTGTGTGGCCAGGAGCTCGTTCCCCCAGCGCCGCGCGGGCAGCGCGGGGCACCTACCTGTTCCCTGTGCCTCAGGGGCCTGGCACAGCGTGGCAGCAGCTGGGCAGAAACTGACACATGCTGTCACTGAGAGATTTCTGACACGCACTGTACCCTGGAAATCAAGTGGTAGCTGAGCTCTTATTTAATTTCTTGCAGGTTTTTTTGTTTTCCTTTTTTTTGTTCCTGCAGTTCAGCAGCAAAAAGTTCTGATTAAACATGGGGACTTCTTAATTGCCTCAGATACTTCTACAGACCGGGGCATATTCTCTGTGTCTGTTCTGAGTTTCAAGCCAGCAGTAACAAATAAACCTTCTTTTAAGTGATGTTAATTTCCTTCCTCTGTTGCATTTTGTAGAAGCCTGTTTTTATTTTCCAGGTTTAGAGAATAATATTTTCTSATCTCTGTTTTCAGAGTGTGTGTAGACATCCTTAGTTTATGGTTGCATATTTCTTTCTGTAATATTCCTGCTCATTACTTTTGAGTGATGGCTTAGTGAAAGAAGTTGCTATACATCATAAAATCCAGTTCATGTGCTTTGAGAGTAACCATGGGTTACCTAATTTGGTTTATTTTGATTTAAGGAGAATACATAACATCATAAAATTGAGAGAAAAATATCCATTAGTCATTATGACAAGTAAGTTATTTAATAAGTAGTATAGAAAAAGCTTGGTTAAACCTTTATTCAGCTTGCTGATGAAGTATGCATATTCTCCTTTTGGGATTTCATGTTTCATTGTCTCTTCATGCATCAGTAGTTTCCACAATTCTGGTTTTAAATTATAAATCCCTCTTTAAGAAATGCTCACCATTTTAAGAATCAATCATTGCACTCTTCTTTTAATGAAAATCTGAGCAGATGTGTTAGTCTTCCATGTATATTGTTGAAGTGTCATGCACGTAAATGGTAATGCAAGTGTGTTCCATGTTTTTTTTAATTCCTTTATGTATTAAGAATACATTTTAGGGATGCATCCTGCTGCTCGTAGGTCATACAGCTACAAAGATACCCGGTCAACTGCATTCTTCATATTGTCAGTAGTAAAACTGAATTAGTTGCTGCATGCCCTTGTGAAGGGGAGGAAAAAAAAGGTTAAAAGTAGGGCTTATAATTTCAAAAAATAAAGTAATGCAAGAATGTATTTTCTAATATCAYTTATTTCATGAATAAAGGATCTCTAAAATTGGACCTTATAGATTACATAAAAAATCAGTTTGCCTGCTCTCAGTTTGCTAKTAAAATCATATTCTTCTGTCAGCTTATATGAATTTAGGTTTTTTGGGCAAGTTTCCTGTTCTCCAGATAGTACAGGTTACAAAAAATCCTGGCTAGAAGCATTAACTGTTGGATGCAGTGTCTGTGACTAAAGCTAGAAAATGTAGTTTTATAGCTCTGGTGAGCAGGTAGTTTATACATAAAACTCTCTCGTCTTTTAATGAGAAACTGAACAGAGTTAAAGAGCCTTTTAAAAATACGCTTTTGTTTAATTTGCACACTGTTGTACTTTCCTTTCTTGAAATAGATGTTTAGCAAATCCATGCTTTTAATAAATGGCTTGTATGTATAGGATAACGAAAAAAATAAGTTTAAAAAAAAACAACAAAAAAGGGGGATTTCTTGAGCAATCAGAGATTAGTCATATGAGCCAACCTTCATAAAGCAATAAGTATGCACTAATTACAGACTGTCTGATCCTTCGAAGAGTAACTGAATAAATCTGAAACGTATTTAACTGCCAATATTTGGAAATACTGCTGAGGGAGGAAAAGCATATTCCCAGTTGCTTTATGTGGTTGTTTTCCCCAATACTGTATGAGCTGAAACTGTACTGTCTTCCTGTTGTACAAACAAAACAGGTTTTTAATATTCTATAAGACTTTCATACAGAATAACATTTTTCTATCATTATATTTTTTAATGAGGAAGGGGAAATAGCATTTAAATATTTCCTGGTCTCAAATATAGCAATATATTACTGCTTAATATAAGTTGAATCTGATCTCTTGCCTTTTTTTCTCCAATTTCTGATTTGGTTTAATGTTGCTTATTCTGCATATCATAATAAGGAACAGGTCTTACCTCCACTAAAGATTTGGTAAATTCTCGATGCAGGTGAAGCAGTTCCAGGTTGGAGGGATTCATTTTGTTCACTTGTTAGCAGAGTAGAAGGGAAACAGGGTAATAAGCATATCTTCAAAAAATGACCTTAATGAAAATTTGTGCCTGTACTGTGCCATTGTTTCAGCATACTGCTCATGTATACAATTGCTTTAGTTCTGGTTTACAGGCTGCTGCAGTCTCCCACTCTTCCTACGGTAGAATCAATAAGCATCTGAAAATACATAATGAAAGTAATTTAACATACTGAAGGCTTCTTGTCTCCAGAGACACCACTGAGATTCAGGCTTTCTAAAAAAGAAGAGCAGTGCTTCTGAGAGGAAAGCTTGCGATGGGCAGCTTTTGCAGAATGACAGCCTACCTTGTCGCTTCTCCTCACTGCAGAGAGATGCAGTGCATTCACTAATTTTGATTGGTCAGTGATGTTGGGCTTTAATTGTGCTTCATATATGGGATTGATGCCCTCCCTCCCCCCAATTTATATAAGGATTCTTTTATAAAAGGACTAAATTTACAAATGATTTATGAATTCTGGAATATATTAAGGGTATGCCTGTTTTATTTTTACCTTTTCACTCTTTACTTTGTGTACACTGGAAACCACATGGCACTGAGGAAAAAAAGGGATTAAATGGTTATTACTTTAAAAGCTTACTACAGTCTATATTTGCCTAGCTTCCATTTCTGAGCCTTTTAGGTGTTTGAGTTTTTTGATTTTTTTGTTTGTTTATTTGTTTTGGTTGGTTGATTTTTCTCGTCTTAGGAGCATTCTGAAATAATACTGCCTCTTTAAGCCATGCTGAATTTCACCGTACATGTTTACATGCAAGTGGTCATCTAGGTTTTGTATCAATAGTTTATATTCAGGATAACTTGATACCCACATGTATATTAGGAAAATTTATGCTAGGATGCACCAAGATTATTCAGACCCTGATAACTATTCAGATGTGATAATCTGGTTGATTCATGATCAGAAAAAAATTATTTTTAGGATCCATCACTRTGTACAATGTATGTATAGTTGTGGAGGTTATTAACTTTGGTGAAATATAAACTTCTAAAAAACTTGCATGTTCCACATGAATTTTGCTAGAGACTTGACAGGTTTTYGTAAGGATGTCTTTCTTGCGTGATGTTCTTGACCTTCACTTTGCAAGGGATGTCTTTGTTTTCACTTTTTGTTTTGTCACCTATTTCTGAATCTGCTCTATCAGTATAAGCAATGCTCACAACTACATAATGAGAAGTGTAGAAGAATACCTGTTTTAATTAGTACTGGTGCTAAATAAACTTTGGATATAATGTCAGTATAAACCCCAAAATAATATTTTTCAAAATCGGTTTGCTGAAACAAATAGTTTAAGAATATCTGAGTATAAAATGTCCTATAGGTAGTTTATAATCTCAAATGAGTGTGGGGGGTTTTTTCACCATGATTTAAAAGATTTTTAAGGTTTTTTGTAAGATGTGATAAAGTATTAAGTGTTAAAGTACATAAGTAACTTCTTACATAAGTAACTGTGTTAAGATGGTAGTTTGGGTCAAATTTTGATGAAGTCCTCTGATTTTAGGTTGTTACTGCAAATACATAATGCAGTTGTGTAACTCAGATGTCTTTATTTCTTTTCTTTACTTTTTCTYTYAGTCAGACATCCAATATATTATTTATCTTTAGGTAACAGCATGCTTTATTTATTTTTTAAAATGGCTTCATATCCATCCAGCATGCTTCCTGTTCCATACTCTTTTGCATTCAGAAACCATGTAAATAAAGACTGCAGAAACTTTGAACAGAGATCACTGGGTACCAGCTGGCTATGCTGAGTAGCAGCTGATTGAGCCCTTTGAGCTGTCTCTGTATCATCTGCCTCCCAAGAGCTTGAAACCAGTGATAGCTCTTAAAGGTGATGTGATAAAGAGGATTCCTGAAATGAAAGCATAAATACTAATATATTAAAGAGATTTACTTGCTTCACTTTCAGTATGACTAAGGATAAGTAAGGAAGCCTGTCTAAATTTAAACAGATGAATCTCCATTTCTCTTTCTAATTCTTCAGTGTGTGCCTGAACAAAGATGGAGGTATTGGATGAGCTGTACTGTTAGAAAAAGATGTACACACGGAGGAAGATTGTAACAGGATTTTGGGTATATCATGAATATATGGTTCAAAGGCAGGCAGAGGGGTCACAAAAGACTACCTATATGACAGGAGGTGATATTGGCAGAAGTTTTATCTGCAAAAAGTGTTTGAGAGGAGTGATAAGGAGCTGAGTTGTGAACATATATTAAGCTTAAGTTTTCTGGAGACAAAATCAAGAAAAGAAGCAGTACCATATGGAGGCAATCAGGAGTAGGTGGATGGATAGACATGCTTATAAGCCATTGCTGTGCAGATGCTAGTTAAGATGGTGTGAACAGATGACTTCATCCTCAAAGGGTAGATAGGGAAGAGTGGGCAAAAGGAGCCATGTGCAGGCACCCAGCATAAACAGAAAATGTGCTGTTCTTATACCTGTTTCTATATCAGTACAGATGGGAGAATGAATTTGACTGGTATTTTGACTTTTAGGGTAGTGAAAAGYGGGGTGAAAAGGTAATAAGAAGGTAGAAGTATCAGGGAACAGCAGGAGTCCTAAACCMGGAGACTGATGATGAAGAGTCTTAGGATTGAGAATGGCAGCACAAGGGGAGAGGGATATCCAGATGGTAACAGAGAATAGACTGTGAAGGGTTGAGACTGCTGGGTCTGATGTGGGGGGAAAAGAAATGCAGAGAGGCAGGAACTTGAATCAGAGTGGAGCACAAGGGTGTAGAGGCATGTGCATGTAAAGGGACGCTGGGTGCACAGGGATAGAGATAATGGCAATTGCCATAACACACACCCCTGTAGTACTTCTAAATTCAATTCAGGAGTCATAGCTGTATGTGAGAGTATATTTTTCTGGTTTGCTGAGAGGAGGAAATGCAGAAATTTGCAAGTTCTAGTACATTTTTTGGTCCTCTTCTGTCTTTTATCTACTGTCTTTCTACACAGACAAGTAATGTCCCAACATTACTGTTACTGCATTCCCTAACCATGGTAGGTCATCTCTAGATCTGAAGGTCAAAGCTCTGCTGTTTAGTTTACAAGATAATCTTAAATCAGTTTCTTGAACTGCAGTGCTTTGAATAAGCTTAGTTTATTAAAAAAGACTCATTAGGCTCAAAAGGTCGAGCAGGGCCAAATGAAGTACCCAGTTCTAATGTTTTTCTATCAGAGTCCTTGGTTTKGGAGCTTTAGAATTCTTTTAATGTGTTTTAGAGTTTAACTTTACATAAACCTACTGCAGACTATTTTAACATCCAGATGTCATAGATCTTCATGAAGATCTTTATTGGCACAGTTGTGAGACTGTGTCTGCTCACTTCCCTTGTTCTCTTCATTATTCTTTTTTTCATCCTAACTGTTTCAGCAACACTTTCTTTCTTTGTACTGCACATCTTGTTTCCTAGTCTGAATCTTGCTGCTCATTTAGTGACTATTTAGAATTTTACTGCATCTGGGTCTAAAAATGTCATCTGTTTTCATATTAGCAAGAGACTTGAGATCCTAACTCATACAATGTTTTTAGTGCTACATAGTGTCTTTAGAGCTCAAGTTGCTTTAGAAAATKAATATGGTGTGGTTTTGGATATCCTGCCCTGGGATTGTTGTTCAGCATTATTTACATGGTGCATCTGCACAATTCCAGCTAGATAGCTCCTCTGTACCTTTCATTTACCTACTCTGAGGAGTGTCWTGCCCAGTTCTAACCTAGCTCTTCTGAATATTTTGTGATTTGTAYCTGTTCTAGCAGTTTGTGAGCTATATGTAAAATTGTTTCTTACCTTGTTGTATCTCAGTTTCCTCAATAGTCAGTTGCAAAGACTTTTGTTAAAATATTGATGAAAATCCAGTAACTACTATAGTATCAAGGGAAAAGAAGCAATGGATAATAGCTGTTTGAGGCTGGGAGTTGTACTGATGTGCCCTTGTTATGCTGAATTTGTAAATGTGTTCTGCTTTCTACCTGAAACTGAAATTACAGCTTGCTGATCTGGATCGTGCTGGAGCATACTTTTATGTAAATGTTGACTCTTGACCCGTACACAAGATCCCATCATAAAGGTTGTTATTATTACTAAGAGTGATATGGTGAATARATGACAAAAATTCTGTTATAATTTGTAGATAGATAGTACCATTCTGACTCRGATGGTAACATGGTCTTTTCTTTCTTTTAGCTCAAGTACTTTATTCTCATTTCTTTAAYTATAGAGAAATGTTCTAAGGCTATTATTCCTTTTCTGCAGCGAGGACTGACATCYAAAAAATTAATTTTCCATTTGGTGTCTTACCCTTAAAGTTTATTTCTTTCTCTCCCTTACTATTGATTGCCATCTTGCTTTGTTTTGTTACTTTTATAATGACTTACTTAGGTTGGGTTTTGTGAGGGKTTTTTTTTCCACTTTTCTAATATTCACGTTTCCCTTGACAGAAAACAGTCCTGCACATGGGACATTGTTGATCTYGGTTCTGCCGCTGTAGAATTGCATCCCTGGAAAAATCTGGATTTTCCAGATTAATTGTATGTTGTTTCACTATGCTTCCTCTTSTATTTACAAAGATGAATACTTTTGGAAGCAGCACAAAGAAAATTATTTWAATATAGGCAAAGAATAGATAATATATAAATTATATATAAAAATACAATAGTATATATATTTTACATATTTATATATTTTTATATATAATGTGTACATATTAATTTTCAAGATTCGGAGTTAATGATAGCATAGCAGCTTAAGTATGGAAAAATTAACTACTTTTCCCATGGAATAAGAACGTCTTATAAGATTCCTTTGGGTCTGTATAACTATTAGGCATAGGTTATTTGTTCAGTAGTATTCCATGTTAGAACAATTATTGACCTTTTCAGCACTGGAAGGTTCTGTATTCAGGAGGAAATGTGTAAGTTAGAGAATGCCCTTTAGCTATTAATACCAAACATGTATCTTGTTTTAGTTTTGCACAATGAGGTGATGCCAAAGAAAAATTGCAAAACCATTGYTGGCTATCACTTATATGTAGGGAAGGCATTCTTTTTGTTTCATAGCAATAAATTTGGTTAAGTAGTACAGTTAAATCATGGTCCTAGTGCAKTATTGCACAATTATTTAAACATTTTAGTAGAAATAAAAAAAAAAAGCAGTATCAGTTATGCTCAGGAGGGAAGTATGGCTGGTAAATTTAACAGTAATTTAAATAACATCAGTCTGACTCCGGCTTTTCTCCATGGAAGTGATTTGTCCTCTAGTAAAAACATTCATAATGAGTGGTGCTGTATGTTGTAGTAGTTTTTGGCGGAAGTTTGATTAGTGACTATAAATTTAAAGACATTTTTTCMTTTTTCTTTAAAAATGTAATATTGCTATGAATTTAGTTTCAGTCCTTCATTTGGTTTTAGTCCTTCATTAAAATTGTGCTTTGACTATTTTGAGAACTTGAGAGGTTTCTGCTTTTTTGTATTTTGTAAAATATTCTTAGTTCTAAGTTGGTAATTATTACTGAATTTTAGTGAGAATGTTCATTATTATGGAAAGGCTTTTGGAATTCTGACATCATATCTTTTGTATTGCTTTGAACATACAAATAAAAAAGGCACCTGCTCACATTGTGTGAGCCTTGTGAAAGCGTGCCTGGAAGAACATTTGTTCCCAAAGTTGCAAAGTGGTTTAGCATAGTAGCTGAAATGTTCTGGAGCTYGAGTACTGATGCTGTGTAGCTGTAGAATGAGGAAATACTGGCTTGTGATGTGAAGTCCCCGTGGATTGGTTACCTTTCTTTCATGCTGGTATTTTGCATGTTGGAGGAAGTTTTCAGTGCTGTTGCCTGCTGCTGGTTGGCTGTGTTGCCCAGCACCTCCAAGTCCCAGCTCCTGGCAGCTCTGTGTTTGTGCATTGCACAGCAGCCTCCATGTAGACCTGTCAGGAAGTGTTCTGCCTGGCTGATTATGTTGCTTTGCATTGGGAGATAGCTGAAGTTAACATGCAGGGTTGAAACTTTAGGATGTGGTTCAGGATTTTCTGTCAGATATYCTCGTTGTGAAATTGAGTAGCCAGGTGTGCAGGATGGGCAGCAGCAGGAGCAGCACTAGCTGCCCTGTTACAATCCTCTRATGCAGGGGTTTGGTTACAGACCTTCCTGCTGTAATATCCTTTAAGTGGAATTGCTAATTTAAAACAAAATGAGAAAACAAGAAGATTTTCTCTAGAGTTGTTTATTCAGCAGAGATCATGGATAGACTTTGCTTCTAGTAATTTTGTAAAACTAGAAAGGTGGTACCATTGTCTCTTAATTAAGAGAAAGTGTTCACGTGGTGTGCCTAGTAGTGAGCATTGTTCTAGCTGAAATTAAGAGACAAACCTTAGGATCTTAATTGCCCTGTAAGTAAAGAGTGAACACGACATGAATAGGCATCAACTGTCATGTCCCTTCAATTTTTTTTAAGGCTAACACAACACACAACAGTGTAAGGGTTACCACAAGGGTGACTTCATATGTGTCAGTCTCGCTCAAGTAGCTGCTTGGGCTTGGCTGATTCAGTTTGGAAAGAATACAAAGTGAGTGAAAAGGAATCAGTAGACTTACTACCCTTAAAATCAAAGTTCAGTAACTCTGCATGTGACAGGAACATACTTTACCTTCTTCAGACAACAAAATAAAAACTAAGGACAGTAGTTAGATTCCCCCCCTTGTTGTGAATGCCTGATATAAGCAGTTAAAAGAATGTCAGGCTCTGTGTTCGGTTCAAATRTAGTAAGTTCTCCTCATCAGTCTGACAGTGGTGATATTCCACAAATCAAATTCTCAAAATCTGAAAAATTATATGCAGTACGTTTTCTTGTCTGATTTTTTTAAATGATAAATGGCTCGGTTGTTCCCTCTTTGCCACCTTGGTTCTTCAGTTGTTTTTACAAGGTTGTTCRGGGAAACTGATAGAAAATCTGTTTATGTAGCACCATAAAAAGACATGTGAGAGAAGTTTAAATAGTTTAATAAGCTATAATGATAAATGCATAATAACATGGAAATTGAACTAATTTAGTACAGTGTGTTGGCTTCACATTTCCTCTACTAAAAAAAATATTCATTTGATTGATGTGCATGTTGATCTAAATTTAGATTTATGTTGGTATCATATTCAGTTTATTTTCGTTCTTCCTCTGTTGTTTGGGTTCATTCATTTTGATAATTTGTATCCATAATATAGTTTAATTTTTTATTGATTATTGAAAAACATCTCTTACTTTCTTAAGTGRATAAATGAAAGAAAAATATAAACCCCTTCATATTTTCTGGTTTTTTTAAAATAAACGTATCTCTTGTAGCTGTAGAATCTAAAATAAATACCTAAACTGAGTTAAAATGCATGCATACGCATGCATATGAAGAACTAATTTTGTCTGTGAAGCTCTCAAATAYCAAGGATTTTTGTGCCTAAACCATAGTTTCAGTTTTTTTCCATCTTCTAAAGTATTTTTAACCTCACTGCATAATTGTTGTCTTTGAAATCTCTTACTGTAATACTGAAGCAAACCACAGCTTGTATGAAAAATGCTTTCATTTGCTGTTTTTTGGGAGAAGGCTGAGAGCAGAAGTGTCAGTGGTATGTCTGAGGAAGGGAATACTGTTTTGCACTGTATATGGTTGATGCCTGGAGCTGGCTTTGCAGTCATTAGGCTTGAAGCCTAATGTTTTATTTTACTAATAAAATCTTGTGAAATTTAAAGTGGTTGTTCAAGACGTTTTTATTGCACTAATGGATGATGAGCAAATACAGGTTTATGGAGAAAAAGCTTGTCAAATTCTTCAGCAGCCTTCACTGGTGATCTGTGTAATCAACTAAAACATATAGGTAGCATGAGTTGCAGTGGTAGGAAATGTAGTTGGAATAGGAAAAAGGAAAAATGTTATGTGCATTATTTCGGGTACTTTTCAAAGTGAGAAGCTTCACTATTTCTAGGTAGGCTAGCAGCTCTGCAAAATAATACCTTGGGTTAGGAGCTCCTGGAGGAAACGTGGAAGACGAAGAATAGCAACAGCAACAACCCATCAACAGGAAAACCTTCTGAGCTATTACATACTGACTGCCTGTTACCRTGCTCTCTTTCTAAAAGAGAAATTGCCATTCTGACGCAGGTAGAGGTCTTTTCTAGTTCTCATTCTTTCCAGAGTAGATCTGCTGCCCAGTGAGAATTTATTCCCTCTGAGAGACGGCTGGATATGGAGAACATTATTAATCAAGCAAATTGGTTTTAATGCGAGGAAAGAATGAAAGGAGAGGAGAGCCTGCCCTTTTGAAAGTGGTTACTACTTTAAACTTGCTGGTCGTTAGGCTTGAAATGTTTTTCTTTGAAGTTGCTTTATGTTGTAATACCTTTTCTGTGGCCTTGCTGTTGAAGTAAAAGGAAAACTCAGCCTGCTCTGTTCCCCCCAGGGCAGTTGGTTTTTTTCCCTGCAAATTTTGTATATATTCTTCAGAAACCTATTTTGTTTGCCACCATCAAAAAATTCTAGGCATCCACCTGTTTATTGGACTCTTGCTAATACCCTGTTTAGTACTCCCACTCTGAAATCTTGAAGCTGGCATTATCTCAATAAGCAATACAGGTTGGGCTAGAATACTTCAACCGGGATTTTCCTATGCTGTTTGTGTGTATCTGTATGTAAGAACTCAGCGGCTCTTGGACTGTTGGTTGAGTGCAAACCTTGATAAATGTTGCAGGCTGTGTTGATAGCATTTGTGAGAGTATAAAAGCTACTCTCAGTAATCTCGAAGCCTGTAGGCAAAGCAGTTGTTACAGTATACTTTGGGGCAATAAAGATTGACAGTAGACAGAGTTTTAGTTTGTATTCGGTACCCTTAATCTAGAGTGAATTTATATGGACAGTTAGAGATAGTATGGATTAACATTTAAACTAAGGATTTTAGCTTCTTGTGCAGTGTCCATCACCACAATGCCCGAGCGTTGTGTGTCTGCTTCATAGTTTCTGTTCACATTATTGTGTTTTGTAGAACAACAGTTTGGTTATGTCCTAGATGGCTAGCRCAGATCTGGAAAGGCTGTCTGTATTTCAGTAATCTGTCCAGTCTCTGTAATACAAAATAATTTATTTTTGAAGAATGCATGGACTGTRGAAATTTTCCACATTTATTCTCTTTGCAGATCTTTAAGCCCAGATTTGTAATGACTAACTACACTTGACAAAGTTAAACCAAGGAAATGCTTTGGAGTAATAAGGAGAGAATTGGGGTTTGAGTGGAAAAARTAGTTCATGTATCTATCTCTGAAGACATGAATTTATTTTTTTTCTAAAATAAAGTAATGTATTGGCAAAGTCAGAATATAAATTATTTCTTGYGCTAACTTTACTTTTATCTAAATTGCTTTAAGCCCTCAACTGCATTGGAAGAGGGGTGGGGGAACAAAACAAACCTTCAGAAGATGCAAATAATTAATGAGATTTTAAAAAATGTATTGATGAAACACTATAGAACTCTCTACTTCATCATCAATCTTTTCAAAATTAAACACCMCCCCCTCCCCCCATCTCTGAGGAAACAGGTCTTGCAGCATGCATAGAAGATTATTAAACACAGGGCAAAAATGCAAAACTGTGTTTCACCTGTAATTTGACATTGCGAAGTTGTTGCTTCTGACATCAACTAGGAGGTTAAATTAAGTGTAAAGATGCTTCATAAATAAAACCTATAACAAGCAGTACCGTGCAGTTTRACAACAGTTAACCACATCAATGCTATGAGTAGAACAAACAGGACATAATGTTTTTATGWGTGGTACTTTGGGTTGTGCCATACTGAAAAGAAACTGTGATTAATATATTAGGTGCCTTGTATTGGTGCATTTCCCCTTCTCCCATTCTTGCCAGTGCCACCTTAGCTGTGCGTGATGTGGCAGAAACAAGAAGAAAAGACGCCTGTTGAGGATGAGCCAGGCATGGAGTTAGTTGCATGAATATTTGATGAGAACTAAAGGAGTCACACACAAGGACAGGGAAATGGTGAGAATTGCTGCAAGGGTGACTGAGCCGCTCTGCAGATTTATTTATATAGGCTTTCTTCATTTTCTTAATGATCTTTTGCTATAAATAGACAGAGAATGTTGAGTGTTGAATTTCATGGTCGCTTTTGTACAAAGCTGCTAAGAGCTTGACTTGTAACCTTGCTTTAAGTTTTGGGTGTTTTGAAAAAATTCTTCAGCAATATCAGTATTTCTTCACTTTGGTACCACAATATAATTCTGTTGGGTATGATTGTCATGTATGGCAGTTGGCTAAATGGCATCCTGTGATCAGCTGGGCACAAAATTGCCTTGAGTAGATTTGATCCACAACACAAGGAAATGAGAATGGAAATGGGATTGATCCCAAAAATTCCATGAACCAGCAGCTGCAGAGGGAATTGTGGATTGTAGAGAGTCCACATAAAATTGCTAATCTGTAATTTTAAATCTTTGTTTAAATCTGTGATTACGATGCAAAGTTTTTCTTTCTGTGCTAGCCTGGAAGCATCTATATTTTCAAAGTATGTTTGAAGATTGCTGAGAGTTGCTAGATGTAGATACTGAAGAAATGAATTCACCAAATCACTAATCTTTTTAATTTTTTAGATTCTTTTTAGAAATACATCCAGCTGATACAATTTAATATTCTGCTTTTGTGCAGTCTTGGCTAATACATCTGTTGAATGAATGAATAAATAAATGGAAAGAAATGCAGTTTTAATTCTGGGAAAACCTATTTTTATTTTTTTGCTTGTAAAATTGGCAGCAATATTCTACTCTAGGATAGCATTATTAGTTACTGACACAGTGGAATAATAGTAGCAGTTGGAAATACACGTGAATGTTGCTGAGTTTTATAGCTTGAGCTTTTATTATTTTAAGTAATTTTAGCACCTGCAAAATWATGCAAGAAGCTGGATTCTCTTTTGACAAATATTACACATTCACGGGTTAATGTATAGCTTCCAGTTTCCATTGATTACTATTGTCTRGTAAGTGCTTGTTAGATATCAAAGCAGTGAACAGTGTGAGCAGGTCACAGATTAGGTCAGCCTGTTCTTTCACAGGCTCAAGAAGGCAGCCAGGCAGCTATTGTTTTACCCTCTGAACAGAAAAATTTATTCCTTTGACTGTGTTTTGGCTTTTGAATTCCCACTGAGTTAGTAATTTATTTATTTGTTTTGATATTTGAATTATATTTKAACTTCAAATGAGAAAATTCTGTTATACTGCTTCTGTGAGAAGAAAATCATATCAAAATAGTTTTAATTACTATTAAAACCCAACTCTTTGCTGTTCAGTTTAGCTGACACATACAGGGCTACTCAAAATGCCTGCTGTGTCCACCACCCAAGGCATTCTCAGCACTGTTCCAGGTCCTCTACCAAACCTGGGATTTTGGGGCGCTGACTCAGCTGGCACAAGACAGCTCCTGGTACTCTTGAGGAAATCTGTGATCGCTCGACATGATTAAAACCACTGTCACCACTGCCATGACAAGCAGTGCTGCATGTCAGCCTGACACGTGCAGCTGAACACTGTGTACAGAGTATTCTGTAAGTCCTGTGATCAATGTACCATAGTTATATTTTGTATGGATGCATGTGCATGTATAAAAAGGTATAAAATAGTTATGACAATGTATCACAATGTATCACCCAAGTGCTACGAATTACACTCTTTCTGGCAACAGAAACAATGTCATTTTTGAATTCTTCAAATGGAGATTCTCCAATGCATAGTGCATTCTTCAGAGTGGAACCCTGCTTTGAAAAGGTACCAAGAAAGAATGGTGAATTTGAATTTAATCTCCTTAGCCCAGAGGCTTTCCAAAATAACCTTTTTACCAAGGATAGGCATGCTGCAATGGCAATGGAAAAATCAGTTCAAGCTGTAGTTTGAATGGACATTTTGACCGTTGTTTTATTAATTTTGACAGTGGAGACAATTTTCACCCTCTTTCCCATTTAACAAAAGCTTTTAACGTTTTTTCTGCTTAGAAGTATCAGAAGTAGTATTATTATCTTTGTGGGCATTGGGAAGGAGAAAAGATGGACACAGATGCACTTAAAATYTCAATCTCTGATAAAATTTAGATTTTTGTACAAATGAAGTAGTAGCATTCCTGTCTTTTTATATTTTTAGTAGAATCATAGAATCATTTAAGTTGGGAAAGACCTCCAAGATCATYRAGTTCAACTTTTGACCAAACACCACCTTGTCAACTAAACCRTAGCACTAAGTGCCTTATCCTGTTGTTTCTTGAGCACTTCCAGGGTTTGTGATTTTACCACCTCCTTGGGAAGCCTATTGCAATGCCTGATCACTTTTACAATGAATTAATTCTTCATGATTTGCAGTTTTCCTTTATGTAACCAAACCAGTTCCTGAAGTTAAAGGAAATGATGGATTTATAGTTGAAGGTCTAAGTTCTTTTCTTCACTTCTTCCACTTTGGTAGATTGCCTAACTCCCCATTTCTGCTCATGGGTAGAAATAAGTCAGAGGGAAAAACAAACTGGGGCAAAAATAATTAAGCAGCTGGGAACGGATGCAACATTGGACAAAATCCTAAAGTGGTATTAGGTAGGAGGCAAAGAATGATATTTCTGTTAAAACACTGTTCACAGGACTTTTGTGGTCACTGGGTTTAAGTGGAAATTTGTTTCTCAGACAAGTTACTTTGTATTCAACTTCTTCCCTTTATAAAAATGCTTAAAATGGTAGCCAAAAATGCTGTGAGATCTTAAGATGGGAACTGTAGACAAGTGCTACCTTCTAAGAGTTATTTAAAAATGCAGTCTTTATAGTTYATAAGCAATTTTACAAACTGCAACCTTGCATGATGATTGAAAAGCAGTAGGGAAACTGATTTTGCTTCCAAGCTTCATGCATCAATTGCATTTTTAAATATGAGAAAGRGCTGTAGCAGTTACATCTGAATATAGTATTTTCCATTTCTTAACTGTTTAAAGCTGAGCATCATTGGCTGTGTAAATATTGATAGCTTTAAAGACCAGAGGAAAAATTACTGTGAAAAACATAATCTGGATAGACTCAAAATACTGCAATTTCAAGATAAGMTTTTAAACAGAATATGCTAAAACTAATTTGAAGTAATTCTCCCTTAATAATAATAAAATRTACAAGTCCCCATGGTGCCCCATCATCTTTGTGCAGAAAATGGCAGCAGGAAAAAAACTGCCGCTTCTCAAAGGATCTTTTACAATTACAGTTGATTGAAAAAATTAACAGTGCCTRTAACACATAAAATTTCTTTCATTAAATATGAACTTGTTTGAAACATAGACTGTAGTCCTTCATCAGTGCCTACAGAGTGATACTTTACTCATACTTGAAGAAGGAAACCTCTTAGTGCAAACCATTGTGTGTTGGTTGCACAACCATTGCAGTTGTGCATGCTTTTGAATTATCTGAAAAATTGTATCTTCTCAGGCTTTTTTTAGGATTTCCTTGCTTGAACTTACATTAAAGTAAGCACATTGAAGAAATGTTGGTGAAGTTTCGCTCTCCTTTCTGTTAGTGATCTAGATATGATCTTTGATACATTAAGAAATATTAATTAATGCASTAGTTCCCATAACTACTAGAATGACTTCACTGATGTCTGCATTAAGCTGATGCTTATTATAAAAAACCTGGTTTAGTAGTTGATCGTGGTAATATAAGAGGCAAAATTATAATTCTGCCATTGTGAATATAATAAATACTGCTCTTATCTGTATTACCAAGGCAGACACATCTGTCTCTGGTGAAATGTAAAGCACCATGTTGGCTTTCTAGTAAAATACTAAATATTAGAAGTAAGTATTTTCTTACTGGTGATTGCTGAACATGTGAATAAAACAGATTTATGGATGGTAGGGTTTTTTGTATGTTTATGTGAAGTTTCTATCATACTGTTATGCCACACTTGCAGTTAGARTATCTATGCATTGAGTTCTTAGAGTGATCTGGATCTCAGACTGAACAAACCAGGCTGGATTTTGAATCAATTAGAGCATTTTTAAGTCTGGAGTTTATTTTTAGTCTTGAAGGGAGTTCAACAGGCAAAGATGTTTTACAGTTTCTACTTTATGTGTCATCTTGGACAAATCCTTTTTRCCTTCATTCATGGATGGATTAAATAAATTGACAGCTTGCTTAGACAGAACCTAAGAAAAGCACAAAGAAAAGGCAATTCTGTCTTGGAACATTACACTGCAGCCCTTTCACCTGCTTCTGAATTGCAGTGAATGACRCTTCCTTCTTGCTTTTGATCTGAAGCTTGATTTATAAAATAATAGTTTACTGTTCTGTAGTAGCACAGAAATCAGGGTTACAAGGTTGGTTCAGAAAGAGGGTAAATGAAAAGAAGGACTGGTATACATACCRGTAGAAGGAAAATAGTTATGCTGCTTGGTTTCCCTGCATAAGTGATCCCACTTGAGAAGGCACGAGTGCAGTGRTCCCATTCTTAGAGAAGTTCTCTGAATTCTTTCTTAGAGAATAGGAAGTCATTGAAATCTTGAAGTTTATGGACTTGTGCTTCTGTTTCTAGCCCCAGTTTCAGGTTTGAAAGTCTGAGCTGTGAAAGTTTTGGTTCATCAGTTTCACAAATTCTGAAGTGTTACTTACTTAAAGCAGGTTGAGGTAGTTGCACTAGTGTATTATGTAATGTTATACTCAAAAACATTCCCCCTACCAAGGTAGTCAGAAGAAGCTGGTTTATATCACTCTGTTGTAATGTATAATAGGTGACCTACTTTCATAATTTCTACATGGGAACACAAAGAACAACACTATATTTATGTACTTTGAGATCTTCCTACACATTTCTCCATCCTTTCTTTCTTTAGGTTTTTCCTCCTTTTTTCTATTCTATGCCCAGAAATTAGAGATTCAATGAAATAAAATGACTTAAGTTTTTTCATTTGACCAGGGTATAAAATATGCATAAATTTCTATTAAATGTAATCCTAAATTTATATTTTCACATTTCTTTGAAAATAAGGAGGATTTTTTTTTACTCATGTGTCTTTCATATACCTCTGTATTTGTCTGAAATTTAGGTTTTTGTRTATGTGTCACATAATTTTTTTAAGAAACTCTTCAGTCTTTTTATTTAGTTTTTAGTGTTTTTTTTCTTGGTAAGGGAGGAACTCAACTGTTGCATAATTGACTGTGAAAAATGTATTATTAAAATTGATACAGGGAAAATGCTGTTAGATGTATAGCTTAAACTAGACTCTTCTTGCACTGACCTTTTCTACTGTATAATAAAACATACTATTCTAACCAAGTCAGATAGCAGAAAATTTTCCAGCAGTGTAATGTTTTTCAGATTCATGGCATCTGTTCAATTGGCATTTATGAAGCACTTGGAGATACTCAGATGAATGAGGCTGTGTTAGTGTATRTGTTAGAGGGCACCGTTAGTAAGAGCAGCCTGTCTAAATAATTGCATCTTGGACTTTTATAAATTTAGTTGTATAGAAACCATCCTAAGTAAAACAGCCTATGAAAGGCAAAACATAAGCATTAAATTCCTTGGATGCCTTTTATTGGGAAAGCAGGATTCATAAAAGCACAGTATGTTGCAGGCTTTATTTCACAGTTCTGCCAACACGAATCCAATCTAAGCTCGAGCACAGCTGCTATTCCTGCCAGTCCTCCTCACTCTCCTGATGGAGCTTGATCAGCTCTCTTTGTTTTCTCTGCTCRCTTAAAATGAACGCTGTTTAATGATCCTCACTAATGAATTTGTGATGTCCTGTTCAGGGACTTTTTTCTATGGAGTGCTTCCCCCCCAGCATTAAAATATCCTTTACTGACATAGTATAGGGTAAGGTAATGAGAAAAAAATAGATGTGAAGTTCAGGATGGATTGTGATGGATAGAAATACATAGAGAAAACTAGATGTTCTTACAACAATTGTGCTATTCTTTTTATCCCTGTAACACAGTTACTCCTCCTCCGCCCCCCACACAACAGATTTGTAATGAAAGAATAGAATCTTGTGCAGGCTGCAACTCCCAAAGGTAAAACCCACAGTACTAGACTTCCATCTGTATGGCCTATTTTATTTCAGGGAGATTTCATTTAGTTTTCCTTGGTTAAATTAGTCTGAAATACTGTCTTTGCAAGTTCATTAAAATTATYCTATAATGGGCGTCTGCCGTAATTTTTGAAGTTGTGTATTCAGTTTCTTGGTGGTGGTGTTTGCCGTTTACCTGATGTTCTTGTCATCCTTTCTACCACGTTCTGATGTTTGTTGTGCTCTCTTGCCTTTGCACTCACCTTCATGGCCAGTAGTGTTGTTCCTGACCTGTTCTCCATAGAAGTCTTTTGACCTGTCCTCTTCCATCATTATAGTTWAAAAAAAAAAGTCACCTGTGTTAGTTATGTGTAATTGGACTGGAGAAGGGAATCCTCTTTGGTTGAATAATATATTTTTATAGAATTTAAGAAGAGTATTTCACCTGAATACTTATCTGTAATGTTTACATTTACTGATTAGTAAGGGCTTTTATCTGCTTGAAGAAACTAAAGCTATAYATGTACAAAAAAAAGCTCCCCAGGGAAGGGGATAGTGCTGGGTTTTGTTTCTACTCTGCAGCCAGCATGCTAAAATGTACTGAATCAATACTTGGAATCAATACTGGATAGTTTCTTAGGAGCAGTTAGGATCACAGAAGGCCTAATCCTGATGAGATCTGCGCACTTGGATCATTTAATAACCTGCACAGCTACAGGGGAAGTGAAGCCTCAGTGCTGAGTGAGTGTAGGACTGGGCGCAGGCTGCTGAGAGCTTGGCTCACCTGATCACTGCTCCCCAGTATGGGAGTGCTCCAGGAGTTACTGACCACTGCTCTTCGCTGGCTTGTAAGACACTATTGTAATCCCTCTCCTTTGCCAAGTAATCAATCCCTCTTCCTCTAAAACATGAGCAAATAGCTGAATGTGAATTACTATGAATATACATAGGATCCACCTAAGTTCTTTCTGGAAGGGCAGTGATTGAACATTTGAAAAAAGCTGATACCAGTTATTAGCTGAATAATCTGAACTTGTCTAATTGCTACTTGAAAACTTTTCCCACAGTTTGTACTTATTGAAGGTGCTTGTTTCAATACCAGATAATCTGACACTTGTTTTTTTCCAAGTTTGTTGCTCTGCTCAACGCTGTTCTCTAAAGAATTTCTATTTCTGCTTTGAAATTTTTGAGTGCTTTTGCCACAACTAATTTGTGCATTAACTACTTCATATGTTGAAGGCATGTGCTAATTAGTGCTAATGAGTTACTGAGTAAATGGAAATCAGAMTAGATATTAATTGCTGAGTAAGACAGGGGAAACTTGATGTCTGTACAAACCAAAACTTKACAGATTCAGATACAGAATTTATACAGTTCTGTTTTTTATTGTTTTAATGTGAAGCTTCCTACACACAGCGGATTAAAGACTGACTTCCATCTCTGGTTAACTGATATAAATTGTTCTCCTCTGATTCTTTTCTCCTTACATGTCTGCCATGCACAGGTGGTTGTTCCTTGCACAGGTGTATCCAGAGGAGTGAGGAGCTGATGCTGAGCAGTGGCTGAAATCTACTCAGTAGAATGCTTGTGTGAGCGCACCGATGGGGAGGAGATGACATGGCTGGGACATGTGGAAGGGAGGGAGCAATGGCAGCAGGAATAAAAACTGATAGCATA
Organism: Cardinalis cardinalis; assembly: GCA_014549065.1. Lineage (NCBI taxonomy): Eukaryota > Metazoa > Chordata > Aves > Passeriformes > Cardinalidae > Cardinalis > Cardinalis cardinalis. The sequence continues at coordinate 1,429,804 of JACDOX010000028.1, forward strand.
AACTGATGCGGAATGGAAGCACGAGAGACTTGGGGTCTGGTAYCAGATCAGTATCTTCCCTTTCTTAAAATCTGTAGTATGGTCATATTGTATACAAGTAGGTGTCTGAATTATTATCTTTCCACAGAGGTCCCTGAAGACTCAGCAAAAGAGGGGTAGGAGAAAGGGACATTGTGGAAGAGCTCAGAATGAGTAAATGGAATGACTCATAACCTGGACCAGTTGAATATTTTCTTATGGCAGAATAATTTTGAATATGGCACATAACAAGTAAAAGGGACAATCAGAAGTCTAAGCAGTACTTCTGGAAACAAGTTTTGCCAATTAATTTTTACTTTATCTCTGTAATAGCTTTCCTTTGATATTGCACATAGCTATTGGTGTGATCTGCATGCTGTGGATTGAGATTGCCATGGTATCTGTTATGGTTTTAAATACATTTTTTCTATATGTGGATGAGAAAATTAAAGTAATTAATTTTGCATGGACTCTGAGACAGGAATTGACCACAGCCATTTTGCTAGCAAGGTTTGCACATTCTTTTTATCATCCTTTATAACTGATTTTCTGTAACTACTAATGGAAAGAGTTTAATAAAAGGTGATAAACTCAGATGATTTTTTAAATAAGGTTACAAGTCTGATAAAGCATAAATGTGTTAGCACTATTGAATTCTGTAGGCCCTTTAATACATTTTAATTTTAAAAAACCAAGTAAAAGGTAAAATGCAAAAGACAGACCATGAGCAACTGGAATGATAAGTCAATGGCAGAGCAGCTTTCCCATGTAAAAGAATGGTTTCATCTTTGTTTTCTCTCTTCGTAGATTTTATTCCATCCCAAGATCGGCAGAGTCCTTAAGCCTTCCAACCATTTTCATGTTTGAGCTGGAACTCTTCCATGAACATAATATGTTGAAGAAATCTTGATAACATTTTTTCCCTGAACGCCTCTAATTTTTATTGTGATTTTCTTATTCTGTATTTTTAAAACTCTTTTATACTTCATGAGCTGTTTTAGCAGCACAAAATACCCCCTTTCTATCAGAAGCTGACTTAAAATTCCATCCTTCATCCATCCAGCAAGCACCTATTGTTACTTTTTGAATTTAAAATTAGGGCTTAATGTCATAAACCAGTAGAAATACAGTACATCTAATATAAGTATTAATGCTATTTTTAAAACTTACAGGATGGGAGAAGAACACAAGTGAGTGGCAGTTGGTATAGTTGCTGGGACAGGGTGTAAGAGTTTCATGGAGAGGAGCTCTCCTGTGTGAGCAGAAGCAGTGAATTGGGGTGAAGCATCAGACAATTATCTGCAGTTTTGTTCCTCGATCAATATGCAGTTGTTTCTTGGTCATATTGATCTTTTCTGCTTATTTAGTGTACTTTCATTTTATGAGACCTATGCAGTCATTTAATGGAGTAATTTGAATTGGCTTTGAATTATTTTCACTTGCTGTGACATTATTTTTAACATACTGAGTTCATTTACTGGATATCTGTACTGTCACTGCCATTAAGAGAAAACAGCTCATCTACTGAACCAGGCAACTGTCTATAGCCAAGTGTCCCMTGTTAAACGATTTGACCTTCTTGAGAAACTTGCACACACTCAATATCTCTGACCGTACAGGTATTGTTCAGTAGTTTATTTGGGGGTTTTGCTGATTTTGTTCTGTTTGTTTCCTTGTTTTCTCTGAAAACTGGGGAAATACTAATTTACAGCAGAGCAGTTTGATCGCAGTGTGAGCAATGCTGAAGATCAGCATGCTTATCATAGCCTTTGCTGACAGCAGCCCGTGCAGAGCTGTGTGAGAGCGTCATCCTGAATTCTCAGCTCGCTCTGTGCCTGCCGCTGCGTGCTCGGGGCTGCAAACCCAGGTGAGTGCCTCCTGCAGAGCCTCACACTGCTGTGCCCTGGCCTTGTGCCTTTTCAGTGCTCAGGTGCCTGGGTGGCTTCAGTCTGGGCTGCACTACTGAAGTTTTGCTGTCATGGCTCTTCCAGATACTCCTTTCAGCATACACGGAATGCTGTAAATGCATTTTTGCCAAGTCAGGCTAAGTTAGCTCTGGAGTAAATTGCACCAGCAGAAGCCCTTTTGTACACTTGGGCTTTTTTTGGCATAAAAATGCAGTAGACCTTTCACTTCATCCCAGGATGGTGCACTAAGAAAAGTTCTTTATTTAGAGCTGAACTTAATATGTATTAAGAATAGAATATAGAATCAACATCGTTACACTTTAGTAAGCAGAGCTAGTGAAAAATACTGGGTGAGTCATGATGAATGCTTTGAGTCTTTTTTTTCTATCCCCCTTTTTTGTCCTCAAAACATTTTGATGGGGCTGGTTTAACAGATGGGCAGAAAACCTATCACTGTGTGTTGGAAAACCGTTTCCAGATGAAGAACAGTTTTCTTAAGTCATTTGTACTCTTTTTTCTTTGTTCAACATTGACTGAACTAGTCAAAACATTTTAAGCACATTAAGCAATAACATATTAAGTAAGTCTATAAAATAATTAAATTGGAACTAGAAACTAAGAGTTCTTAGAAATATTTACATTAATATTTGACTTAGTATAAATCTTACAGTAACTACTTTTGTATCTTCTAGGAACCTTGTGCTGTAGATAAAGAAAATGTTTGTTAGGGTTAATGTGCTGTTTCATACTGAAATATTTAGGATTATCTGGTAAATTTATTTCTGAATCGACAAAGAGCTGTGCTTTCCCTTTGTTGTAAATGCTCAGCTGTGATGATGAAGCACAGAGGCTTAAGGTTTATGTCTGTCCTGCCAGAAGAGCTTGTGTAGAGTTATTAAGGGTTGCAGCACCCTTTGTTTTTCATGGACTTTTTTTCAGTACATTTTCTTGTACAGGAAATGCACAGCATTGGTGTACCCAAGTTCAGGTAGAGGTTTAATGGTTCTTCCTTGTCTGTTTTGGTCCTGGTCACTGCTCTGATGAACTTTTATGAGTCTGCCCTCTACACGTTCTTTGGGAAGACCCAGACTTTTAAAATTTATGTAAGGTTAATAGTATACATAATATTGCAGAGTATGAGCAAGTACTTGGCAGGAAGTGCCAAAAGCTGTGGCAGATTTATGTTGTGCTCTGTAGTCTCAAACTGGGTTCAAAGGACATTGTTGATAACAGGTGACAAGTAGTACRCCATTAAATAGCTCTTCTGTGGTGGAGATGAGTCAGGTAGTTATAAATTTCTAAACACATTTGCAAAGCAGAATCCTTCTAACAAGAGATGTTTGCCAGTTTTTTGGATCTGCAGTTTGGTGGAATGCTGGTGAAAGGCGTATGCAGATTTGGGGTTCTTTTTGTCCCTGTCCTCACTGTGTGAAAGGGGATAGGAGAATCCTGTAATTTAATCATCCAGTGTCCAGTAATTCTCAAGTCCCTTCAGTGTCTCCAGTATGTTTTACCTTAYGTGAGAGAAATCTCTGATCTGCAGTTTTTTCCTCATTAAGATGCTCTCTGTCTTACCTCTGCCTGCAGGCTCTCTGTGCAGTTCTCACCACTGAATCGTTTGATTCCTCTCAAGCCCTCGCTGGAGGGGAGCCAGCAGCAATCACTTTCAGGAAGAGGCAGTGAGAGAATTGTAGCTGAAAAACAGCTCCTTAACCTTTCTCCATAAAGCATGTCACTTGAAAGTGGGGATACTATAGCATCCTTTGTTACCAGGCCCAGACTCTTCACACCATGCCCCTGTTATTTCAAAAAATACCTTTGAAGATCTGTCTCAGCTGCTGCATGTTCTCTGGAAAGGGAAAGTCAGTACTGTGCCTCCATGACTGTATTGCTGGCTATGTAGGACTGAAAAATCTCATCCTACTTTTATGTATATCCATTTTTAGATGTTATTATCACGATAAAGTTTGAGAACCTGAACTTTAGATCCTGTTTAGTTTTCAGGACTCTGAAAATCTGGGAAGTGCAAAGCAAGAGTTCTGCAGAAGTTCTGGAATAAGTTCAGAGAAACACAGTAAAAATGCATACCAATGATACTTGGAAACAGAACTGTGCCTTGGTTTCTTGAGGACTGACTCAGATTTTAGCTCTTAACTCTATTGTTGATGATACTTCCCTTTGTTGTTTTCTAGGAAAGGGAAGAGGGGTTAGAGCACTCTCTCCCCCTCTCCATGTTCTGCTTCCTCTTCCCTGACTGTGCATCATATTTTCCAGTTTTACTTGGGGCAAAGGGTGAGGGAGACTGAGACTTACAGCAGCATGCATGGTTACTTGGAGAATGAAGGTAGAATGAAGAGCATATGTGCAAACAATACTTTGATTCCTCAAAGACATGAAGCATGTAGAAGTAGTGTGAAATGTTCTGCTTTATCAAGAACCAAGCAGATTTTTTTTCTTTTCCAGTTTTTTCTTTTCTCAGAAATGTACTTTTGGTGGCTTGTGTATTTTATTAACTTTAAATGATTCTCTCTGTCAGCCCACACAGACATCCCTCCTCTTAGTTGCTGCAGGGCCTTTGATACTCAATTTCTTTTTTTTTTTGCCTCATTCCATTTCTAAAATGAGAATTGTGTTTTACTTATTTTTACCCTTGCAACAGACTTCATGCAGAATTTTGCCATCRTTCCTTGTGGCGTATGAACTTTGAATGATTATTTTTAAATACTCACTCATCAACCCCACTTCTATTTTCCTTTCTTCTTACAAGCCACTACTTGTCTATGACATGATGGAAAACTGGTATTCTCTAAATGAGCCAATGAAATTATTTTCCTATTTCCTGTTATCAAATACGAAATTTTATTATTGAAGCCTTATGCTCCTAAGGAGTGCTCTGTCTTACCTAGAATGACTTTGAAGACCTGTCTGATTTCCCCTTACTCCAGCAATTTGCCTTGATCCCTAACACTGCTCACTGAATTCAGATCAAACATAATTAACTTTGTGGTTGAAAATGAGTCTTCAGGAGAGTTAGAAGATGAAACTTGGAATTGTTGCTTTCTGGGAAGGTTTTACATTTTGAAGTCCAGTTTTCATGCAATTTGTGACAAATAGGCCTTACTTGCTTTTCCCTCTGAAATTATTTCATAACATAATATGACGTAATCAAAATATATTTTTTCTTTAAAGAGGAAGCAATAGCTGCTTCCAAGCAGTTACTGAAATGTCTTATAAAGTGCATTTCATTCTGAATTCTCATTTATGATGGCATAAATATGTGGATTTTTGAAGTCAGAGCCTTGCAGAGACTACACTTTTCATTGTTAGATCATTGGTGTAAATCTAATGGAAATTCTTCTAAATCTGGAGTGCTCGTACTTGTGTACTCCCAGAGCTTTATTCCCTTTTCAGTGCTTGCTTTTGGAGAGTGAAGGAGCTGAGGTCCGTGGGAGCTGTCCCAGCAGCCTGCTGGTGGCTGTGCTGGCCATCACAGGAGGACCCAGGGCTGCTGATCTGATGGGTGACTCTGCCTCTCAAAGGTCATTGCCAACTGCTTCTGCCAGGATCCTCTACTTCAACCAGTCCTAAAAAGCCATTTTATTTACAAATATGATCTGTGTAATGTCTCCTGAAAGGCAGTCAGCTAATCCTGCCTTTTTAGTTACTTGCAATGACTTTAATTGAATCAGAAAACAGAAAGAACCAAAAAGTAGTGATGCCATAGGGTTCATATGGTGGGAGGAGTCCTGCTGCAAGCAGCAATTTGCAGTGGCTGTCACCAGGCTCTGTCCATTCTGCCGTGCTGCAGGTCTTCTGTGATGCAAGTACCAAGACAGCCATGTCCATTTAAGATGCTYAGTAGATGGAATTTTTCAGTATATTAGGCTCTCAAGCCTTGAAGAAAGCTTTTTGTTCTGAGAATGATTGAGTTTTGTTGCCCCCAGTGTGCTGCTGTGTCTTGCTGATTCTTTTGGAGTAGTTATACCTTATGGCCCTTCTGATGCTTCCTTTTTGCCACCTTCTCACCATTTCAGCAATCCAATAGTTACACAAGCATCCAAAATCAAACTGCTTCCTCTACGAAACGGCACTGCAGTCAAGCCAAATTTCATACTGAGACTGTCTGTTTACTGGCGCCTCTGGCTGCTTTAGTGGAAGCTGGTTTTGGRGAGCAGCAACTCTTACTGCTCTTTACTTTCTGGCCACCTCCAGCCACAAAAGCAAGACAGCTTACATGTGTCTCTGTGTGATGTATACTTATGAATTTAGGACTTCTAACTGTTTCCTGACTGGCTGTTTCTGATTTTTCTTTTATTTTAACTTTATTTTTTTTTGGGAGTCAAACACACAGAAAGTAAGTGTTGCAGCTCTTCCCGAAGTACCCAAGACTTCATAAGTTTCTGCTGATGTTCATCTTGCAATACTTCCCTTGTGTATTTTTTTCTAACAAAAAAAATCTTTTTTTCATATACTTAAGTTGCAAATACTAGCAAAGAAGGTCGTAAAATCAATTAAGCAAATCAAAAGTTTTGCTTGATGGAATGGTCATGGGCTTGTTTTTCTCAGTTGGTAGAACTTAAGACTTTTTTTGTTTCATGGTATTTGGGGTCATTAAGTACCCAGAGGGGCCAGGCTCAGGCTCAGCACTGTACTGGCTCTGCTGTGGTTAGGGAGTGTGCCTGCTGTTCGTCRGCAACTCTGTGTTGGGATTCTTGTGCCAGAGATGTAATTATGTAGTGTTAGGTAAATCCATTACTTGATAACCCCAGGATTATCCAGTGAATATGGATTGGCAAACGCTCCTGTGATACTGTGAGGGTGGAGATGTCAGTCAGCTGTCAGTGGCCACCCCCTATAAATGAGCTTTAAATGGCTGAGGGGCAATTATGATGGAGGTACATGGAATCATGAATGCTGCAGGAGGAGCAAAGGAACACAATGAACAGTCACCTTCTTCCATTACAAGCCCAAAAAAGCACTGAATGAAACTGTCAGGTGGCAGGTTCACAGCCCAAAGTTGCTGCCCCATGCAGTGCATGTTTCAGTTGCCATGGGGAGCAGTGATTGCGAAATGTTTCCATGAGTTCCAGGAGTTATTTTATAATTAATGGAAAAGAAACAGAAAGTGAGGATTATTGAACACGATAGTACTTACAATACTTGTTGCTCATAMTATTGCTGAACCTGAACTGTTGCTCTGTGGAGTGTCTGCTTTCCAAGTTGTCCATGCTATATGCTCTGCCCCCTGTGCTGGAAGGAGCTTGGGGCTTGGCAGGAGCTTGGCTAAGGAGCTGTGGGTGAAATCAAGTCATGGAAGCTAACAGCCAGGACCACAGCTCATCTAGCAGCTTCTCTCTGAGGATCTGTCAATAGAGATTATATACTGCTGGCTGAGATAGCACAGAGATACGTATTTGACAGTAATAAGTTTTACATACTAGAATTGCGTGTGTTGTCATGTTTCCAGTCAAGACTCTTCACTGCTGCTGCCTCTTGATTTTCAGAGTTTCAATAATGAATAGTTTTGAGTATATCAATATCATTAATTTTGAAGACTCTTGAGAATCTTAATTTAATTTTCTTCTGAAGTTATTTTCTAGTTTTGTTTTTTTGGTTTTTTTTTTTCTTTTTTTTTGCTTGGCAAAAACCATTTTCTGGATGTTGGAAAAATGTGAATCTTAATTGTGATGCAGTGTAATAATATCTTCAGGATTGTATTCCTATTAGAAATTTCAGTATATGCTATTGAAAATTTTGTTTTTTCCTGGTTTTTTTTCTCCTGAAAGAAAAGGTGTTTAATTTAAATAGTATTAATGTTTTAGAGAAGATTGTTTCTTTCCTGATCTTGAAATTATTCATAACTAACAGCAGTAAGTGTCATATATGTAAAATATGCTTTGTAAGGCTTAAGAAGAATTTATCAGACTAATTATTATTTAGCATTAGAAGTGTAATAAAAATTATGATAGAATAATAAGAGTACACAATGCATCTCTATGTTTTCTCAATTTTATTTTTAAGTATTAAATTGCTAAACATATTTTATTCTTCAAGCAGCACATTTCTTCGTCCATTCAATTCCTTTGTGTTAATTATTAGATACAATTGGCTGACAGATGTAGGTAATAAGAATTGGCTCATGGATTATTATGAAATGCTACAAAGAAAATATCCGCATTATTTATTTAATARCAGTTACTTGCTAAATTAAATGTTTTCCCCCATCTGTTAACAATTTGTGCCTTTAGTGACTGAAAGACTTGCCTGAACTTATTGTTTGATTCCTTGGATATGCAAACTTTAAAAAAAAGGGATTTATATTTTTAGCATTTAGCTCATTACTTTGAACTTGGCTACAATAGATACTGATTTTTAATTTTATGTCTCTGTGACATTAATGATAGTAGAACTCAAATGTGTCATCAGTACTGTATTCGAGAAGACTTAGCTTTTCGTTTTTATCCATTTTGGAATAATAGAATAAAAACAATGGCTTCTCTCTCTGTTTACACTGATATTTAGTCATTTTGAGAAGACAAGTACATTTTTRTGAACTCTTATTCTATGGTAATTTTAAATCTTCATACATGCATGTTCTTCCTAATTTTAACACTGTGTTTTTTGTAGAAAATCATGGTCAGTATACGTGAAAGACTAATAGTGATGGATCATACTATTCTTCTAGGTTGCCAAAGAATTTTGACAGGTAGCAGAAAAGGTTTGTGCCACAGCTGTGTAATGGCAGTCTGGGAGTGTGCTGTAGGTGATTGTTCCCTTTTGTTCCGTGCTTGAGGAGCAGCTGTGCAGGTGGGCTGCTCCAGTTCCTTCCACTGGTGTTGGCAGCTGGGTGATGATTGGAGTGCGTGATCTGTAGGGATTGGAGGCTGTGGGGAACACTGTGGAGCAGCTGGTGTGGGAGGGATGGGACATTTCCTTCAGCTTCCTAGTGTYCTTCTCAGAGCAGGTACAGCTAAACATTACAGTAAGTGCTAAGGGTGAGAGAATGAGTTTGTCAATTTCTATCTAGATAACTTTTTTATCAAATTGCAATGAATATTGTAGAGGGGACAAGAAAGGTTTTAAATTTTTTTTTCTGATTTCACTATACAAATTGTACGAAATAGAAGGTATTAAAAAATCATCAGAGGCAACTGCTGTCTGTCTGTCATTCCTGTTGAAAGGTCAAAAGGCMGGCATCTGTGCAGACTAACTTCAAATGCAAGTGTTGGAATATGAACACTTAGGTTCAGTTTGGCTTTCAAACATTCTTGCCTATTTTCTTAGTACTGTTGCTAAGTTTTATTATCGCTAGAAGRATTCACAAGAATTCTGGCAGACTGGGCAGATTTCTGCCATAGGCTGATCTCTAAATTTCAAAAAAGATTTTGCTGTAGAAGATAAGATATATTTCAGGATGTTKTAAAATTTTGCTGTTATGTTCAAGYTGTCTACAGAAACACTCTCTATAACACAAGGTTCACTTTGTTCTCCTACAAAGTATCCGAGGTACATAAAACCTGTGTGATTTATAACCTATGCAGCATCTGTTGACTCTAAAGATGATAAAAACAGGTAAATCTGCAGCCAGTTGCMGGAAGTTATTGATGATACAACAAGTGAGGGGTGGGTGGAATTAAATGTGTATTTATTGAAGAAAAAAATTACATATATTCTAGAGTACTGAGGGAGTTAACATAGCTGTTACTAAAGAAAATGCAGTTCTGCTTTTGCAGAAGTGTTTTCCTGAAGGTGTAAGTATGAAAGGGTGAATAGTGGGTGTTGAAAAGAGGCAGGAGAGACCCATAAGAAGAGAGAAATATGAAAGAAATACTGCAGCTTATATATATACGTAGTAAAGAAAAAAAGTAGTATTCCCCCTTATGCAGGGGCCAAGATAGCATGATTTTTTTTATTACTTTGATTATGTAGCACTGTAGCAGTAGTGATTCTAAAGTGTCTCCTGGCATTTACAAGTGTATGTTAGAAATCACCTGCATTCTCTCATGGGCAATCTACATTTTTGGATGCACATATTAGTGCAAAAATAATGATATAAACTCAAAAAATGTAGTCTATATCTCACCAAAAAGAAAAAAAAAAAAAAGCAAACTAGCTAGTTCAGGATGGTAATTGTAGACTTGTAGACCTGTAAGTCTGTAGCTGTCCATGTATATCTTTATCCAGGTGTAAAATATTCAAAAATTAGGTCAATATCCATTTACATAATTAATTAAAACTCACAAATGAACCAAAATCTCCCCTACCCTCCTTCGAAGGCAGTGATTCAGCGAAGAGTCAGCCATCTTTGCCTTCTCCGCAGCTGGTGGGATGTTTGAAAGAAGTTATTTCTGACTAAGGTTCTTGAGACACATCATCATTTTCCTTCATTTTCTTTTATCATTGCATGTTCTATTGCAACATGGGATAGTACTGATGGAAACTGAATCATCACACGTTTACATAATGCTCTATATTGAGGAATTCTACTTAGCTATTGAACGATAATGTATTAATAAGATGTAAAAGCTGCCTGGTGTTTTCAGGCCAACATGTAAATTTAGGTTATATTTTGCATCTCTCTGYTCATAACTATTTTGCTGGCTTTCATGGCTTTAGTTGTGATGCTAACTTAGGCAAACAAGAGACAGCCAAACTCACATACCTTCATTTAGGTGAGTCCTTATCTCAATTTCCTAGTTTGGAAAAGAGATTGTTTACTTCATCCACTCCATTTGGAAGGGYGTAATTCTTTTACATCGGTTTATGGTGCAGTTGCAATATATTTTCAATGCAATTATCTCTGAAAAATATGAGAGGACATTCTTTTCATTCTGCTTCATTTTATATACTGATATGAGGCTCCATTTCAAGGACTGCTTATTGTTCACCTGTTAAGATTTCAAGAAATGTTTTTGGGACAGTAAAAATCCCGATTTTGTCTCCATGAAATTTATTAAAAACAAGCTTTATTCACCTCTCTGTTTTCCAGTTTTGGATGCTCTCCTGAAATAGGAGCAGAAATGAACATTACCATTGACTTTTAATGAACAAACAGTGCAAAGCCATGGGCTTAGGTGGGGAGGAAGTTGTCAAGGTGGAAAGCGTATGATGGCMCTAAATTACTCTTACAGATTAATAAAACCAAATTGTATGAACAACTYTGTATTTTTATCCTTTTGCTACATTCCTTCATAATTTTCTGTCTGTTATTTTTCATCATTTTGTTATTCTCAACTCTGAAAGCTGAAGTTCATTTSTTCTGTAATGCCCCACTTGGGCTACATCTCTCTCCTGTTCCATATTCTACCTTTCTGTCCCCCTTTCTGTTTTTGTCTCTTTCACACATGCTGTACATTTGCTTTGCATCTGTGATGCTATGAAGTCTGTTCAAAACCAAAATAGGGCAACTAGATTTTTACTGGCAACATATTTTATTTTTACTTTGCTCCAAAAAAAGCCCAAGAGGAGTATTGACATGTAGAGGTATTATTACTTTGTTGCCAGAATAAATTTAATTTTGAAAGTCTRTTTTGAAATTTTCTTTTGAATATTTTCTGATTTCTAGGCCATAGCTCTGATAGAATATTTAGGGTGAAATTGGTTTCAGTTCCACCCAAGTACTATTGATGAATGGCATGAATGTTACAGTTCTTTGTAAGTATTTTATCWCAGCGAATTTAGTAAAAAATGCAGTTTTAGATACTGAAAATGTTTTGGGAGCTCTTGRGGGCGTTTTCTCAAACCAGCCTGTTTTAAGAAGCTTATGGTGATTTTTAGAGTTCTAGATCCTAATGTTTCACATTTTATCAATTTTAATTATTTTAAAATAGAATGTGTGCATTCTTGCAGGTTAATATCCTCCATGGGTAAGGTGTATGGAACCATAAGTACAGTGTTCTGTCCCCATGGCTAACTAGAATTCCTCATACTGTAGCCTGTATCTCCTGCCTCTTGTGCGCCTCTGAGGAAGGTCTGTCTGTCAGGCAGCAGAAGCTGCATTTGGATGTCTTCTTAACCATTTCTGTTGAAGGTTAACAGACTCAGTTCTCTCAGCCTCTCCTCACACTCACATGCTTCAGTSCCCTGTCGTGGTGGTTCCCTATTGGACTCATTTGTCAATGTCTCTGTTTTCTTGGGAGGTGTGGAGTACAGTGGCCTTACAAGTGCCAAATAATAAGAATAATGACTTGCCTCAACCTGCTGGGTACACCCAGTCTGGTACACAGCTGGCAGCCTCTGCCACAAGGATTTACTGCTGGTTTTAAGTTAAATTTTCTATCCACTGGGTCTGTTTCTGAAAGCTTTGCAGCCAGTGAGCACCCAACCTGCTTGTGTGGACAGGGCTGTGCCATCCTAGGTGAACAGGGCTTAACTCACTTCTGTTGACCTTCATGATGATTTTCTCTGTCCTTACCTCAGGGTTGCTGTGGTTCTTCAGGATGGCAGCCCTGCTCTCCAGGGTGCTGAGCACTTCCTCAAATTGCTGTCACCAGTAAGCTCGCAGAGGGTTAATTCTGTCCTGTCACCCGGGTTCCTACAATGGCATTGAGCAGCCACCAGCTGGATGTGGGGCTGCTGCCTGCTCCCCTTGGAGGGCACGATAGAAAGCAGCAGGTTTAGTAGGTCGTGGTGAAGTAAGGTTGTGAGTCTGTATTCAAGGGTGAGGGGGAGGGATGGGGGAGATCTAATGGTGTGTGGGAGGGGGAACCTTAAAGAAGTTCAACAACTCTTGCTTTAGTCCTAAGTGAGCGTGGGAGTCGTGTGGTATAACTTGTGATTAGACCTAAGTAGTGTTTGTCTTGGTGTGTTAAGCTATTTTCTGAATCATGGCATTTTCACAGGAATGTCTCCAAAATTTGGTGCTCATTGTTAAGTCAGTGATGATGATAAAAATAGATATCAAACTCATTTCCATCAGTTCCAGATCCTGCGTGGCATCTGATTTCCAGCCCAGAGAGCAGTAGGAATTAACTCTTCCATCAAGACAACTTAAATGCAGCTTTAATTTAATTTAAAAATAGCTAGTCAGTCTTCCTCACTGCTCCCCCATAATTGTTCTCAATTCAGGGTGTGTTTTTTTATATTTTTGCATGCAGTCTGGAGAGAAGCAGCAGGCTTCCTTTGTAGATAGGATTGGACATAGATGATTATTACAGCACTACTAAATATTTTAACACAAACCATATTCTATTAAAAAAACCAGGAACAATCTTTTGGAGGAAACAAATCTGATTCCAAGTGCAGGATGACAACCCATTCTTTCTTATTCCAACCTGCCTTTACACTTAAAACTGCCTGCTTTTTTTAACATGCTAGAAAATGTTCAATTTTGTCATATCTACATGGTCTCTGAATTAGAGTGTTGAATTCTCAGTTTTCTTCTGAAGTAAAGCTTTGATCAGGTGAGATGATGCTCCATCATTGGAAATGTTCGAGGTCAGGTTTAACAGGTCTTTGAGCAGCATGAGATCATGGAAGCTGCCCCTGCCCATGCAGAGGGGTTGGACTACATTTTTTTAAAGGCCCCTTCTGACCAAACCATTATAGAATGATATAATGTACATGACAGGTCTGTTTTACAGTACAAGATATTTGTCTGTGTTTAAATGAGCAGTTAAAGTTTTGTTTTCTTTGACTTGTATGCTTTCCACCAGTTTGGTTTTGGTACTGTTGACCTGATTTCTTTAAAATGAAACCAGTCTAGTATTGAAATGAAGAGCTGAGAAGTGCTTTGCTCTGTTTTTATTTTTCATGTTCCCCTTCACTAGGGACATCTATCAGACTATACCTGGTTGTCTAATATTTCCTTTTCTTGACTTAGACAGAAAGAGTGTGTTRATGTTCTGTCTGAGAAAACAAACAAATACAGAACCAAGGGGCCCCACTCAGTTTCTGTCTCCAGTAGGACAGTTTTCATTCACTTAATGTTGCTCAAACAGCTAAAAACTGAAATCTTATGTATTATGCATGCAAGTAGTGAATTTTTAAGATGGTAGAAATTGCTTAAATAAGGACCAGATTTCATAGGAACTTAACGGCACTCCAGTGACACAGCAAGATTTTATTCYGTTGTTTCACTGATGAAATGTTTGCAGGAATTTTGCCATATAGGAAAAGGAAAGAAAGATAGYAAGAGTTTTGTAAATAACTGGCATTTTAGTAAAATAATTTTTTATTCTTCTTTAATAATGAATTATTAATACCTGCAGGAAACCCCTCAAAATTAATAATTTAATATTCAAAATTAATAATTTTTAAAGTATATTCAAAATATATGACAATGTGTATGGCACCTAGTATTAGGGCAATTACATTCTTATTTTGAGCACTTCACAAGGCATTGTAATCTATGCARTTTTGATAGGAATTAACATCTTTTTCTGAAGAGCTCAAGTTGCATAAGATAGCTGTAAGATATTGTTCAATAGTACCAGTAGTGGAATCGCTTTCACTTGATTTAAAGGCTTAATATGAGGCTTGCTTCAGCAAGTACTTTGGTGCCTGGTGCAGAGTRTGGGGCAGTAATTTCTCCTTAAGTGGAGAATTAGTCTGGTTAAAACATAACATAAGCAGAGGTACTTTTTGGAAGCATCAGATTCCACTTTGAACCCTTAGAAATTTGCCTGCTCTTGCTATTCCCCACCTGCTCTCTATGCATCTCTTGTGTGGCAAATTTGTCTCCAAGCAGCAGACCGCGGCTGTTTAAGGTAGGGTGTTTGCTTATTCCACCTAGAGACTAGAGATATAATGTAAAACCCCAGGTTGCTTTCACCAAAGGGTGAGCATTGGTCTGCTGCTGAACTATTGGGATCTCAGGCTCTCTTCTCGGGGTTTTGATTTTAAATTCGCTGCATTGCCARAAAAAACCCCACAGTTTACATATTTGGGCCCAACAGCATCCTGGGTTGTTGGTTCAGATACAGTGAGGCAAACAAGGTGTCCTTCCTGTCCAGTAGCTACTGCTGTAACTAATGTTTCCCTTAAGACCATGGAAGATAACAGAAATGAAAATTCCCAATAGCAGTTTAGGTTCAGTTTCATGAACTTCTTCTACCGATGCACACATGAGYCTTCTATAATAGTTCTTGATAAATCATGTAGCCTCTCATCTTCTGCATACTTAAATTCCAGCAGAACTCTTGGGTATCATTTAGACCTGTTGACTTWTTGGAATTTAAATTAATAATTTCTTCAAAAATTATAATTTTTCTTCACTATGGAAAAATAGCAGTGTRTTCTTAGGATACAGATATCACCAACATTATCTGCAACTAAGACTGCAGAATCAAGTGAAACAAATGACCAATGCAAGAGAAATAGGCCTCAAACCTCCCTCAAACAGGGAAACAAAGATCTGTGATTTTATTATTCTATGATTTTATTTAAAATTTCAGGAATGGGTTATTTTCCATTAATACCCCTCTCCCCATTCCCAGTCTTCCATGGAACGCCTCTTAATTTGTCATTGGATTCTTGCATTTGAGGGGAGTTACGTGTCTGCAGACCTTAGGTGTTTGCTCCCGGGAAATCCACTTTGGATGTTTTAATTTCCTCTTTTCCCCCTCTTTATTAGTGTCGCTAAGGCTGGTTCTCAGAGCACAGAAGGGTTTCTCTTTCGACTCAAGTAGCCTCTTGAGTCATGCAGCTTAATCACATTGGTTTATTACTGTCTTTTGTTTTCCTCTTTGTTAGTGCACCTGATTGTTCTCAGTAGTCTTCTGTTGATTCTCTAATTTCTAGCAAAAGCTCAGAATCAATTCAGTCTGTGTAAAGAGTGTAATACAGTTTTTGGGGAGCTCATAAGGGTGCTAGCATCATAGTTATCTCTGTTCCAAAACGTATTTCAATCCTTACAGAAAGTTGCAATTTCTAATCTTGATTCTGTATTATCACAAAGAATATTTGAGGTTAAAAAATGAGATCACATATTAGAAAGAATCTATGTTGGTGAGTCATTTAGATTAAGGAAAGCTAACTGTGTTGCTCAAAGTACTGCTTTTCTGCCTCATGTTCTATCTGCATAWTGGATTTGTCTGTCTATGAATCTCCTCTTACATAACTATCTGGGAAATACTGCTTTAAAAAAAATGCATTTTCAAGCAGTATCTTAACCAATAGATTAGAAAAGTTGTTCAAGTTTAGTAAATCAAGAAAATTCAGTATTTTAGTGACAAAAATACATTTTTTATTTAAAAGTACAGCCTTGGTAGGCTGAAGTACATTATATATGTCACTTCTTGCTTGGTCTTAGTGCATTTTGCCTTGACGTACAGTATTTTTGTTCAAGAAAATGATTCAGCAGGCAGTCTGTRTTTAAAGTTCTTAGAAAGTAAGTTCCAGCTGTGCTTTCCAAGTTTATTTGGGTGTGATAGAAGGGAAGCAATACCAACRCCCAATGAGAGTTAAGGATTTGCCTTTATGTTCTTGAACCTGTATAAAGAGGTAGAATTATCAGAAGGATGAGAGGTAAAGGAATGTTTATAGGACTGTAGCTCCCTCCTCTAATTTGCTCCCTGGCTGTGCTGAGAAGTGGCTGGAGCAGCCTGTGGTGCTGCTGAGGGGGCAATGCCTTGGTGGCTGCTCCAGCCCTGGCACACGGTGGTACACGATACTTAGGTTCTAATTTGTTAAAAACACAAATCTTCCCAAAGATAACAAAATGTCATACATGCGCTTTTAAAATCTCTTAAGGGAGAGATGTCAGGTATAAATATATGCTCACTAAATCTTTTAGAGTTAATACAGTAATAGTTTTACTGCAGAGCTGTAAGGTTAAAGCMGATGGAAAGCTGACATGCTTTAAACTGGACACCAGTCCCCAGAGTCTGTGCTAGCTGAGGGGTGAGCCATTGTTTTTGGTTAATTCCTGATGAGTAGACACAAGTTCTTTACAGCCCATACCCCACTTACCTCTCGTCATGACCACAGTGTTATTGACTGACTATGAATGGCAAGAAATAGAAAAATGATCCCATGAGTAAGTGCCTGAAACAAAATCCTACATTTGCTACTCCCTGAGTTAATAACCCATAGCATTATTGTTGTGGTTACTAGACAGGGTTTCTGTACTAACTAAAACTGACTGGAATGTGTGGGTTCCTCTGCAATATTTTAAATAAATCAGATCTTAAATGCACAGGTATTTTGGGTGTGGTCTGGCTGCTCTTACTTCAACTGTCCCTCTGCTTGGTTTCATCGTGCTGTCCAGGGGAGCAACATCAGTCCTGAGAGTACACAACTGTAGAGATTTCTAATGTTATATTGTCTGCATAGATGACAAAAACTATCAAAAAGCACATACCCTGCCTGTGGTACAGCTTCTGCTCTCACRTAAGAATGGCAGGAAAGCACTTGCAGGTGTTTCTGACACAGTCCTGCTGTCCTTATGAAAACTGCCTTTCTTTTGAAAACTGTAATTGCTAGAGCTTCCTTACTTTTAGAATAGCAACTAGGAGCATCTACAGTAGTAGCCACTGAACCTACAGAAAGCCCCACTGTTTTGAAGTCCTGCTAAAATACATTGTCCCAAAATATTTTGTTAGGACTGCAGAAAATTTGGAGCAAAGTTGCAGATTTTAACAGATTGGCAGGAGGTGGCTGCCAGTCGGAGACACAGATGGAGGTTTTTGGAGAACCCAGAGCAGCAAGGTCTTTCTGTTCTTTTCTTAAAACCATCAGAAGGATTAAATTTTTAGCACGTGAAGTGACTTAATTTAGATTTTGAGATGACACACAACAGGAAGAAATGGTATCTTTTTTAGTAATCTTCCTCAGATTTTCTGTGGATTTAGGAGATCATGACCATATTTTAATTTTGTTTTGTTTAGGCAGTGTGGGCTTCCAGATTATGACTTTATGCCATAAGTGAAGTACACAGCAGTTCTTGTGTTTGTGGAATATGTAAATATTTGGTAATATTTGCACCTTTTTTAATCTCATGTTGCCAAGAAACTTCTTCAGAGTTTCCTATGGCAGTAGAGTGAATCTGTGATAGTGTTTTCCTCCTTTTTTTTTTGTGCAGCTGAAAGGGGTCAGAAAATTAGCCTTCACATTCAAGACAGTTGCTCATTGGAACTTGTTGGGAGTTCAATATTAGTTTTGACGGGTTCATATGCCAGACCCCCTRTAGAGATGCAGCTTAGTCATAGTAAAAAGGAAATAAGGGGTAAGTGTGGCCGCTCTGGCCTGTGGCAAAAGCAGCTCTGTAAACACACCAGCACACAGGGCTTCATGAAACGCCTCTGCTGTCCTGCTGCTCAGCTGACCTTTGACCCTTTGATCCATTTTTAAACAAATGCATGCAGGGAAAAGCATTTGCAGGCCTATTCTTAGTAGACTAAAACCTATTTGACATACTGTACTGTTAAGAGAGAYGATTTCCTTTATGCTTTTACTAAGCTTTATGCAGTATTTCAGTAAGCTTTTTGKTTTGATTTCTTTTATGGTATTTTTCATGTGCAGGTATAGGGATGTTCTCTACATAGCTGTGAAATGGTTCACTTGGAATTTTGTGTTCAGTTGTGAACATGTCATTGCTGAAATTCATCTGAAATTAGATTAGTTTGTTGTGAATAATCAAAAATAAATAGCTACTAAAGCGAAAGGTTATTTGGCAAAGATTTAAAAGTCCAGTTAGCATAGTTAAAATGTTGAAGTCTTTGCCTTAATAAACTTACTGTGAGGACTAAAAGGAAGATAACTTTATTAGGGAGTCATAGAAGACTCGTTATAAATGGAAATAGTGGAACATCATCTTATGAAGGAAGAATCTGATACCCTGTGTGAAATGCTTTGGCCATTATTTTGTTAGTTTTATTTGATATTTCAAAAATAGCAGGGGAAAACCTATTTCATTAAGCTAAATGTTGAAAACTGTGTAAATGAGAGTAGTTCTGCTTTATCTTGGTGATAAGCAGTAGTGTAAAGKTCTAGGCTACCTGGATGTGGAGAATTGGATTAATTTAAATCCAGGAAGATAAAAAAGGAGGRAAAAAAATCATTGAGAAAAGTTGAATTTGAATAGATTTTATTGCTGCAGTTGCCAGTCCAGCCCAGTAATATCTAGCTATCTGGCTGATGGTGATTTCCATGATGGTAATGATTTTTGTGATGATTCTGTAATTAAAAAGGAAAAAAAAAATCCTTTATTTTCTTTTCATRCCATTCTTTTGTCATTGATCTCAAATGTTTAGTAGTGCAATTTAAATATATGAAGTATAATTTGAGCCTTTTAATGCATGTTTAATTTCAGATCTTAGAGCAAATTATTCTTATTTGAACATCTGGTTAGACAAATTTAATGATCTAGTTAATTGTTTGGGACAAGGATACAACTTCTTGCCCCTTTTTCGCCTGTGATTTTGATTCTGTAATTCCTAGGACTCATGTTTTGCGCCTCTTTGGTAGTCTCTGGATTTGGAGAAGTGTGGTGAAATAAATTAAATGTATTCAATATCCARGTTTTCTTAAGTAATAGTCCTCTGATTTTCAGTTTTCCTGGTATAAGACATTACTTTGATGTACTGTATTGTCAAGTGTTGTATACAAAAAAGTCCCTTGGAACTGACTGTAGCTTTGAAATGTTTTAACATGCTTAAAATGTTCCATTATCCCCATTATCCTGTGTCATGCTTATCAATGTTTTGTTGCTTTTATAGATTATCTTTCTCAAGGGATAGATCTGTCTGGAATAGAAGTGATTGAAAATGACCTGCTTTTTATTGCAAGAGCTCGTCTTGAGGTGGAAAAYCAGGCTAAAAGGTTGCTTGAGCAAGGTGTGGAGACTCAGGTAAAATACACTTTGTTCTTTACTTCCTTTCAAAAGTAAAGTGTAAAAGAATTTGAGCTTGATTTCTTTTGSTTTGTGTAGCACTGCCCAGTGTAAATTAAACAAAAAAAAAAGTCCTATGTGAGAAATTSTCACACATGACTATATTCAAATAAATTGACAAAACTGGTCCTGTGCATTATTTGCAAGAATAAAATTTTGCAGGATCTGACTCTGTAATTTGGAAGAAAGTAGGTAAGCTGTAAACACTGTCATAAAAGCTTGATGCATTCAACACCATATACAGCACTGCCAATGTTGCCAAGGTTTATAGCAAAATATGAAAAATATAGTTTCTTAAAACTGTAAGAAGATTTCTGCATTTTAGCAGTGCAGAAATATATTGAAAAGATTTGAAAGATTTGCATTAAAACTTCAAAGAGCAGTTTAAACTTTGAGGTAAATATTCACTGTAGGGAAATAAAAAACAAATATGTGTAATTGCATTTATTCATATTAAATGTAATTATTGACATCTTAATAAACTGGCTCCATCTATTAACTATTTGCAGTATCTTTAGTGCTATTTTCTTGCCTTTGTAAAATTTAATGTTCCTTTGTCTATACTTTTTCATATTCTTCAAAACCAAAAATATTTTAAATCCTCATTGCCAGAGTGAGAGGAGAAATCTGGTACGAGTTTCTATCAAATTTGGATCTTAAATTAGAGAACAAAGAGGCTTTGACTAAGGCATTTTTATCCTGTTTCTTACCAAGTGTTAAACTTCTCTTTAAGTCAAGATAACGTTTGTTTATACTGTTGTAGATTGACATGAAAATAGAATTTATACAGAATAGAAAACCTACTGAATAAATTGGCTTGATTAAACAATTGAGGATTAAAAATTTTGGTATGTCTCTAACTTTTACTTAGATCTGTCATTTCGACAAATTTTCTGCAGTAGGAAGTCATGTTTGTGGTAAATGCCTTTGACTATTTGCTGATAACAAAGTGGTAGGAAAAAACCAGCCCATTTTTCACTTGATTACTATTCCAGTGTTGAAACTTCTGGCTATTTGAGCATGTTGCCAAGCTGTGATTGCACTTTTTGCGAGCYATGAAGCATATAGGTTATTAAATAAAGATTGACGGAAGACAGGGCCTAAGAAAAAGCAAGTGGACATTTATTTTAAATATAGCAAAAGTCTTTATCAGTGTGAACTCCTTCTAGTTTTTCATGTCAGATTTGACCTTCTCTGATAATTTTCTCTTCATATTAAGTACTAAAATGGAACTGACAAAGAAACCCTGGGGAAATCAATCCCACTCCACCTGAAAAATAGACAGATTTATTAGGTGTTCCAGGCTGTCTCCAGGTAATCAAAAGATTATTAAAGTATATGCCCATTGTGCTTTAGCCAGGGGCCTGTTTCCAACAAATGGAGGAGTGTTTGGAAGAAAATTATTAGTGCTTAGTCATATCAGAAATGGGGATGTTTTCTTGAGGAGGTGTTGGGTTATGCATCACAGGTTTGTTGTTGGATATGATTTGTGAATTTAATGTTGAGAACAATGTTTTGCTTTAGAAAATACATACGCAGGCATTGCCCAAGAAATCTGGAATTTGAAATATGACTAGTGARTAGCATGTCTTTGATTCCTGTTAYTGTGTTTCACTGACAAGCTGATTTACATCTATACCTTCCAACTCCTGAAACTTCCTTAAAGAGGACATGGGACCTTCATCTTTTCTCCTATATTACGTACTAAAGAATTCCTCAGATGAACTGTCTTCCTGCCAGTATRTATTCTGGTGGCTGTCTGTACCTTTGAGAATAGTGCATCTGTATTTATCCAGATGTTTCTTCAGTTATTTGATATTCATATTTGCAAATGCAGTTTTAGTTTCCACCCTTGTTTTCATCTGCTGTGTAAATAATATGAGATCAATTACCTACATAAGAGCGAGCTGTACTTCTACATTCCATGTAGCACTGTTTCAATGCAGCAATGCCTTAAGAGAAAAATTACCTTTATGTCTCCATTTTAGAGTATTTCAGTGTCCACCTAAAAGAGAAGAAGGAAGTGGAAATAAATTTTAAAAAGTAAGAGTGGAAGTATTTGTTTTTAAACAAAAGTCATTAGAATTTGGTGAATGTGTTCTCTAGAATTCAGCGTTTTTTTCAGAGATACTGCTCAAAGTTACTCTGACAAAAAGAACAGAGCTAAAAAGTCTAAACTGCTCAATTTAACTTTTTTTTAATATATCCCCTTTGATTTGGATAGACTTTTTTTGTTCTTTTTATTGTTTATTTAATGATGTGTAAGTCACATGCTAGTGAGCCGTGCRCAGATTCCCCCAAATAATGTCCAACAGTAGCACATGAAAGCAGATACTTATACCTAAGTAATACAATGTCTTTTTCTGTTCATTTTAATTCATGTTTTTATGGCGCGTCGACCACCATGGTGCTTGTGTATTTCTCAGAAAAAATGAAACCTCTTCCCCCTTTGGAAATGTGGCATTAGCCATTGACTACTTCAGAAGTGAAGCCCTCCACTCTTGTTCCTGGTGGAATCTTAAAGCTGCTATCTGGGTATAGACTAGAAGTTTCTGTCAGTGTGTCTAAACAGGCTCTCATAAAGCTGCAAACCACACTTGCCTTCCTAATCCTTTTAGAAGGAGAAAGCTCTCTTTGCTATTGTTGACAGAAGTAATACAAATAATAGCAAACCTGAGCACACAGGTACCAGTGGCTACAGGCAGGTTTTTATTGTTCTGTGTGCTTTGTTAGGCACTCCTAGTGTACATAGCAYAGACAGACAGTCTTTCATGACCCATGGAACAATTTAAAGAAAATGGATTGTAACCCCATCTTTATTTCTAGTCCTAAACTCCTTGCTGGCTTTCCTTCATACTGTGAGCAGGCTAATGGCAGATAGCATAGGAAGCAGGAAAGACAGCTTTAGCAGATATGCATCAAGAACTTGATTAAAAGCCACCCTTCTAACAGAAGGGCCAGAAATGTTTTCTGCTYTAAAATTTTAAAAAAGAGAAAAATTTAAAAAWGAAATATATCTGCATCTTGCAACCACCTGAAACATCCCCATCATTTCTTTTGCTCCCATTGAACCCTGGGCTGAAGAATCTAGATTTGCTCTTGGCACCACTTCACCCCTGTTTTCAACAGCAATATTGTGTAAAGTAGATCTGAATAGTAAGAAATTACTGGGAAAAAGAGAAATTTGTTAAGATTACCACAGCTCAATTCCAGGTAGWGCAATTTTTCCAGACACAGTTTTGTGTCTGCTATACTTAAAAATGAGAAAACTTTCTCTGCAACTTAGCTCATGCTTCAAACCCTTCCTGCTGTATATTGCCRTGCTAGGTGTGGGACTTCCAGGGATAAGCAAACTTAGCTCCACCTGGTAATGACAATATTGGTAGCTTTAGGAGCCAGGCCATGTGTGTGCAGAAAAGAGCTGCATTTCCATCCCCTCCATCCTCTTAAAAGGTAGCCTTAGTTCTGAGCTAGGTTCAATGCTTKAAGCAGCATCTGTGGGTGTAAGAAGGATGAATTTTTGGATGTGTGAAATACATTAGGGACCTGTGTTATTGCTTGTGACTTTACTGATACCAGTTGTAATAGTTAGGATATAGGCTGTGAGGTATCGATGGTATCATTAAAGATTGATTAAAATATAGCAGGATGTGGTGTAGAAATGAGAGAAGAATTCAGATTTCCCTGGGTTTGCACTTTAAACAATTTGTCCTTCTGTGTGTTACAGAAACATTCTGTATGTTTGACCRCAGAATAAAAATTTTCCTTCCTTGTCTCCTGGAGGAATCTGTAGATGTCTGACTAGTTTGTTTTTGGTGGTTTTTTTGGTTGGTTGGTGGGGTTTTTAGATTTTTTTTTTAGGTTATAGAGAAATTATGCTATGYTTTATTGTCCAGTTTCCTGTATATAAGACATAGGTGTAAGCCTAATAAGTATCCTTTGTTAAACTGGGTGTGCTGTTCTTTAAAAAAATACCCAGATTTACTTTTCTTCAGAATGAAGAGCTTTGCTAATTATAACTTTGCAGAATAAAGAAGAGGGGAAAATAACGTAGAGAAATAAATCCTAAACTCTACTTCTGACACTTGTTCAAATGCTGAATTTTATACGTAGGATGAATAGGTAAACAGTATGGTCTGAACAAAAATTTCTTAGTTATTCACATTATAGCATCTTTGTTCTGTTGTTATTTTGGGCATATCTGGGGGCATTTTGAGTTTTCAWATAGTAATTCATTGAGAAGAATTTGTTTTGTGAATTATTCTGTTTTGAATTCYTTTTCATACTGAACCTTTCCTCTCAGTTGTTGTCTCTGGAACAAGTGCRGCTTTTCTTTACATTAAAAAGTTACTAACTAGATGTATATGCGTAAGTGTTCTTGACTAATGCTGTTTAGTGCCTGAGAAAAATGATGGGAGGATGAAGTGCCTGCATAATTAACCAGTTGTCTGGAGGTGATTATCCAGGAGYTGCTCAATTTATCTCAGTTCAGTCCCTAAGCTAGGTGCTTTGTAGTACATCTTGCAGTGTTATAGCAAAATTGGTGAAATTAATCTGAGATCTCTCATAGACCAGCATTWAATCTCTTGTCAAGGATCTCTAATAAGTCTTGTTTCTTATTCCCTGAGGGGTTGGAGGGGAAAGTATGTACATAATTGACCAGTTATCATCACTTAGACACAATCATCAAGAAATTGCAWAATTTATTTCATTTGAGGGTCCTCTGAGCTGAGTGTTTATCTACCACAGCTTGCAGAGTTACGGCAAGATTGGTGAAATTGTTCTTAAATTGGTCATAGGTTTGTTCAATCTAAAATCAAGGATCTTAAGCAATATATGCGCTTACTATCCTGTGGCAGCATTTTCCAGTTGTGCAAATGCACTTCAAGGTGTTTGAAATATTCAGATACTAAGAATGGTTGGTATTGGGCTCCATTTTTCATTTTTTTGATGAAACGTGGAAAAATATAATAGTGCTGTGTTTTCTAATTGCTTCTAATTATTACTGCCAAAAGTGTGGATGGCTCTTGGGGCATGACTGTCTGGACAGGGTCCTGTGATTTTGAGTTTCTTAGTTTCTTTCAGTCTTGCCTACTTTAGCAAGAGTATGTGTTGCACTGAAACATCCTCTTTTCTAGATTAGTTCATGATATTTAAACACTTTGATTTAAATCAAAGTATGCCTGCTGGTTTTTGCTGGTTTAGTGTCATCTTCAGATGCATGCTTCATTGTGAAATGGACTGTGCAAGTGCATGAATATGCTTTTCTAAAGTTGTCAGCTCTGTGAAGATGTGCTTGACTGTAGAACAAAGKCTAATGTTGTAGCAGGATGTCATTTTGTGTGCCCTGTGGTTGTGTAGGGGCCTCTTCAATGTTTAGCTTTAGTTCATTTAGCTTAGAATCTGTTACATTACCCACACTGAGGTACTGTGCTACTCAAAAGCACAATTTTTAGTTTCCAGATGTTTTTGCCTACACTTTGCTGCTTTTACATATTAGGTATCATATTTTGTCATACCTTTTAAATAATCCAAGCCCTTATGCACTTCAGCATGTCAGTGGGATTGATTGCTGTTATGTAGACGTACATAACTGCATAGGTGTGCATAATTGCAAAATGATCATTAGAATACCAAATAAAGTAGAAAAAAAAAAAAAGATAAAAGAACCCCTCCAATCTGGCTCGTAGCCATTCATCTTTTTATCCATATACTGTTGGTTGCCCTCATAAAAAGCCTGAAATGCTACTAGAGTATGCTTTTTAAAGTATAAAAGTAATCATTGCTTCTTTCTTTTTTTTTCTTTTCTCTTTATTCTGACATTTATTTCTATCTTGAAAGCTAGTAGTTGGAATTTAACCTCATTACTGTCAAAAGTTTAACCAATATAKTACACTTTAGGCAGTAGTTGTTATATTTCCTTATTATACCACAATCTTAATTCCCTGCAGGAGATCCTGATGGAAACTAGACTGAGACAGTTACTTCATAATGGAGTGATTGACTACAGTATGATATAGAAGGCATTTCTCATTATTCAGTTTGAAGTCAGTTATTTGAATCTAGAGTAAGAAGGCTGAAGTCTTATCTGTAAAGAGGAAAACTTGAACCTGCTTGCTATTTTTGGCATAAGATGAGGGTGGTAGCTATAGTTGATTTTAAATCATTGGGTTTTGTTTGGTGAAAATGGAGTATGAAATCCAAAGCTTTTTATTTAAATTCATGTTAACCACCCATTTTACTGCTTATTCTAATTCTAATGTAGACAGAGGAGACTTATTCCAACATGTTTAGCTGTCGTTTTGAAAGATCACAATGGCATTTTGGTCTGTTTAATTAAAATCCTACTAACTTACACTGTTTCTATCCTTTCTTTTAGAGTAGCTCTGTATACATATGGAGAATTTTCACCTAATGTGTTTAAATATCTTCACAAGTTTTACTCTATCCTAACCTTTAAGTTTCTTTGTCATAGAAATATACTCATGTTACATTATTCAATTTTATTTTTCCTCTTTAGTCTTATGGTTATGGTTTTCATGATCTTGTTAACTTGCTAAATCAGATTCCTTCATCTGGCCATCTGGTGCATGGCACTACTGAGCGAGTTTTCTATAAATCTAAATTATTTTTTCCTTGAACTATTCTATTATGATGTGATGAAGCAACGTATGGCTCATCTAACAACCAAAAAATATCTTCCAAGTATATATTACTTGTATCCTACATCTGAACAGTAAACTCCACGGGAGTTAATGGAACCTTATAACATTTTCCCTTTACTATTCTGGTCTAAAAGGAGTTTGTTTTATCTTAAAGTATGATCTAATGGAACTGAAGTGTTAACCACGCCTCAGTAATTCAAAATCACCAAGCTAAACACTAAGCATGAATTTATACCTCTGAACTATGGATTAAAATAAACCACAGATTTCTCGGCAACATAATCGGCTGGTACTGATATAACCTAGAATATCCTTTCAGTTTCCATAGGAACAGATGATAGAATGTTTTGAATCTTGGAATAGCTAAAATGAATGTCTGACTTCAATATAGTTCACTTTTACTTTGCAGCTTGCAGCCTCTGCATGTAAGGGCTAAAAATGCATTAAAAAAGGATGGTGGAATATTGGCATAATACAAATTAAAGTGGTTTTAGGAGCAGTAGTAACAACAATAACAAAAATAGTATTGGAAGTAAAAATGTTTCTATGCATAATTCTTCAGGTGTTAGCTCTGTATTTTATTATACAGATGTAAAAAGGTGTTCTCAATTCCATAGGAAAAGAGAACCATTAATGTGAATTCCATAGGAAAAGAGAACCTTTCAGTTAATGGCTCATTCGTTGAACGTTTTACAAAAAAAAAAATCTGTCTTGTTGGTCATCTCTAAATTTCATCTCCAGACATTGTTTAATCTCACTGTGTTACATTGTATTAGGTGTATTTTCTGATTGAAATCATTTGTAGAATAGGCAAGAAAACTTCATGTAGCCAGAAAGAGAAGGTCAGCAAAATTTAAATGGCATATGTAGTGTGTTATTTTGGTGACTATAGCAAAAACTGATTATTGAAGAACAGGCAAGGAAACATGCCAGCTGGAGTAGTACCTGTTTTATTAGATGTTTGACCTCAATTTAACAGGTCATGCTAAATCAGAGGAGATATGCTTTGAGTGTAAAAACATTAGCAATATTTATTTATTTATCTCTTTGAGATAAATGTGTATGTAACTCCAGTATTGATGTAGAGGGAAAATATGGAGGTCTTGTTAACAAACCATGAGGAATCTGAGTGCCCACAACCTGAAGCATTGTTCATGCAGGTAAAAATGATAGTGTGTGACTGATTGTTCAGTACTTGGGCTCTTATTTTCTGTACCTCATTWAAGGTACAGCATGTTCTCCCTTTTAGATACTTGGTGCTTAAACATTTTTTATGGGGAAATTAGGATGGTACTGAAAGTGGAAAAAAAAAAAGAAAAAAAAGCAAAATAGCAAAGAGCTAACGAGTTGTGATAGTTTTATTTTTTCAGTGAAACAGGGTTTTGAGAAAATGGAGCTGCACTGTGCTAATATAGTTCAAATAGTAACTTTTTTCCAGTATCTGTATTCCAAGACTATTTTAACTACCATTAATATAGAAGACTCATGAGAGCTGTAGTTATTGGAACATATGGGCAAGTTCAATAGCAACATTTTGAAAATAGAAGGATTTTAAAATAAAAATGAGATCTAGGGCTTTCCTGTTCAGTATTAGAATATTGTTTGCTGTTGYAAATGTGTGGAAAACCCTCTGTCACATGTTACTTTTTGAATATTGATCCTTTTTCATTAATGATTCAGTCGGTAACTTTGCAACATCCTTTAGAAAATTCCTCACAGTGTGTGTAGTAGGTGTTTTAGGCAAGTATTAGCAAACCTCATTCCATAAGTGGGCAAATACAGAGAAGTTCTGAATGACAAGAAG
This sequence comes from Cardinalis cardinalis, assembly GCA_014549065.1. Taxonomy (NCBI): domain Eukaryota; kingdom Metazoa; phylum Chordata; class Aves; order Passeriformes; family Cardinalidae; genus Cardinalis; species Cardinalis cardinalis. The sequence goes on from JACDOX010000028.1 coordinate 1,458,028, forward strand.
TAAATAGGTAGGTTCTTAACCAGTATCTGAGTTTGCAAGTTTCTATGCTTTAATGATTAGGCAACACTGGCCCTTTTAAACAACACTGGCCTTGTTTAATGAAAATGCTTTTTTCTCCTGTATGAAAATAACATTTTTTCTTAAACCCTGGAAACTTGTGTTTTCTCACCCAGTAATATCTTCAACTGTAGTTATCCATTTGTTGAAATATTTTCAGGTCAAGTAGAAAAACTCTGTAAAATAAATGTATATTTTAGTTATTTAATTTATGTTCAGCAGAACAATTTCAGGTGTGGGGGTGAGCACAGGGGACTCACTAATTGGGCATGGAAGGGCCCCTTGCCTTCCATCCACCACCTTTCCCAGTTAGCAGCTCTTGCTGGGAGTCTGCCTCCCCAGCTCTGGGCTGTCCCATGGCCGTGCAGCTGTGCAGCATTCTCACCTGCATTTCACTCCACAGCCAGTTCTGATGAGCTCCTGCAATATTCAGGATCAGGCTCAGGCCTTAAAAATGTAAAGATTTTTGTGCACTAGATATTGAAGTTATGAAGTGTCTATTAGTAGATCAAAAAAAAGCAAAGGTTTTTCCTTTTTGTGATGAGGCAGTGTGGGGAGGTACTGTGTTACAGCAGCTATTGTTTTGTAAAACCTTCAAATTCAATTAGTTTGAGGTTAGAGAACATTTTCTTCCTGTCCTTTGGATTTATTTTTTTTTCAAATCATAATAAAGCAGAGACCTGAGATATGAAGTGCTCATTGTTTCCCTGATTTGGATTGCCTGTCTCCCCTGGGRTGGTGGCAATGGCAGCAGCTTCCTCTGCAGTACCCACGTGTCCATGGTTAGGGCATACAGCTGTCCTGCCTTCCTCCGTCCTTCAGCTGGATACCATTGCACTGGCGCTTCCCTAGGCTTCAAAATGCCTTCAAAAGCATCCAAATTAAGAAGTCCTCTCACACTGGATATCTTGCTGTATTACCTCTGTTTGTGACCCCAGCTCAGTCACCAGCTTCTGAGAGAGAGCCCTGTATTTGTGTCTGAGAGCCCTGTGTTTGTATCTGAAATGCTACTGCAGATCAGCCCATGGCCCAGGCGAGCCCAGCAGACCTGGGAACTGCCACCTCCTTTCTGTCAGTGTCCCCTGCAGCTCCTGGAGGAGTGTTGGCTCAGGCCTTTGGGTGGCTCAGCCAAGGGCATTGTATTTCTTGTTGATCATCTGTTAGCACTCCTGACTATTAATTGTACCTCTGCTGGACACATGTTCCACAGAGTAGTCTGCAAAGCAGACARCCCCAGTGAGATGTTGTCAACAGCAAATGGAGCATGAAACACTTGCTTTTCCCTTCCCTCAGTGGCAGGTAGTACACCGTGGTGTAAGGAATTCATAATTAGTTGACATGAGGCACAGATTCAAATGCACTGCCTTTAAGCAAATATTGAAAACAGACGAAAGCAAGAGACTGTTTTGAGGAGAAACTTGCTTGGACAGACACATGTATATTTAATCAGTCTTCAATAAATCATGTAATATTAATGGGAAGCATRTGGTAATACAAGTGTTTAGTAAAATGGTTTTGGCTGAAATTTTAACACCAAATTGGGAGTTGTTGCCTTTTATAACTCAAAATTCTTTRGAAAAAGGTAGAATTACCTTAAGTAAATTATTTAATATTACTACAACTATGTGTGTTATACATATTTAACTGAAAATAGTTTGGTCCTTAAAGTCACTAAGCTTCTTTAACTAAAACTGTGTCTAATTTTGCACAATAATTTTGCGCCATGAGCTCTTTCAGTGCCTTTCCCAAAGAATCCATTGCTATCTAAACTGCCATTTTTTTCCTTTACTTTTTTTCTTTTTTTTTCTTCTGACAAGGTACTGCTTTATGTTTGCTAGTCTTTTTTCTTTTTTTTTTAAAGACAGCTGCAACAAATAGCATAAAATAAAGATTAATGTTACAAAAACAGCAAAAAAAGGGGGAGACATTGGTATTGCTGCTCAGTTCTCTAGGTTTCATAACAGTTTATRTGGTAGTAATACTTTATTAAAGTTATGAAGTTAAGTCTGTATCTTTTAACTTGACCTTGTTTTGTAATGCCGTAAAATTAATCAAGTTTTCCTTTAACAGACTTAAAAAAATTATGGTCGCAACTCTTTTATAAGCTCTTTAACCAAGCGTGGTATTTCTTTGAGTACAATAAAGATTGAGCAACTGCTTGAATAATCAGTAATTTACACCTTGAAGCATGCCCAGCATTTCTGCTGGGTATACATGTTGGAACCACAGAAGAAAAGAAAGCATCTTTGGAGACATCCATGACAAAAATCCAGATGTGCAGGTCCAGCTCATTCGTTTTTCAGAGCCGTAGTTTTTCCCCATATATGATGGGCTGTCCAGAATGTAAGTCTTGTAAAAGAGTGATGAATTCCTCAGTGAWTACTGTTGGGAAAATAGGACTACTCGGGAAGCACCTTGGGCATACATTTTTGGAAGCCCATGACAGAATGGGCAGAAGCCCATTACCTATTTTAAGGTCATAGCGATRACATAGTAGCAGGAATAGTCACGAGAGTGTTTTGTCTAATCGAGGCAGAATCAGTTCATACCAAAATCTGTCCCTGGTACTGTTTGCTGAGCCGTGCTGAGGCTGCACTGCTGCTCTGCCTCTGTCACTCTGACAGAACACGAGCGCAGTGAGTGCCCACGCCAGGGGCGACGGGGGCAGCGTGTCCGTGTTTCACCCTGCTCCTCTTGGTCACAGAGCACATGTGTAACAGGGTGCTGATACACCCAGTACCCTGTTACACATGTCCCTCTCCAGAGCTCAGATGGAGCTTTGTGCAACTCTTCCTCTCCAGGAGCAGGGAGGAAGGGAAGATGAACTCCTTTCAGTCTTCTCCCCTCCCTCCTCCAGCACTGTATATGAGCAAAGCTAAAATCCATATGCATTTTGGATGGAATGTGTGCTGTAGTGGGAGTTACCAGTAAGGAGGATGGGAGAGTACCATATGTTCTCCTGCACTGCAGGTTTTACTCTTTCCTGGAGATTTGTTCTAAAATCCTATTGATTTCTTGTCGAAAAATGTAGTTGTCTTTTGTACTTGATCAGTATTGCAGAAATTCTAGCTATTCCTGCTTAGTGTTGCTATCCTTGTGTTTATTGGGATGTAAGTATTGACTTATTTGAAAAAAGCCTGAGACACCTTGTTCTTTGTTATTAATGTTAGRTGAAGGATTTTCCTAAATTCAGATCTAGGTCAGTATTTATTATTACTGTTGTGGTTTTTGTGTAGTGCGTATTGAAAACCACATTCCTCAAGCACATATGTTTCACCCAGTAGAAACTTGGGGTGTGACAGTGCTGGTTCCATTTTGCTGCAGGTTTGTGGCTTTTTCTGCCTAAGGAGATGTTAATGCATGAAGCCTTTTCATTGTCTTTCTACTTGACTCTTCTTTTATCCTCCTTTTAAATGCTTACTAGGAATCTGAATTTCAAAGTTGTCTGCAAATAAATACAAGCAACCTTTCCACAGACTTAAGGCTTTTTCATTTGCTGTGCAGCTACAGCCTATTCTTCTATCCTTTTGGGGAATTCACTCCCCTTGATTTAGGATCAGCATTCTGCCACACATTAGAATTACATTTAATATACCTCACGATCAAGGAAATTTTTCTCCTTAACAGAAGATATCATTCTTCATAGAGATCCTCTGACAGTGTTTTCAGATATGGCACAGTGGGAAAGCATCACTGTGGCAAGTATTGTTACTTCAGTGCAGGTTATAAAAACAAAATAGTGAAATTAATAAATTCACAGAGTTCTACAATGAGCTAAGAAACCTTGTGCTGGTGTAGTTTGCCTTGTATAGTGCTGGACACAGTCTTAAATTCATCAGATGGTGAGCTGTAAGGTGTAAAGAATAACAAGTATTATGAGCTGGAAATTATATTCTAAAGCAGGCGATTTGATAATTAATTAATTTCATTGGACTGAACAGTACTGAATCTTAAATTGTATAGCTCTGTAAATAAAATAGTCTTTGCTCTGAGATTTGACATGGCAGAACTGCTGACAAAAATAAAAATGATYATTGAAGTAATGGCCTGGCCTGTAAACATCTGAAAAATCAATCTCACGCGTATTTTTTTTTAATGGAAATGAGGTCTACATTTATACTTTATATTCTCTATTCAGTTTAAAAATCTTACAGTGTTATAGAATATCTTTGGGATTTTCTTTTCAGAAAAGATAAACTTAAGCATAGCTTTTAGTTCTGTTCAGAGGCTTTCAGTCTTAATTCTAGGAAGTGATAATTTTAAAAAGATGTTAGGCAGTTGGCTTTAACTAGATCTCAGATTAGTTTTTCAATCCACAACTGATATATTTTTTCCCTGTACTGAGAGTACCTTGTACTTTGTGCCTTGATAGTGGTATGTGGAAGAGTGAACTTAATCCTACATCTTGGTGAGTAACTGCACCTACATATAATTTCTCTTGCACATTAAGCTTCTCCTGTAAAGACTTTCCATTGCATCTGTATACAATTTTTATGAACAAGTAATTMATTCCCTTTTTTTCCTTGAAACCTATACTAGTAAATAAAGTGTGCCTCAGGTAAAAGTGCTAARTGTTCTGAAACACTTTTGTTTTTTACACATCATACTATTATGTATTCCAGTTTCCAYAAGAGATTTTTGCATGCTGAAAAATTTATTTTCCGTACCACACTTATTTATATTTCATGGTAGTTAAGTTCACAGTTTATGTGTCATTCATACAAGAGAAAATACTAGGGATATAACAGCTGAATTTTAATAATGGATGAGGAATTCAATGCAGTAGTTTTCCTAAGGCCCTTTTAGTTAAGGATCTCTGTCAACAATCCCTTTGAATCTTTTATATATACTCAAGGTTTTTACCTTGGCTGTGAGTATGCAGAGGAGGTCTGGCAAAGTTAATAATACTGCTCATAATTTAAGTGTTCATTTCTACTTCTGTGTTTGTGGCTTTCTTGGGATGGGGGAGAAGCTGGGCTAAATTTAAGATTCTAATTATTGTCCTTATCTTGGGCATTAGACCAAAATTGTTCTTTGATGTCAAGTAGCTCATCTGTTCTGTAGACAAAAACTGCTGTTCATACAAGTAGAGACTTTGACAGGGAATTCGTGAAAACATACAATGGTGTGTAATTGCATATTTGTGCTAGGAATATTATTTCAACTTTATATTATTGAATTTTGTCTCTGAGGATTATCATTATTATTGTTTTGAAGTCACAGGGAGTTTCCACACTTAATCATTGAAGAACCTTTCCAACCCAAGCTCTTCTGTGCTACACTTTACAGAGCATCCAATTATGCAGCAGCATCAGATGTAAAGTTTAGACTGGAGCACGAGACACATTGTCACAGTCAGCCAGTACTGCTGAGAGGGAGCCTTTTTGTACTCCCCTGAGCTGGGAATTATAAAACTACGCACCTGTGATACAGGAACTTCATTAATGTTTTCAATTAAAGACAGAATTTTGGCGTTTTTTAAATATGTAGGAGCCACAGAAAGCTCATAGTTATTGTGAGTGGAATTCAAATTCCATATGCCTTAATATGAGATTTCTGTTTGTCCAGATTACACTGTCTTTGCCCTGTGAATTCTAAACCTGTCCACCTGCATAAATGTGTGCCATGATTGTTTGCTCTCCTCTTTTCTGCCTTTTTTAGGCCCATGAGAATGTTGAATAGAGCCAGAATTAGGACAGTCAATGAAAGACATGAGTGTTAGAGTGTCACACACTTGGTTATCCCACCCTCTTCTTTATGTTCATCGTTAGACCAYGTTGGCTTGGCTTACTTAGCAAAGTCACTTAAAATAGTGTCAGCCTTGCTTCAAATCAAAACATGTTACATCTCCTATTCAAAGGTACGTTTTCTCTGTCACAGAAATAAATTGCTTTGGTTTGGCATGAGTTGTTTCTGACAAAGCCATCTTGGCTATTATTTAGCACCATATTAAAATTTCCTTGTGCATATCAAAAGGTAATTTAGCTGTGCAGTCAAATGTAAACAAGTTATTACTTTGTGGCAGTAAGACTTAAAATATTACTGTGCTGTTTGATGGTCCAGTTTTGAAGAACAGAAATGTATGAGATGCTAATTTCAGAATTTCAGACTGTGCATCATTCCTCCAGTGTTAATGACTTTTTTATAGGAGAGCTTTAAACTTCATGTATTGTTTGCATTTCAGCTGAAATATCTGTGAATTTTCTGACATAGATTGGTAATTAAGGTACTTTCTGGACATAATTAGTGCAGCACAGTGTAATTAATGAACTTGCAATCGCAAAATGTAGATGTATTCTTAAAGTACTACAACTTGGATAATGAAAACATTTACAACCTGTATCATTCATGGAAAACAATAGTACTCCTTAATATAATTTGCAATGAATCAGTGATCTCCTTTTCTCCTTCTTCAGCCCCCGCTGCTGATAGTTATTTTAAGATCAGAATTAACATATATACAGCTCCTGTAAATCAGATAGATTTTAAAAAGTACATTTTTGACAATGCTGAAGCAAAAGTACCTTTTCTAGTGTGGGGCACACATCAGCTGTAAATATGTGGCAGAATTCTTCTGTAAAAAAGCATTTATGGAAAACCTTATGAAAGCCTATTATTCTAATCATTCCAGATTTTTACTTCTGTACATAGCTATACATATCCATTTAAGAGGTAGGAAGAGACATTTTGTGGGCTACTATAGTTGATTCTTTTGACAGCCAAATGAGATGATTAAATGGGACTAACATCATCTACCCTGAAACCTTTTAAAAAAAGTCACATAGTTGGAGACAGTTTCTGACCAGCTGTTAAATGAGATGTCAAAGTGTGTGCATCTAAAAGTTTCATGCTACCTCTCATCCCCTCTGTTCTCCTCCCAAGATGTTGGAGAAAATAAGTCTGCTTTTCAAAAAAACAAAATAAAAGGATGTAGAAAATTTAAATATGTAAATTTGGAACATGGCCAAATTCACAATACTCTAAACTGTGCTCATTCTGTCTCAGTAATAGGATTTGGAAGACTTTAAGAAAAGAGCACAAGAAATTTTAGGAATATAAACCCACTGTCACAAGAATAAATATTTAAATACTGGGCTTATTTAGTATATAAGGTAAACAAGTTGTGCAAATAATATACATGTAAGCATATAAGACAGTGACTGATGCAGAGAAGAGAAAATTGAGTCCTTTAGACTTTGCAGTTTTCCAACCAGGTCACACACACACACACTTGTTGTCCAACAAAGAAGTTTTAGGGTAGTTTACAATTTCTACAACATGTTTCTTATAAAAGTCACAACAGTAAGAAAAATTATTTGTTAAGTATTAATTTTAGACCAATGAAGGTGCTAATATCTTGGAAACAGTCACATTTAAAATGTAAATTTTAAGAATTTAATGTGTGTCATTTATGGACAGTATTTCCATTTAAAATCTGAGAAATCTCTGAAGAGGTCTCTGTCTCAGAAAAGGTGCAGGCATCTGTCTCTCTAAAGAAAGATGGAACTTTGTTCCTTTTAGTTGTCAGCATTAATTCACAAGTTAACACAAGTTAACATAAATCACTGGTGTGTTGTAGAGTCTTGACAACACAGTCAAGACTCCTTCTCATGAGGAGCTTTGGTTAATCATTTTACAGTTAGCTTTAAAAATAAAGTACACTCAGTCATGATGCTCATGTGCTTTGCTTTCTCAGTAATGCCAGAGAATGCAAAAAAGAGAGTAACAAAAATTGTAATACCGTTATTTTTGTAATAAATGTTAGAGGAAAAATTAACCACTAGCACTTCTTTACTTGTGAATATTAGACTGCATGTGCCTGAATTTAGGAGAGAGGATGTGCTAGGGTGTGTTTAGTCTCTTGAAAATAGTGAAGTCTAGAAAGTCAAAGTGGTGTTATTGTGGTAAGGAATTTGCATGGAAGTATTCTTGTATATTCTGCAATTAACTTTTTTTTTCAAAGAGATCTTCAACAACATTTCAGTGCTTATTACCTGTTTCATAGGCATTGATGACCTTTACAACAGTGTGAAGGCATATTTCTATATGACAGCTAGTTAGGCTGGAGCAAAATAATAGATTTTGATCAGGAATTTATCAGGAGGTCTGCTTTGCTAACTTCTGACACAATTTTTTATGTAAGATAACAATATTTTCACAATGGCATCATGTTAAAATTAAAACTCTTTGTTATGCTTTARTATATCCATAATGTCAAGACTTGGTTAGCATACATGTTGTCAAGAGGTCAGTAAAAATTACTTTTGGGTATACTTAAGTGTGCAGAGGTTACAGTTTAGCTAAGTAATGTGGTAATTCTGTGATATTCTGCAAGTAGGCTCTCCTTCTTAGCTCTCATTGTGGACTCAGATAAATAGAGAAGCCCTTAAGTTTTCAAATTTGCGTTCTGAAATTCATTATCTTCTTGGTAAATTTTTTTTCACATGAAAAATAAGCATTAAAAGACACTTAAATATGTGCATATTTGTAAAATTCATCCTTGGTTGCTGACTGCTGCAAGTTAACCTCAGCAGTGTGCTTAGATATGACAGAAGTGATGTCACAATGTTTATCCGAATGACATTGTCACAGGAAATAGCTATTATTAGCCCAAATGTTTCCCTTTTAAGAATCCTTTCAAACTTGATCTGCCTCTTTGAGTTTATTTTGATACAAGTCCCTGAAAAGGTCATGCCCTTTTATTACAAAATCTTTTGCCTCTCTTTTTTTTGCTTGAAAAAGCAAGCTAACAACACTTAACCATAATTAGATCCTCCRTCTAGCAAATGACCCAGACAAGTATTTATCACCCAAGAAAGTTCTTGATCTAGAGTTTTGTAAAAGTGATATCATATTAGGTGTCAGAACAATTCCACAAAGTTCAGAGGTGTTATGAGGAATTATAAGAAAACTTGTATAGGGTTAAGCTAGGGTTCATTTAGCTTGTCCCCAGCCATTTGRAGCTCTGAAGTCAGAAATTCCTGCAAGAGTCAAAAATCTGTGTGGTAAGCATACAGTGTGAAGATTGGTTTTGTTGGGATAGGTTACCTGACAGAATGAAGTGTAGGCAAATAGATATTCTTTTGTCTGTAGCCATATAATAGAATGAATCTGACTCTGAACAATGCAATTTATTTTTGTTTTACATGAGGTATAGATGTTTTTTTACCTTCTTGAGCCCTTTTAAATGGAATGTTAAGGCTTAAAACACATTAGAAACAAGGCTTAGCATTGAAAATGCTGGGTTTAATTTTCTTTAATGAAAAGCATCCTGTGTTTTAGGGTGTAAATCCATGTTTAAATTACATCTCCTCAGAGAGTCACCTTAATGCCTACTCATGAAATTCAGTACTTTAGTGATGCTGGAGCAACCAAGATCCTTTATTACAAGATTTGTTCAATCATCATCATCATCCCTGCTGGGTGACAGATGATACCCTCCATAGTACAGTTTACCATACCTAGATCGGGATTAGAGTTAGGCCTTCAGTTCTTATTGCCAGTTTGGAGTGGATGCATAGGACTGTGTAGCACTTAGGCCTGGGGAAGAAACTGATACATTTTAGGATTTATTCTTACATTATAAAATCATCCTTTGATCCCTTAGAAGGTTAAAGAATATTTTATTGCCCTTGAGATTTTGTATGCAGACAGACACAAGCGTTTTCACTGATGTAATGATTCAACAAGCAAAGTTCAAATGATCAATAAGAAACCATAATTTCTGCAATGCTGCTATGTTCTTTGTCAGCAAACAAGGAGGGTAAACAAGGATTCATCATCTCTCTAGAGAACTAGCACAAGTCAGTAAGGCAAGTGGAAGATTCAGATCACAGGAACCCTTGCCATAGCTTAAGTTTGAAAAAAAAAAATTGAAGCCTATCATTCTAGAATGGTATATATTTGGATGCTTTGCAGATTATGTACTTTGTCTCTTCAAAATAAACACTTAAAAAAAATTCTGTTTCTCTGACACTCCATTTTAAATCATAGGGGTGAACAGAAATGCTAGCAATTTAGTATAGTTTGCTAAAAGAACCCTCTTTAGGGAAGAGGCTGATGAACCAGGATCTAATTCAGAAAACAAGTCTAAATTACTATAATCAGTGAATTTCTGTTTAGATTGATGATAAAGAGTTGATCCTCTAGAGCTTTAATATTTGTATCAGTGTCAGTAAGGATATTAAGGGTCTGATGGGTAAAGATTAAGCAAAATAAATAAAGCCTTTTTGATAACTGCCCATTAGGAACAAATATACATAATTTTATTCCAACCAGTGAACTACTGCTTCTGAGGCTGTCCTGAGCATGTGAATGATGTGGGAATATTTTTCTCCAGGCTTAGTCAGTAGACAGAAGACCTGTAGGAGAGATACCCATTTTTAAATCAAAATCTTGATCTAGAATCTATCAGAAGGCTCAGAAGGTGTACTTGGKGTGGTTGGGAAGCTGTGGGAGATTCCAGATGATGGCATGGTTACAGTGTGTTAGTGTCCTCTGTAAGGCAGAGGTTAGAGGGGCGTAGTGTTTGTGTAACTAAGAAACTGCTCATTAATCTTACAACTTGAAAAGCTAAACTGTATGTAGTTGTTTGTTTGGCTTAAAGCTACCACTGTGTTTCTGCGTAAAATGAGATGTTACGAGACAGCTTGCTGAGGAAYGGCAAAAGCCTGACACGTTTCTGCACTTCATTTATTCTCCATGTTCTGTATAGCTCCTAGAGTGCTCTTCCCTATCTTGACCCTTTCACAGCTTGTTGTGTGAATGTTTTGACTGTGTTTTGGTGTTAAATAGTTGTTGATAGTTGCTTTTCAGTAAACTTCTTCTGTTCTAAATATTCAGATTTGCCTCAGTTGGTCTGATAGTAGACCAACTGGTGCTTTATTGTTTCTTGTAATTGTTTGAACTTTATGAATATCCCACATATTTCCACCCCCAAAGAACTAACTGTGCAAAAGCAGTACTCAGTAGCAAAGCTTTTACTGGGCTGTGCTTAACCATGCTGTGTTAACAGCTGTTTTAAGTTTATTCAGCTACTGATGATTTCTGTGTAAACCTTTCCCTCCAGAATTCTGCCAAAACATAATACTTTGACACAAATTGAAAATACTCTGGCTGCTGTTTGCTTATTATTTGGCTAAATCTAACTTCACAGAAACACACTTAGGCCACTTTTGAAATTGTTTCTTCCTGCCCAAAAAAAAACCCAGTTGTGCATTGGAGAAGAATATTTCTTATAATCTGCTGCAGGAAGAGTATCCTGAGTTTGAGAACTGATTTAACTATTGGTCTACCACATACCTGCACGTGGTATGAGGATGTGGAAAGCAAAGCAGAGATGCCTATTTTCTCAAAATCTGCAAGAGAAGATTTGTGAAATACATAGTTTCAGATATATGCATACATGAAGGCTAAAAAGATCCCCTAAAACCATAGTACTTTCTCACATTTGGGACCTTCCCACTACTGCTGTAGACTTTCTGAGGAAGAATGTTTTTTACATGGCCTTCAGAATTATTTCACAGTACATTCTCTTTGGAATTCAGTCCCTGTTGAAGAAATGTTGGTAAGTAATGAAGAATCTATAAATAAAAAATGATCTTGAATTTTCACTTACCTTTTATTTTCACTGGAATAATTAGGAGTTGTTTTGTATATGTTTGTTGTATATTATAAAAATAAACTAGARGAGAGAGAGGGCAAGGAAGGTGAAAATAGCTGGAGATAGAGTTGAATATAATCTATGGTTATAGTGAATAGCTCTAGAAAGCTTTTCAGTGGAGAAAAGGCCAATTTTTATTTCCAAGGAATAATGCACATAGCTTGTATTTAATTTTGTGATGAGTATTTATGTTATTTGTGTTAATCCAGCCCTGTAATCCATCAACTTGTCATCAGAATTACTACATAAATTACAATTATTTCAATTATTTTTTCTTTTTTTTGCCCTTTTTCTATCAAGCCAAAGAGAGAGTAAGGCATTCTTATTACCTTTTCTCAATCTGTGGCTCATCTCTTTCAGTTTGGCTTTTAGGATGCTGTTGTTTGCTTCCTCCTTCCCAGCTTCYTTCACTAGAAGATTCAGGACTGAAGCCAATTCATTTGCTTTCCTACTTTATTACCAAAAATGGCAAAATTTTGCCAATGTTGTCATTTTCCCATCTCAATAATAGATAATAAAGTTGCACATGGGAGTTTTTGCATATCTTCAATTTTTTGAGTGTGGGTGGAATACTATTTCAGGCTCTTACTCTGAAATGCTAAAACATGAAAGACTGTATTATGTTTTTTTTCCATTATAACCAATATTTTTAGCTTATTTCTGATTCATCTGAATCTGAGATAAGATATCAAAGGCACAGATACAATGCTTTAAACACCTTGGGAAGACAAAGTGTTTCAGCCACTTGCTTTGTAGAGAYGAGAGGACAACCCTCCCTAAACTTTTGGAAATGTGTGGTTTTTGTTTTTGCATTTTACCAGAGGACAAAGTCTCTTGACATCAGCTGTAATTGAGTTTGACAGGAACTAGTGTGGAAAACAAATTGTTGAATTTAAGGACATCTAAATGCCTTGTTGGACAGGTTGTTTTGGTTTTGTTGCATTTTTAAATGCTATATAATTTTATTTWAAAAAAAATGCTTGGACAAAAATTTTTCAAAAGACTAGTGAAGAGCAAAAACCTCTTCAAAACCTTTTATAATATCCMGGGCCAGACACAGACATTGTGAGGAATTACTAACATTACTTTACTGGAAATAGTAAATTCTGGCACACCTTATTGCTGATATGAAGGGATCTGTGTATAGTCTGCTCCAACTCTGCAATGAAATCATATGACTAACACCATTTCTCCCTTAGTTTAAGGTATTCTTAAATAGGTTAAGACCTATTTAAGAATAGGTCTCTATTCTTATTAATGAAAACATAGGTGGCCATCAAACAGTTTTGCTTAAGACTGAATTGTGAGTTACTGTAGATGTTAAGGTGAAAGGGGAGTGTGGTATATATGACTCAAGAGTCAACTATGAGTACATACAGATAATCTCTTATGTAAGTAAGGTTGTATAATCTTAAAGAGCTAATGAACATTTTGATAGAGGAGATGCAATTTGATTTAAAGAACTAAAAGCACCCCAAAAGATTAGCTAACTTAYCCATGAATGTATCTGTTAGGTGATTGTTTTTTTAAGGGAGAAAATGTACTCCTGAAAAATGCAATGCTAATGTTTCACAAGATAGCAAAGCAATTTTTCCCTATTATAGTCCATATTTCAAAGTGTAGATGCACGTGGGACAATACTTGTGTACAGGTACTGTACAGACATGCARTGGCAGGATTTTCAGGATTACCAGCTTGAGGAGGTGCTGGTTTCCCAGCAGCAGCAGCTAATTTTCTGACCAAGCTATCACTCTGAAAAAAAGAGCTCATGCTTTCTACATGAGATTATTTGCCCAATTTTAATTTATTACTGTGGGCATTATTGAATTCTTTTACATCTTCTTTGTGCAAATCATCTTCCTTAGAATAATCAAGATCAATTAAAGAAGTCAGTGATGAAAAACTGAAAACTAGGGATTATTACAGTGATTAGCAGCAATATGTGATATTAGATGATGGGTGACAGAAGTCCAAAATGAAAAATATTAATGAAAGTTGAAGTGTTCCTTTTATTGAARTGTTCCTTTATCACTAAGCAGTCATGTTACTGGGCAGTGTCAGCAATCAGAAGTTRGGCTAATAGGGAGTAAGTACAGCACCTGTAATTTTGGAACACATCTTGAAGGGTAAAATAATCTTTCAAGTACTTYTCTTGGCATTCCCAGTCATGTTGCTGTATTAATATTTTATAGTTCTGAAAGCAAATATCTTTCTGAGGTAACAAATCTTTTGGCTTCCAAATGTATTGATTGAATTTAAGTTTTCCTTCTAACATCGCTGTTAAAATACATTAGATACTATTTAAAAAGGGTAATGTGTCACAGCAATATGTAATACTAGAAGACTTGTACCAAYTGACAGTTAAAGATTCAACCATTGTTTCTAGAACTTCTCAGCTACCACCTTTAATCCTTAAAAGGCAAATTTTAGAGGCTGTCTAGTTTGGATTTCAAATAAGGAATTGGATGTTGAAGGAATGTATGTAGCTTACTCTCTCCTGGAAAGGGAAGTACTTTTCTGKTAATTTCATGCAGTGTTCAAAAGAGAACATTCTCCTTCTACAGAATATTCTGCCTCAACATAGTTCTTCAGGTTATATTTTAAGCAGATGATATCTGTGCTAGGATGATGTGCTATAGTGGCAATCAACCTTTAGTCTGTGAGCCACGYGTGGGGGCAGTGGCCAGACTGGTGCGTGCCTCTGAGAGCTCCCTGTGTGCCAGGCCRTGTGGCAGGTGCCTTCCATGATGCTCCCCCAATCCATTCCTGTGCACAGGCTTAAAATTGTTGCATGTATGAACACAGCCCACATTCACCCACTTTCTTGGTGTCCCAGCGCTTCCTGATAACCACACATGTGCTGAGTCAGCCTCCTGACCAGCACAGGCTTCTCAAGAGAGAGTTCTGTCAGAACAGCTTAGCTTCCTTCTGCTAAAGGCTCTTTGGTTTAGACAGTGGAGTTGTGAAAGGTGGGGTCTGATATTTTGTCTGCAAGAATTCTTCACCTGAGGCATTTTCAAATTCAAACTGAAGAGGGATAATCTAGACTTAATAATAGTAAGGATAATTGTGGAGGGATAGAATGTAAGAAAATAGTGCAGAAGATAGTCTCACCCCTGAGGAGTTGCAGCTGTATAAATCACCAAAGATTAGGAACAGGCCTGCCCTTAACAGGCCACAGCTGTGTCCAGTAAGAAGAAGAGTGCTACAAAAGAGTGGGGTAGCTGGGGGAGGAGAGAGCTGGAGTCTGTTGGCTGTGCTGTGAAGAAGGAGTCAGTGCTGTGAGGAGCTGCCCTTGAGAAATCACTGAGGAGATATGGAACTTTTGCAATAAGATGACAACAGATGATCTTAAACTGTTACAAGATCAATGCAGAAGAGTTTGGAAAACTGTACACGGTGTYGATTCTCTTCCAATATTGTTGTCACAGGCCCCCAGCTGGGTAATAATTATCATTGACTCCATGATTCACAGAAGGCTGATCAATCACTTTATTATCCTATACTTATCAAGAAACCCACTGCTTTTATACACAGTTTTGATACAGGTGGACCTGATTGGTCCTCCAGTCCAAACACCATCACCATTGGCCAATTTAGAAACCACCCTTTGGTAAACAAATCTCCGTAACACATTCCACGTATTCACAACAACAGCAACAACAGCAAGTGAAGATAAGAATTGTTTATCATTCTTTTCTCTGATCTTCTCACAGCCTTTCCCAGAAAGGCCTGGTAAAGTTATGTGTTACTCTCTGTGGCCAGGGAGCTGCTGCCACACAATATGGAAGAATTGTATCCAGTGAAGTTCTGCAGGGATTTGCCCCAGGGCTAGTACTATTCAGTGCTTGCATTAATGGTCTGGATGATGGAATACAGAATATACTTATTAAATTTGCAGGCTACGCTTGTCTAAGAAGGATTAAGAGGTCTTGTAAGGACAGAATTAAAATGATCTTGTGAAAATKATTTGAAAAAATAGGATGCTATTAAAAAGGAACAGTATAAGGTACTRCATGAAGATAAGGAACAAGGGAAGAAAAGCGTGACTCTATAGCAGAAACAGCTATGTGGATAGGAGACCTGCAAAAGGATATTTTGATGTTATAGTGGATTACAAGCTGAATGTCAGCCATGTCAAGTAGATACAAAGGAGAAAAATATTGTACTGGGAGGTGTAAGTAAAAGTATACCTGGAGTAATTTCTTAGCTCTACTTAGTAGAGTGACCTTTATACTCTGCTCAGCCCTGGGGGTTCTAGCAGTGAATTCAGCATGTCAAGAAGGATGTGGGCTAACCTGAGAGGTGGTCTAGTGAGGAGCAATGAAAGCTGGACTTATGAGTAACAGTTTGGATAAATTTCTGCTAGATGGTTTGTATTTTCATCTGTAGATAACTGTTGTTTTATAGAAGGAAAGTAAACTTGAACTCCTGAAGATCTTTTCAATCTGTGTGATAAATTTAGACATGAACTGACACCAGAACTGATCATCCAGCACCCTGACTGCAGTGGATGCTCACATAAGAGCTCAGCTGAGGGCCAACTCCCCAGCAAATGTCAGATCTCTGACACATACAGCACCACTTGTGTGTGTTTACTGTAGTCTTTTCACAGGGTAGGGAATGTGGCCTATGGCCCTTCTTTGCACCTGCACAAAGGCAAGTGGCCTCCCCAGCCAGAAGGGTTGGGCATCCCTGCCTTTGCTTTGTGATTTACAGTTGAAAAGACACTSACATTCTTAATGAATTTCAGATTTCACTAATGGAAAATATTTGCTGCTGTAAACAAAGTGAATTACCTTGTTGATAATTCAGTACTGTATTTCACACGCTGCAAAGTTTTTAAATCCATTGGCACACTACTTGATAGGGTTGAAGGGCATTCAATACCAGCAGTTTGCTCTCTCATGTATATAGACCAGCAGCATGCTTTGCAAATGACAAAAAAAAAGAAGGAATCTTTGTGGTTTGTCAGAATGCTTAAAATCTGAATGATGACATTTTTAGGTARTTCTTACCTGGAGCCCTCTTACCTGCAAGGACGTCAGTGGCTGGTTGTGATAAGCAAACCCCAAGAAAGATGAATAACATTTGTGTTAAAAAGAARACAAAGAAACTTTTAAAAATAACTAATAAGTAATAAAATAGTAAAAAATGCTGAAGGAAAAAAAACTATCAGGTTTCAAATAAGGAAAGCACAAATAGTGAAATTACTGCTTCTTGGACAGGTGAAATTGATATTACATTTATTAAATAGAGCAGGGAGGAATTTAGTATTTTGCCCCAAGTAAAAGTGTATGCTTTAATAATACTAGATCTGCAGAAATACATGTAAATGTGTATGCTTAAACTATCTGTTGGTGTTTACTAAAGCTTTAAAATTAGAGCATGAGGTTGAAATGGAGTGGTCTACTGGGACTCTCTGTATGTCTCAGAAATGCTRTGCACACAACATCAGAAATAATCAYAGGAATTCTGTTGGCCTTTTGAGGGGTAATGTTCTTCTAAGATACTGCAAATAATTTGAAAGGATCCAGTCAGGGATTTCTCTGAAAATATTTGTGCTGTACTCACTGCACCCACTCAATTGCTTAATATAAGATTGCGTTGAAAAGCTTGTGTGCAGATGTAGAGATGGATAATAGTCATGTAAAGAAATGGTGGAGTATGGCTCACATCTTAGGAATTTAAATGCACATTATGGATAGATAGTATTTGTGTACAGTAGTTAGCACATGTATCCTAACAGGTTTTGAGTTTCTTTCTATAYTGTTTCTTGAAAATGAGTTTTTCTGGAGGTTAGTGAAGATGTGTAGATTAGTGGAGCTGCAGAAAGGCACAATACAAATTTATACATAAAAAACCCAGTGCACTGCAGAACTTAGCACTTGCCATAACAYGGCATCATACTATATTAATAAACTGAAAGGGACAGGACATAATTTCTTTCAGTTGTCTGTCGCCCACATCTCTCCCTTCTATCAGCTGTACCTTTTCTCCACTGGAGATAGTGTCGTTATATTCAAACTGGAATTGTGTGGTTTTCATCTTAACTTGTTTAGCGTGTGGCAGCGTTATTAAAAATGTTGTACAACATACTACTGATCCTAATATGAACCTGTCTGAATACAGATAAAGTGCAGTATTGGATACTGAACATCTATTTCTGGGAATTCCTCAGAATGTCAATTARAAAAAATAAAATTAGTGAATTTCAGTGATTAGACATTTTGGCAACAGTCCACAATTTAAATGGCGTTTCTTTATTTAGGTTGTCTATTTAACCAGAGTATGAAGACATTTTTTTTAYATTTAGCTTGGTAACTGGAGGTACTAAATTATGTATGTATAATGTAAAAGGTAAAATAATAATTTAATTTTCTCAAAAAGGGAGTATCTAACATCACATGAAACTTACCCAAATTCTACAGAGACCTTGTGTGTAGTTCTATGTAAGATTTAATGTGTTTATTTTTTGTCAGTCCATGAGGCTTAATTTAATGGTACAGAGCTAAGAAAATACAATTTTAGCTGACATGCTCAGCTGTCATCTTTTGTTTAAGTCTGGTGCAAGCGTTTACAAATATCTGCATRTTTTTTAATCGGCAGGTTAATTCAGAGAAAGTACTAAATTGCAACATTTAATCAGATTAATTCTTGGTATTAATGTTAAATCAATAAGCATCTCTTCTGATAATGTACGTTGCTCAGGTTTCCCGTTGAAGGAAACCAGCTTACAAGGTTTAGAAACTTTTTGGCATCTTCTAGAAATTCCCTGTGGCAAGTTTCACATTTACTACACATTGTTTCCAGGTGAGCATAGAAAAATTGGAGCTGCTGTTCTCTTGTATTCTGTATTTTGTTTTGRGTTGAGGGACTAGCATTTTCAGTAAAAGTTTACCTGAATTTGGTCTGTCTCTCCACTTTAGATGACTCCATAGYCTGTGTTACCAGAATTCCTTACGGTTGCTGTTACCCCTCCAGCAGCTTTGTGACAGAGGTGAAGTGCCAGCATCATTGTTCTGCAGGTGAAGGACAGAAGCCAAGAGAGTGAGAGGTCATGCACAGATTGATGATGTAGCAGACTCCAAGGTCTTGCTGTGCACAGTACGGGTTGTGGTGCTGGGGAGTGTGGTGAGAGCTACAGGAGTGGGGTTCACAAAACCTCTTCAGTCTTCTGGGTGAGCTAAGTGAGCAGAATGAAGCTCTTGGTGAATTAAGCACTGAAGGTTTGAGACTTGCAGCAGAGATTTGATACGCAGATGTGCAGTGTATCAAAATGGAACCTTAGCACACATTTACAGCTCTGCTAGGGCTGGTTTTGCTGGGATTCACCAGTCACTACCTTTCCTGAGCATAAGTACCTGGGGCTTCCTTCGAGGCATGGATGGCTGTTTCTTTAACTGCACAAGTTAAAGAAATGGAAATAATGAAAGTGCTGGAGCAGAAGTGTTGAAACACTGCAGGAAGTTGAAAGGAAAGCCAGGGTCATCCTTAGCCTGAAGGGTTTTGCCCTTGTCTTATCTGGGAGAGAGTGACCTGCCCTTGAGCTCCAGGCAGGGCTGCGTGGTCACACACTGCTGTGGCTGCCAAGGGGCTCAGGACTAAGGCATGGCACTGGGTGATCTTTTACATACTTATCATTTACTGCTGCAGACAAGAAATAAGTTTGTGCTTAGGGGTTGGTTGTACATAGTAAAGATGGTGTACACCCAAGGGCTGTGATATTTGTGGGRCAAAGGGAGGAATAATTGTAGTCCAGTGTGGACAGTGTATTTGGGAAGTTCTRCTCTTGGTTCATTTTGTGAATTTAGGCCTCAGTGACTTGCTGAAAATCATGTCTTACACAGCAGAGTCTGAACTCTAGTAAATAGATTTTTTTTTTTCTCTCTATAACTTAAAACCAGGCTCAAGTCATTGCAAGAACTGCTATTTCACAGACTGTTCCTTAACTGTGCTGCTATTACGTCTTACCCAAAATTCACACGGTTGAAACTGATGTTAAAAATAAGCTTTCCCATTCTCTGCCATTCTCCCATTCTCTTTCCCATTCTCTTTGCAGGTTTAAATCACCTGCAAAGGGAGAAGAGACAGCAAACAGCATCTTTAAGAGTATCATTTCCTTTCTGCTGCTGCTCTGGCTGTGATGCAGAGGCAGTTTAGTTAGGCATTCCCTCTGTCCATGCCTTTTTTTTTTCTTCTTTTTTTTTTAAATCTCCCATTCTTTTGCTACTCGAAGTTATTTTTTTAAATAGAAATATAGGGGGCAGAAGCAGTGATTGCTGCAAGAAGGTGCTATGGAAACCTGTCGCGACAACAATTTCAAACGAAAGTGAATCTTTAGCTGCTTAAGAAGTCCATGTGTTTGTCAGACTCTAGTGTCTCCTCTGCAGTCAGAGTTGAAGAGGAAGGAAGTAATAGAGCAGTGTTGAGGGGAAAATAGATATTCTTGCTTTTCACTTGGGGAAAATGCATTTCTGGGCTCAGCCGTGCAATTAGATATCCTGCAATGAACTTCTAATCTGGGAMCGAAAATTTCTCAGTTATGTAATGTATTCTAATGCTGTGGTAGCAATAYTGTCATTTATGTTTGGTGAGATATGTTTGCTATAAAATCTAGCTTGTAAGTGTTTCCAGATGTTTCTGTTTGTTTTTGTGGGGCTTTTTAAGATGACATAGGGAGATGAATTACTCACAAAGCTCAAAAGAAGGTGYTGCAGAGACTAATAACTAAATAAATATATCTTTAGCATACATTTCAGTTGTGGATGTTGGTGCATATTTTTCAGATGGAAAATCAAAGCATGTTGTGAACATATTAGATCCTAAGTCACTTGATATTTGTTCTGTGCCCTTGCTAAAGAGCACACCATCAAATATGTTTTGTTGTTATTAGTATAGCATGCAGAAGATAAAAAAATGACRCAAATCTGGTACTGCTAGTAATATTACCACTGATAGATTCATTTTGGTCTGCTTCAGCACTATGTTGATGCATAATAGTGTACAAACATCTATATACCTGTATGAAGATTAATGTTTCTGGGTTAAAATAAATATTTGGAATGCTAGTGATTAATCATTTAAATRTGGCACTTCCTGGGGATATTCCAAAAATGTGAGTTGAAATACTGAAGTATTTAGTCTTTCTGTGGTCACTGAATTTCSTGGACATATTTTATAATGTTTGTTGGTCATGTTTGTTGCTACTAGAAGTATTGGAAAGCAATATCTAACAAACAGAGAATACATAAGGAAGACCTCTCTTTTTTTTTTTAATTTAAAAAATACTGCTGTTCTAAAAGGATTATAAAGGGAGGAAAAGACTTTTCGGTGGAGAAGTCACTCTGAACTAGTAAATTAATATTTCATAGTGTGTAAATTTAGAAAACCTGTTTTTTTTTAAATTGACAAGGTTTTATTTCCACATTTTGTTTTAAACTTTTTGCTGCAGAGTTGTGAAGCCTTGACAATAATAGACGTGGTGGTAGTCTCTTTTGTCCTGTGAGATCCTGATCTTTCAGATTTTGATGAGTCTGTGCACATTTATTAAAAGATATATACTGAATTAGAAACAGATTATGGGATTGGGCAGACTTTGTCTGCTCTGTGATGTAGAAAGCTTTATATCACTTTGCCATTGTGCACTTGCCCTATATAGAGGTAATTTAGGAAGCCAAATGCAATTGATGTCCAACTGTGACACGATATTTTTATAAAAGTAAAACTCTTCACTGCTCCTAGCCTTTCCAAATGGTTAATCAAGGTGGATTGACAGATTATGTGTCTGGGTTTTTTTTCTTTCTTTTTTTTTCTTTTTTTTTTCTGTGTAGGTGTTTGTGACTCACAAATGCAGAATTAGACCGAAAATCTGTGACTGGATAATGGAGTATTTGCAAGTACTTTATTGCGTGTTTCAGTGCAGCACAACAAATAGCCTTCACTTTCCAGTGTTTATTTGTAAGGATTTATTATTGTGTGGCCCTGCTAATCTCATAATTTCTGCTTCTGTTTTTCTGATAGGGCAAGAAAGTGGTTTATAAATAGGTTCTATAAATGAGTATTCCTGAAAGTGCATCTGATCTGAACAATATTTTTATATAGTTGTCTTTTATGGTAAAGTAATAGGTGAAAATTGAGAAGTCATTAATGTTTTATATCCCTTCACTCTGCTGTGAATCACCATGTAGTTGTTTGCCAAAAACTTTGTCTTCTGTTTAGTGACAATTTTAAGTGGGGATCAGCTGGATAATTTTTAAATTCACTTCTGGTCCTTTTCTTTGGAAATTCATATCAATTAATTTGACCTGTTGTCAAATAAACATCCAAACTTTTTCTTCTACTGTAGATGATGTTTTAAAGGCATATTAACTTAGAGTTAGATGATGCTTTTTGAAGAATTCAGATGGCATTACTGTTCCAAATATTGTAGGTATTAATAAATTCTAAGGAATTACGAGCTATGCAGTGTGTGTGTGAGTGGGAAAAAGAAAGTCAGAATACCTTAGAAAGCTATTAAAAATGTTTTTGATCTCCCCATTGAGACTAGTTATTTTGAAATATGAAACACTTAGGTTGGTTTCATACCAATTAGTAAATGTCATTTGTGATCACTAAAAAATTACTCCTCATAGAATACCAGTCATGAAAATACAGGAATGTTTAATAATATTGAGTTCAGCTTTCTTTGCAGACAGAAATTATTTTAAATTAGAGGCTGTTGCGTAGTCTGTTTCTGTGTTCTGGTTGTCCATCTGTTGAGGTGTTTTCCCTGGACTGGAAAACTGTCAACCATTATGTGCTGGRCAACTCTGACCACAATGAGAAACTGAAACTGCACTAAGACTAGATAATACCTACAAAGGCAAGAATGTATCTGATTCTGGTACTTTTAAGGTAATTAATGCAAATATGATGGTTGATTCATCTATTTATATGCACAGAGGCCTGGGTCACTGCTATGAACTGCTCAGCTGTGAAAGCTTTGTGAATAAATTGTACTGTAGGGGTGGAATGAAGGAGATTGGGAACGCCACGTGTCAGTACAGAAACTGGAAACTGAGATCAGGTCTTGAGGGCAACTCCAAAGAGAAAGATATGAATGGAAATAGCTGTTCTGAGAACAAGACTGCAGAAGGGCTGAAGGATGGACTGGGACATGGATAAGGTAGAGCAGTGAAATAAGGAAGTGGTGCAGATGCAGAAAGGTAGGCTAAGATTAGATCTTGTTGAAAACAGTTGAGGTAAGACTGGAACCACGAAGATTTTTCTTTATCAGACTTTGTAGTATTTCAATCACGTGGTTAAATGAGGTTAAATAAAGTTGTCTTCACACATCCTAGTCCATGTAAGGACTAGGAGTAATTATAAACAATTATTAATTGATTAAAATATTTCTGATTTGCTTTAGATAGATACTGAAAGGTGAACAGCATATATGAAATTCTGGTAAATTCCAGGGATGCAACTGAGCAGAGACTGACGTGGGCTTTGGCTAGATCTCTGTATAATACATCCCAGCCTTTTAAATTTTTATTCTGTGTATCTGTGTCTCTTCAAAACTAAAGCTMCACTGAGGTTCTTTCTCTCCAGATAAGATAGTATGTTATTGTTAAACGCCTCTCCCAGACTGTAATTCTATTTGTGGTTTGTACTGTTGACTGTTGATTGTTAACAGGTTCTGCAGTAATGCAATTAGGTGATCCAAGGAGAACATACAAAGCATTAATAAGCCACATCTGCATAGAGCAGAGTGAAAAATATGATCGACTAGCCATGATACTCATCTAAATAAGATAATTCATTTTTCCTCTTTCTCAGGTTAAAAATCTGCTCTGTTTTAATCCTCTCAGAAAAAAAATCAATGCTTCATCGTGTTCTTGATCTGCTACTCAGTGCCACGTGAAATTCTGCATTATCGTACATTGTTACATTTATGGTAACAAAAAGATTTAAAGCTTTGGATAAGCTTGAAATGACACAGGGAACTGAACAGTATGTGACATTAGAGAGGAAAAATCTTGGATCAAATACTGCAGTTCTTGGATGATGAATAATGTTGTCTGTGTGGAAGAAGAGGTGCACTCAGCTGCTTATTCTTCTCTTTCACCTCCCTTCTGTCCTTCTGCAGGCAGTGCCCCAGCAGGCTCCCATTTGTGTGAAGGTTCAGAATGCGTTGCTGGCTGACAGCCAAAGTGAGGGGTGGGGACTGCCTCTTTTCACTGGCCAAACTGGATCCCGGTGTCCGTATTCGTTGTAGGCAAAGCTAGGCACRGTATTTCTTTTTCTGCAGAGAACTTCAATTTTTTTTCCTTCATAGTAAAGTTTTTGTATGATACAGCTTTGCCCATTCGATTTTAAAGAGACTGACCTTATAAAAAAAGAAACCAAAAACAACTAGAAATATAAAATCAATTTCTATAAATGTTGAATCTGTAACAAAAAGAGGTCAGTTTTGTCATGCCAGGGGACAAATTTACAAGAGAACTTGGAAGACTTAGACTGCTGTCAGGGTSTGGGTAATACTGCCAGCACTGAAGACATGTTTAGGTGTATACATGGACTTGCTGTCTTTCAAGCTGACCTCAGCAAAACTTGATGAAAATGACTGCACAAATCCATTGTTGCATTCTCTGGGAGCTGTAAGAACTGSGAAGAGAAAATGGAGTAGAAAGTGTCTTCTGGCTCATTCCTGAGCAGCCTGGTGTGGTAAACCCTCCTTTGAGCAAGCAGGTGGATTAGGGCATCTCCAGCAGTCCTGGTAACCTACAGTTCTTCACCAAATTATCTTCACCAAATTATCTACATTTCCTGTAGGTGTGCGATACAATGAACTTGAACTTTGTATTAAGAAGAAAAAAAATGTTTTCAAATTCTATCCAACAGCAAATCTGACCGTGATGGAGGTCTGTCTGTAGTTGAGTATGAAAATATTAGCTAAAAAGAATTTAAAATAAAATAGCTTTTTAAAGTTCATTCCTTTTAAATACATGAGGGCACTTCAGGGCTGTTGACAATATATGCACAGATTCCAGAAATGAGATGTCACTTGCATAGGTAATTATTATCTTGTTGCAAAGACTAGCAGGRGAACGAGAAAACCCAGATGGCTTTTGGTAGATATTTAAATCATTCAGAACATACCATTTAAAGGATATTTTTTCTGAGCTAGAATTTAATTTATTTTTTTTTAAAGAGAGAAAAACATGTTAAAACCCTTCAGCAACTAATTCCTAATGTTGATTGTTAAGACTGAGTTAAAAGTGAAACTTGACATTTCGGTTTTTTAATGGCTTYGTTGAACCATCTAATAGAGTGGGCACGTACATAATGATATTGTGAGGTGGCAGAAAACATCTGGTCACAAGCTTTTGTCCAAATATGAAAATTAGTATTGAGATTTTGTGTCCTTAACTTCTGTTCTTCAGTAATGGGACTTGAATCAGCAGGTGCAAGTCAGGGTTGCACAAGGATGGGAGAGGTGCTGCAATCYCACCTTCTGCTCTCTGAACTTCACCAGCTGTGTTTTTAATAGGGAAGCCACATCTTCAGATGTGAGCTGGTTTGTTRCCAGTAAGGGCTTTAGAGATTGGTCAAATTGTGTAAGAGGTGAGAGAAGCATTTTATGAAGCTTGATTTGGCTCAGAAGCCCCCATTTCCATKTGAAATTTTGTACCATTTCTACTCTTTAAAGACTTTAAACTCTTCCTACACTCAAACAGAGCATTGTAGGATATAATTTGTAATTGTTATGGGCTAGTCAGTGTAGCTGATCTGTCCTAAGAGGTGCCAGATACTTTCTTTGAAATTGCTGTCACGTTGATAGCCTGAGGCTTGGTAAACTTTGGAACATTGCTTGATGTTTCACGAGATAATTCTTTACAACAGTTCCTGAAGCCTTTCTGTCCCATTAGCTCTTAGCCATCTGTTGCTTTGATTACACTATTATGGTGAATAAGTGTTTTGGCAAGCTATTTAGCTGTGTTGAAAAATCTTGTTTCTTTGCTTTCTAGTATTTTATTGCTACTGTTTCTTTTTTTTCCCCCTCCTCAACCTTTGTAGAGCAATGCTTCTTGCTATTTCCTTCTCGTTATTCTAAGAAACAAAAGGCTGGCCTAGTTTGAGGACATGATGAGGTTTATAACTGTGCTTTGTGGCTGTTCTCYTTTCATTTGAAAGTCCTTCTACCATGAGAGGTTGTGTATTTCAAACATGGGCTCACAGAAGGGAGATGTTATAACCTAACCATATTTAAATGTTTGGCTTTGGGACTCTTGCCTCTTAAGGCTTAAAATACTGTTTTCTAATCTAGCCAGTGTGTTTACATCACTATTACCTATGATATTTCTATAGAAAATAATAATATTTTAACCTCTCCCTCCTCCCAATGCTGCAAAGACCAAACCAGGAAGATCTGGGATATCATTAGAAAGAAGACTGTTCTTTGGCTTTATAATGTCAATTTGACCTTTTAATTTATTGCTCAGGTTTTAGAGATGAACAGAGTAAAAGACAGATGGGGTGATAATGAACATAGAGATGAGCTTCCTTAAGTAGGTTCATTTTTAGGAGTAGTGATATATCAATTAATTTTTTTAGGCATGGATATTTGGAAATGGAAGAAAATACTGTTTTTAGACTGAAACTGAATTTCATTGGCATTTATTTTCTACTTTTAGTTTTTTGTTACTTTTTCTACAATTAAAATAGCTGAGTTTTACCTCAAAGCAGGAATTCCAACCCTTCTTACTAAGTTATTAATTCTGCTCAATAGGTCATTTTGCCTTGGCTGTGGCTTAGGTGGTCAAGTTTTCTTCACTGCTTACCTTCTTGAGCTCTTTATCTTGAACTGCAGCTTTTCCTGGAGTAACTTTTCATTTTTTTTATTCTGGTGTCTGTAAGAGATGACTAAGAACTGGGTAGCTGCAAGTGCTTGCAAAACTTGCAATCACTGGGTGTTTGAGTAGTACTTGCCATTAGGGATAGTAATGTTATTTATGGGAAAATTATTGGAAGGAGGCAGGCAGCCTATTGTAATGGTAGTGAGAGGGGAGAAGGGGCAAACACTGTAAAGGAACATCTGACTGGGGATTTTTAGCCACTCAAAGGGGTCTTTTTTGGACTTTGTAAAGCTGTGCTGTGTTGGAAATTACAACTGCTATCTCCTACAAACAAAAGGAGCAGTAAACTTAAAAAAGTTAGTGAAATAGCTCCCAATGTAGCAAATTTTCTGTCAAATGAAATTAGTTAATACTAAATGTCAGTCAAAGATACTCAGAAGTATAATCTAGAAACTGTAAGGACTGCAACAGTCTTTTGTATTCATTGTCAGAAAACATACATTAGTTTACAAGTTTGGTTATTTCAGTGTGCATTCTGGTCTGGGATTGCTGTGTTTTAGTGTTGATTATTTCTTGATGGTTAGGGAAATGTTGTGGTATTCCTTGCTCACCGCATTGTCAGACCACTCTGTTGAAGTTATTCCTGGACTAATTAGTAATTATGAATCTTCCTTCAACTAATCAATGTATGTAATTATTTTTGAGCTGTGTTACATTTTTTCAGCTTGTTTATGGGACATGGTGTATGTTTTGTGTAAGAGGTAAYGATGTGACAGCACACTGAAATCACAGCTCTTGAGTTAYCTATATCTGTCTGTCTRTCTGTCTATCTATCTATTTGCCACAGCCTCTCCTGAACAGGGTTATCTGTTCTCTGCAGAATGATMAAGATTTTTAGTCAGAGACACTGTTCTGATTTTAATAAGCGAAATAGAAATGTCCTTTATGCCTTAGTAGCTATGGAACATAATTTCTAAGTGAGTAACTAGTCCAAGTTTGACTTCTCTGTGTAGATCACTGTTGTAGTCAGTTCTTTTTTTTGGAACTAGTCCAAGTTTGACTTCTCTGTATGTGGTCCTTCTAAACTATACTGTAAAAGAGCATTTCCTTGGAGAGCTGTTCTGATTATTGGTGATTACTTGTGAAATTTAACTGCATGAAAGTTAACAATTAATTRCATTTGTAACACTGCTTCTTTGTGTAAGTAGTAGCAATTGTCTCAGATAAACCATAAATTGTCTCAGATTGACCATAAATATTGTTGCCAATTAACACATTTTCATTTGAGAAGGAAGTTGATAGTCCACACAGGTGCAAATCCTGTGGCATGGCATCTTTGGGACAGATTTGTACTGGATAAAGAAATAATGATGTGAAGTTCCCTAAGACAGAACTGRGTAGAGAACAATGATCCACATAGTAAATCCTGTACCCTGAGAAGGTGGAGTGTGAGTTTGGAAGCTGTGTTTGTAGCACTTGAGCCATTAGTTTTGCCTGTTATGCAAATTTCTTGTTTATGGTTCAACCTTATGCTAGGAATCTTCTGGCCCCAAATTTGCTCAGTGTCATCACCACCTTCCCTTGTGAGGAGCAGGTTTGCTCGTCCAAGCTGCATTTCTAATGGTGAAAARGATTGTTGCTCTTTCCTTAGCCATGCTTTCAGAAGATTATTCTGATAAAACTAGTGGCARTCATAAAATTAAAGACTACAGTCTTGGCCCTTATAAAATAGTTGCAATATGGGCAGTTGACAAAACAAAATTGTTTTGTTCTATCCTAGGAGATACTTTTAAATTAGAAATGGAAGATATATTTATTCAAGTCTTTAATGACATTTCTGTTTGGTCTTCTCAGGGTTATATCTTTGTGGGAAAGGAAGTGACCAAATGGGGTTGTGCTCTGAGAATGACTGTAGCTGCCATGCTGGCCTGGACAGCATCTGCTGGGTATTAAATCCACTCACCTGCTCTTTGAAACAGCCACGTGATGTAATTGGGAAAAAACCCATTTGTACTAGTGACTGCRTGACACTTATTTTTCTACTTCTCTATGATTGTCTACAGACAGAACCAAATGGAATGGCRTGGGATAAAATTGATCAGAAATTATGTTAATAAAATGAAGGATTCTCATTCATAGAGGAAATTAGCAAATACATCTGATGTGAACATCTCTTCATAGTTTCTGCTGAAGRAGTATCTGTTTTGCAAAAACATTAATTGAAATACCCATACCTTTTCTTCAAGTGGTGACTGGTATCAACCTTCTGACCAAGCTATTAAAACTATTGTCTGATGGATACTGAGAAACTTAGGTGTTTTAAAATAATTGTGAGAACTTGTTTCATGGTAAAACTAGCTTTTGAGCATGCTCATTTTTTATTTTCTTCATATGTTGAACTGATGACTCACTGAGTCTTCTTAAGCTCTTCATTTGTGGAATTTAGTTGCCATGTATCTGTAACATACCATGTTGTGACTTGCCAGATGGAGAGTACTTTGAATGGAGAAGGATATTATTGGTGGACTTAATACCATTTCTCCTTAACTCCCAGATGCATAATAATCTTTGCAATCTGAAGATCACTGCAGTTTTTTTTTGAGTAGGTAGTGTTGTTGCCCTACACTTTGTGGGCTCATKTTTTTTACTTCACTTGTGTATGCTTGTGTTTATTCACTTAGATTATACTGTATTGCTAACATATTCCTAAATGCTCTTCTGTTTTTCTTTGCCCTCTGCTCTTTTGATTGCCATAACTTCAAGTTTATGGCAAATATACAAATTTTTTATGGACAGAGATTCTAAGGGGAACTCTTTAAAATTGCTAAGTGTGGTTGCCTGCAGTGGCAGACAAATTGGTTATAAACTACTTCTGATTAACTGATTAAATTCCATCTCAAAAGTAGTTATATTGTTTTCCCTGTTGTTCCTGTTGGATAGCTATTCTGAATATTATTCTCTGATGTGATTCACTTTTCCGRTGTAGATCACTGTTTTAGTCAGTTCTTGTTCAAGTCAGTTCTTTTTCAAATGCATGCTATCCTCTTGATAAAAATTATGGCAGCTATGCAAATCTCAGAACTGTTTAGCTTTAAGCTTTCTCAGGTAGAAGAAAAATATTAAGGAAAAATACRTATCAATAACATCTATTAGTATTAGCAAATTCTGAAATACTGGCTCTCAAGTTCTTGTCCAGTATGTATAATGATAAACAGTTTAATTTTGAGATGTATATGCAAGCCTTAAAGTATAATAATTCATTTCCATCCTGCTTTCAACATTTTTTTTCACATAATTTTTGTCCTAAGGGGGGCTTCATTTTTTTTAACATATTGTCTAAACCTAGAAACTAGCTGTGCATAAAAATTTCCATTTTCTTAGGATTAGTCATAAACCAACAGTGGACTGTTACATAGCCTGTCTGGGRCATATGAAACAATAACTGCTTCCTGAAGTGAGAAAATTACTGTAAATGAATCAAATAAAATAATGCACTTTGTTCTTCCTCGTCAGGGATTTGATATGTCTCTAATTCCACACAAGATGAATGAATGCATGAGCTAGGAGCCCTCTGTCTGTGGTCATGTCCACAATTTAAAGCAAATAAGAAATAGGCCACCAGCATAATCTTTGTTCCATTCCGATTTTAATTTTGGTACTAGATTTGGAAGATACTTTGAGTGAATAGAATGTTTCCATGATTTTGTATTTTGGTTTGAAACTTCTGGCTAAAACCATTTCTTTTGAAATATAGCTCAGGCTCTCTTGGAGTATGTTTTAGTGTCTTTCTTGCACAGTAGCTACAGAATTAGTTTGCTAAACTGTGATGTGGTAGCTCTAAGATTGATTTTTTTTGCCTGCAGCTATTTGTGCCTGTATTGCCTGTTTGTGAGGAAAGTAAGTATCTGGCCATTGATTATTTAAGGGTGGAAAGTGCCCAGCTCACCTTTCAATGCTATTCTATTTTTTTACTATTTAATATATAAACATTAGAGCCTGACTGAAATCTAGTTGAGCACTCTAATAGTAATAGTAAGGTATTGATTTTGTATTACTGGCTCTCTACCTGGTTTCATAATTGTGTAGGTATGTTGTAAAAATTACAACAATTTAGGAAAGGCTGGTAAATGAGGAATGTCTTTTCTATCTTCCTTTCAGTTTTATTCTCTTTCTTTCTGCCAGAGTCTGTTCATTCTATTCCCCATCCTCTTCCCATTTATATTTTCTTTCTCTTGTTCATTCTGTCCCCAGATTCCCTCCTCGCATTATAGTACTCTTCATTTTCTGACATCCCATTAATCTTCCAGTCTTTATGGCTTACTTTCCCACCTCCACAAGCACACCCACAGGATGCTTAGAAATTTTACAGCATACCCAGTTGTCAAAAAACTAAACCTACAAGTCCCAGACCCGTAATACTATGCTGGGAATGCTCATTAACTCCCACACTGTTTGGAAAAAGAAACTGGTATAGTTAGTATAAGGTCTGCAAACCATAATACATGCCTAATATTCCTTAGCTTTCCACTAAACCTGGGAACTCCTCATGGGAAAGAAGATGGGATTTGGCTTTTTTTGCTTTAACTTGGTTTTGATCTTGTAGGAACCTAGAAAAAAATGGCACAAATGTGCAGCTATAGGGGTGTGACCTCTGAAACATTGGGTTTGAGGGGAACACAACAGATCAGAAGACCTGGTGTCAGAAGTGCATCCTCAGCACAGCAGCTGCACCATGGCCAAATCCAAAGTGGGCTTTGCAGTGGGGAGTGCCAGTGATCTCACAGAATCACAGAATTCTCAGAWGCTTCTGTCCAGTCTGACTGCCAGCATTTCTGTCAGACCATGTTCTTTACTGCTGGCAAAAGTGACTRAGAAAAATGACAAAAGACTGCATCTCTAATGTGTATATGATCAACTGATTGCCCCCTCCACTAATTGCCTGTAAATGCTAATTAAAAAAGCAGTATTCAGTGTATGGATGACAGTGTTTAGTTTCTAAAGGCAATAATTTGAGGCTTTTCTCTTGCTAAATAGCACCCATGCCAGTGTTTAGTGTTGCTAAGTGGAATTATCATTAGATTTAATCTTTATCAGAGGTCTCTTAAACAGTGGACCTGGACAGTTTTTGGACAGTTTTCACTT